>CM053772.1:105298591-105324029 GCA_028658325.1 Potorous gilbertii | reverse complement strand
AATAATTTCATGAAAGATGATGTCTAGGCTCTTTTTTTGATCATGGCTTTCAGGTAGTCCCATAATTTTTAAATTATCTCACCTGGATCTATTTTCCAGGTCATTTGTTTTTCCAATGAGATATTTCACATTCTCTTCCATTTTGTCATTCTTTTGATTTTGTTTTGTGATTTCTTGGTTTCTCAGAAAGTCATTGGCCTCCATCTGTTCCATTCTAATTTTGAGAGAACTATTCACTTCAGTGAGCTTTTGCACCTCTTTTTCCACTTGGCTAATTCTGCTTTTGAGAGCATTCTTCTTCTCATTGGATTTTTGAACCTCTTTTTCCCATTGAGTTAGCCTATTTTTCAAGGTGTTATTTTCTTCAGTATTTTTGGGGGTCTCCTTTAGCAAGGTGTTGACTTGTTTTTCGTGCTTTTATTGCATCTCTCTCATTTCTCTTCCCAGTTTTCCTCCACCTCTCTAACTTGATTTTCAAAATCCTTTTTGATCTCTTCCATGGTCTGAGCCCATTGAATATTTATTTTGGATGTTTGGGATACAGAAGCCTTGACTTCAATGTCTTTCCCTGATGGTAAGCATTGTTCTTCCTAATCCAAAAGGATGGGAGGATATATCTGTCCACCAAGAAAGTAACCTTCTATGGTCTTATTTTTTCCCTTTTCTGGGCATTTTCCCAGCCAGTTACTTGACTTCTGAGTTTCCTCTCCACGTCTACCTCGCCTCCAGTTCCTCTCAGCTAGTTCTTGGGGGCTGAGATTCAAATGCTGCTTTACAGCCTCAGGACTGCTATTCTGTGTAAGATTAAGTTCAAGTGCTCAGGTGGTGACAGGGCTACCATACAGGGCTCAGTTCCCTCAGGGGGTTTATGTGGAGGCCTTCAACTATGGATCCAATCTCCTGCTTACTTTTGGAGCCCCTCTCTGCTGCTCCCTCTGCTGCTGCCTCCAAAGGGAGCCTGAGTTATGGAAACACCCATTTCCCCTCTGGGCAAACTGAAAAGTCCCTCCCACTGACCTTTGGTGCCTGTGGGTGGAGAGAACCTGTGCTGCTGCTGGAGATTCTGCCCCTAAGGCCTGTTCAGATCTGCTCCCCTTGGTGCTGTGCGGCCAAGGCAGGGCTGGGCTCTGCTCTGGGTCTGGTGTGAGCCCGACCTTTGGTGTCAGTTTTTCAGAGCTCTCTGAAACAGAAATCTCCTCCACTCCATTGTTGTGTGGCTTCTGCTGCTCCAGAATTTTTGGGTGTTCTTCTTTACACGTATTTTATGGGCTGTGGGTTAGGAGTTAGCATATGTATATCTTTCTACTCCACCATCTGGACTCCTCCCCAAATGTTTTATTCTTATGGTTGAGTCATGTCCAACTCTTCATGACATCATGGGCCATGTGGTCCATGGAGTTGTTTTTGGCAAAGATACTAGAGTGGTTTTCCATTTCCTTCTCCAGTGGATTAAAACAAACAGAGGTTAAGTGGCTTGGGTTACACAGTTAATAAAAGTCTGAGGTCAAATTTGAATTCAGATCTCCTTACTCCAGACCCACTTCTTTATCCACTGAGCTATCTCACTGTGTTTATCTTAGCTTAAATTCATGTGCTATTGCAGCTTAGTTTTAAATGGACACATGGTTTGTATAATCACTTTCTGTCTTGACATTGTACAGTAGATCTCCATATTTTATAGATAAAGGGTTAAATATATTTTCAATGAAAAGTTGAATGTGAAGAGAGGTACAAATGGCTTTCTCTTTCATCATGAAGTTTTGTACTAACCAAAGGAAAAGTAATTTTTTGCAGGCAAATTTGTCTTTGCAATCACAATTGTGAATCCGATGTTCAAATGTTTCTGGGAAAAGCTTTTGTGGAAGGCTTTGCAAAAGCATAGAGGCTCTGAAAAATCACACTAAGATGAAGTAATGGACTTAAATATACTATGTCATTTAAAAGATAGGTATTATATATAGAATTATGTAGCTAAGGGAGAAACTTCCACGTTAGAATAAGAACTGCATACAGAAAGGAAAAAATTGTCTGTATTTTATTCAACTAGACTGGCATTTATTTGGCATCTTCTGTGTGCCCAGGGTGTTATATGTGATGTGGTCTCTGCTCTCAAGGGACATACTTGCATAGTTAGAGAGGTAAGGCCTACCTAAACTGTTTCATAACGTTAGGAGACAGTATGTAAAATGCAATCCAAAGAGTGTGTTAAAGCTATTGAGTATTACATGAGCTTAGAGAAGGAGGAGACCTTCATATATTCATGTGGATGAGGAAAATCATAAGGAAGAAGTGAGACCTGAGTTGACCCTTGAAAGACAGGTAGAATTTGAATAAGAAGAATAGAATCTATCTACTTTCCAAAGTGGCTGACATTTTACAAGTTCTTTTATTAATGACTTACAAAGAACAGCTGTTTTGAAAATTGTATTCACGTCTTTTCTTTATTGATATTACCTTTTCAGCTGTAACAGGCTATTGAGTACATGAGTTGTTCTCTCCACTATTCTATGCATTTTTAATAAAATATGTTAAAATGATTACTAAAATTAAGTTGTTAATTCCATTTCAGCGTTCTAATTGAATTCATAAGGAGCTTAGCACACCAGAGGCTCTTGATGTAATCATAGACTCTGTGAGGAGTGGGCACACATCAATCCATATATTTGTTTCCTAGCAACACATCATCACATGACTAAGGTCATTCTAAGATATTGAGAGCTTTACAGAATGCTGTATTACTAATCTTTGCTTATAATACAAGAAATTTGTTTTGTTGGCATCATAAGGAAGAAATCAATGGTCAAGTTAGAGTGGTCTTCCATATGCTCTTTCCTTCTAATACCTATAGACATCTGGTGTCATTTATCTCTGGTGCTTTGCCAAGGATGATAGGAACTTTCTGAATTCCTATTCATGGTCCACTGAAAGCTGCTATTGAATAGAAATTCAGGAAAACACATTGGAAGCAAGAGTTTTCTAAGATGTGCATAACAGGAAATATTGTTTGTAAAGTTAAGAATAGGATGAAATGGTTTGTATTAAAGTCTATGGTTTGGGCCTAGTTCAGAAGCAGCTGAAAGGATGAAACATCAGAATGGGTGTCCTTATGTTAGTTTTTCAGAGGTGACCAAAACAAGGTTTAATGCTGACCATTGTACTGTGAGATCATATATGGAATTTTCTTTCTAACATTATTTTTGCTGCCCATGATAAGCATTAAGGCATAAGTAAGGAGGAAGGACTTAGGAATGAGGACACATTAAAATGAGGCCCTTTCAGTTTATTAATAATAGGAAGAAGTCACACATATCAATCTTTAAAGGATTCAAAGTGCTTTTCTTAGCTTACATTGTGGAGGACATAGGTGGTACTGAAAGGAAGAAAAATAAAACCTTTTTTGGTAGAAGAATTTCTAACATCTCTAACATGGTTTAGAGAACCAGAGATATTGAGCTCAAAGGGGACAGGTAACCCCACCCTCCCATTTTGTAGATAAGAAATTTGGGTTTCATAGAGGTTAAGTGATAGCAGCAGCCCTATGTTAACTCAGAGTCTCTGACTCAAGAAACAGGCCTGTCCAATTGTACTACATAGCCTACAGAATGAATTCTATTCCATAACCATGATCTAGTATAGGCTGCCTTTGCCACAGTTATTAAAATGTAAATGATAATTATTGATGAGCTATTTTGAAATGGTTCTTTCAAGTGATCAAAAGCGAAAAGGCTTAATTATCTCAGCGATATTATAATTTGAAATGAAGAATAGTATGGAATAGCCCCCAGTCCTGTGCAGCTCTCTTCTCCTTCATCAAATACATTACCTGAGTGGAAAAAAAGTATATAAACCTAACTGTTAGTTCTTCAGTTATGAGCTCGTCTAGTGGCTGGGCCAACTCCAGTTCTCCTGATCTGTATCTGGCCATTGTGTCCAGTTGACTCCAGAGGAGAAAGTAAGGCTGGTGACTTTGCACAGCCCTCCCTTATTTAATTAAATCCAATTTACTTGCAAGTTATGGCGTCATCTTCCTGATGTCATGGTCCTCTTCAAGAATGAAGGACAAACTACAACAACTATGTACGACTTAGCTACACTGATCAAAGTAATGAAATAAGATATTCCAAAGACCTCTTGATGAAACATCCTATACACTTTAAGAGATCCAACTGGTAAAATCTGGGTAAAGATTGAAGGATACTTTTCTAATGTTATTTTTATGGTAGCATCTTATATTTATTTTTTTTTACAACATGACTATTATTAAAATATGTGTTTCATGAATTCACATATATTGCCTTGTAAAAGGGTAATGAGGGCAGGAGAGAATCTGAAATTCAAAAATGTTTAAATAAATATTAATTTTTTTACAGGAAGTTGGGAAATAGTTACCAAAATAAATAAAAAATTTAAAAAGATTAGCCTAGTTCCTTCACCAGGGTATATGCTTAATGAAGTTTTTTTACTTTTAAATTTTAATTTTTAAAAATTTTTAAAATTAAATCAGACCTAGGCCCCGACCATCTAAGGCTTTCAGTCTACCAGGAATTTAGTTTATGGGCACAAGTAATTTCTCCTTGGCAGAGTATAATAAACATCCTACAGAGTGCTGCTTTGGAGGCCATTGAGAGGAAACACTCCATGAGTAAGGAGCAGAATAATGGCATTTTTGTACTCAATTACTTCTTGTAGATTCTCAGGCCACTGGACAAATCTGATGATGGCAGGAAAGAGGATCAGCTTGCTATTTGCATCAGTTCTTCAAAGTTCTAATATTTCTTCAGCAAGGGTACCCCTCTCACCAATGCTATCATGAACACTTAATAGGACATCTTCATGAAACCGAAAAATGTTTAAAACTTATGGTCACCCTATTTTGGTGAACTGGATGGCATTTAGATGCTGGTTCTATGTTCAAAGCCTGTCCTTCTAAAAGGGGGTAGAGCCTGAGGAAAGAAAGAACTAGAGTTGGGAAGTCAGTTGAGAAAATATACTTAGTTGTATCCAAATTTTGCTCCTTAGAGGGAAACCTTTGCAGTCATACCTCCCCTCTAGGCAACCACATGCACCAAGGAACCTTCTCTTTAGCACCAGTGGGATCCCAGGGATGGCAATGCATGGAGGTATAAGATGAGCGTCCAATTATTTCTTGGCCAAAAGGGAAATGTAGCAGTGCAAGCTGCTATCAGTGGAGTGATGGCAATTCACTAGTAGACAAATTCTTGGACCATACCTTCTAGCCTTCAGAGGAATTTCTAAACTAAGCAGAAAAATTTCTGGATGAAAAGAGCTCCAGAGGAGAGAAATATACATGTAGCTATGAATGGAAGAAAAATACTAGACTTTGTCCAGAGATATTCAAATTTATGTGAATAGTACACAGGTCTGAGAAAGAGGCAACTTGATAGTGAATAAATAACATGATGGACTTTGTATCACAAAGATCTGAACTCAAATCTTATCTTAGAAAAGAACAATGTGACCTTGGGCAAGTTCTTTAACTTCTCTCAGTCTCAGTTTTTTCATGTTAAATGGAGATGAGAATAGTACTTATCTTACAGAGTTGTGAAAATCAAATTATATGTGTATATACATATATGTATTACTCATATCTATGTATATGTAAATGTGTTATTTAATATATATGCTATCAAAAATAAAAGCACTTAAAATATTAGATAATTTCATTATTCATAATGTATTATGTATTGTATTATAGTATTGGCTCTCAGTGCTTACCACTTTGTAGGGAATATCATAAAACACTGAAGTGCATATATAGATAGTGCATTTAAATATAAAAAGGAGAAAAAGCAATCCTACCATTCATCACAGTGGTCTAAAAATAAATTCTATAGTAATCACAGGGCTGCTCCTAGAGAAGGAAGCACGCACACACACACACACACACACACACACACACACACACACACACACACATATACACACATAAATATAGATGATGTATATAAATGAAGGTCCACTTTCACGGCAAGTGCAGATATTCATGGAGGAAACCTTGGATGACTGAACAACCAAAAAGAGAAAGATTTGTGAAAGATATCCCCAAGACTGGGCCTGATTTGTGTAAAGCTGAAATTGTCATCCTGGACTCTAGATACTATGATATTGTGTCCTTTTGGAAACTCCAGTCACTCTTCCAGACCACCAGGTAAAATTAACCTATGATGTTAATCTGTCAATAAGAAATTCAACACATATTCTATGAATGGTGCTTAGGGAAATACAAAATACAGGGAACTGCCTTAAAAGTCATTATAATCTATTTTACCAAGATACATGAAATATTAGCAAGAAATTCAAGATAATATAAACTGAACTGGTAAATTTTATGATGGGGATTATACAGTATAATAGTGAAGTCTATAGTTATCAGAGGGGAAATGGAACTAGAGTTATTCATTGAAGAAGTAAGACATGTTAATGACCATTACAAATTTTCTCATGTTTTTAAAACACGAACTATATCTTCACTATTTCAATAATTTGTTTATGTATTCTTTCTGTTGGAAAGTCTAACATCAACAGCCAGAAGTCACAATTGGTACAAATAAATGACATATTAGGGAAAGAACTGACCAGGTGAAGAAAACTCCTCTCACTAAAGGGGAAACACAATTTGTTGAGTAGCAAAAATCAATGAGGCAAAAAGCATGTCCATGGCCAAAAGTAGTGGGATGAAGACTGACTGGTGAACACACTTTTGTCTGATGTAGGGTTTGACTTAAACTGCCAACTTGTATTTATGCCAGCCTTGGACCTCCATGATGCTGCCCTTTGGAATATCATTGGCATGTTGACTCTCTAGCAACTCATTTCTCATAAAGAGTCCCTGGGATAATTAAGTCTTTTCACTTTTGATCACTTGAAAGAATCATTTCAAATTATCTCATCCATTTTTACCATATGCATTCTGTAACCCTGGCAAAGGCAGCCTTTGGGAGATCATGGTTATGGAATAGAATTTAGTCTGTAGGCTATGTAGTACTCAAGCTCATTTTCTTTTTTTATTTTAATAAAGATGCCCTTATCTGAGAAACTTGCTGTAAAATTTTTCCTGTTTTCCTTCTAATTATGGCTGCATTAGTTTAATTTGTGCAAAAGCTTGTACATTTCATATAATCAAAATTATGCATTTCACTTCCAATGATCCTCACCCTTGCCCTATTCATAGATCTGATAAGTACATTTTCCCATGCTTCCCTTATTTACTTATGACATTACCATTTATGTCTAACTCATTTATCCATTTTGACCTTATTTTGTTACATGATATAAGATGCTGGCTTATGCCTAGTTTTTGCCAAACTGTTTTCCAGTTTTCCCAGCAAGTTTTGTCAATGGTGAATTCTTATCCCTAAAGCTTAGACCTTAATCAAACATTAGATTGCTATGGTCATTTACTATTGTGTGTTGTATACCTAGTCCATTCCACTCTATTTATTAGTAACTACTAGATTGTTTTGACAATTATGTATAAAGTTTGAAATCTGGTACTGTTGCCTTCCTTCCTTCATATTATATTTTTTCATTGATTCCCTTGATATCCTTGAACTTTTGTTGATTTTTGTTATTATCTACCTTTAAAATAATATTTTATTCTTCCCCAATTACATGTAAAAACAATTTTTGACATTTAAAAAAATTGAATTTCAAACTCGTTCCTACTTCCCTCCTCATATCACCTCCCTGTGACGAGAAGCAATCTTATATAGGTTATACATGTGAAATAATGTAAAGCATATTTCCATATTAGTTATTTTGTGGAAGAAACCTCAATTCTCCCCCCTAAAAAAATTAAAAATAGTGTTCTTTGGACTAGATTCAGACTTTTTCAGTTCTTTCTCTGGGGGGACATAGCATTTTTCATCATAAGTCTTTTGGGATTATCTTAGATCATTGTATTGCTGAGAATAGCAATTTACAGTTGTTCATCATACAGTGTTGTTATTATGTAAATTCTCTTTTTCTGCTTTCTTTACTCTGCATTAGTCCATGTAAGTCTTTCCAAGTTTGCTTTTTCTGAAACTATACTAGCCAACATTACTTATAGCCCAATATATTCCATTTTAGTCATATATCACAACTAGTTTATCCATTCCCCAGTTGATGGGCATCTTCAGAATTTGTAATTCTTTCCCAAACCAAAACCCAAGAGCTGCTATAAATATCTTTGTACAAATAGGCCCTTTTCCTGCTTTAAATACATCTCTTTTGGATATAGACCTAGTAGCAGTATTGCCAGATTAAAGGGTATGCACAGTTTCATAGACTTTGGGTCATACTTTCAATTTGCCTTCTGTAATGGTTGGATCAGTTCACAGCTCCACTAACAATGCTTAGTGTCCCAATTTTCCAACATCTCCTCCAACATTGATCATTTTCCTTTTCTGTCATATTAGCCAATCTGATAGGTATTAGGTGGTACCTCAGAGTTTTTTTAATCTGCATCTCTCTAATCAATAGTGATTTAGATAATTTTTTTTCCTATGCTATAGATGGTTTTGATTTCTTTGAAAACTGCTTGTTCAGATCCTTTGGCCATTTGTTAATTGGGGAATGACTTGTATTCTTATAAATTTGACTCGGTTCTCTATATATTTTAGAAATGAAGCCTTTATCAGAGATACTTCTGTAGCACCAATACAATAGTCACAATGCCTACAATGGCCATGAATATCCCAGAGTAATTCTGAATCATGAAATACTACACTCTCTATATGGAAGACAGAACCAAAACATTTATTCAGACACCAGAAAGCCAAATCCATCATAGTAACAAAAATCTATATACAACAACCATGCAGAGAACAGGACTATCCCCAAGGCTTCCTCCTGTTAGGCTTTACACAAATCAGCTCCATTAGACAAATCACAAACAAGCCCTTTCACTCACACTAGCCAGCTGCCTGCATCCTTCCTAGCTCTCTGACTGCTCTTCCTCTCAGCTCTGCTCTACCTCCACCTCTTCCTGTTCCACCTATTCAACAAACTCCACCCACCACAGGCTCCATGTGACTCAGGCTCATGTGACTCTGGCTTCCCTGTGAACCAGGCAGGTCACATAGATCTATTAATGAAATGAAAGTTTTCTCCATTTATATTACCATTACAATTTCCTGTACCATTTCCACCTAGCTTTTGGCTTTCCTTCTAATCTTGGTTGCATTGAGGGTTTTGTTGTTTTTCTTGTTCTATTAAATAATTCCTTTGTAATTTGATTGATATGGGACTGAATAAGTAAATCAACTCACCCAGTACTGTCATTTTGATTATATTGCCTCTGTCTAGTCATGAGAAATTACTATTTCTCCAATTGTTTACACCTGTATTTATGTTAAAGTGTTTTGTAACTATGTTCATATAGCACCTGGGTTTGTTTTGATAGGTTGATTCTCAGGTTATTTTATAGTGTCTACAATTATTTTAAATAGTATCTCTCTTCCTTCTGTGTTTTGTTGGCAGAATAGAGACATGATGATTAATGTGAGTTTGTTTTATATCATTGAACTTTTCTAAAGTTAATTGTTTCAACCAAATTTTTAGTTGATTCTATAGGCTTCTCCTAGTACACCATCATGTCATCTGTAAAGCGTGATAATTTTATTCCTTCATTGCCTATTTTTATTTTTCCAATTTCTTTTTCTTGTCTTATTGCTACAACTAACATTACAATACAATATTGCATAGTAGTAGTGATAATTAGACTAATCTTCATATTCCCCACAATATTCTCATATACTCAGTATCCCCCAAGGGCTCAATACATATATCATAGTACTATAGGATTTAAAATTGGAAGGACCTTACAGATCTAATTAACTCTCATTTTATAGATTCTAGTTACTTAATTTTCCTACTATGAATAAGCAGTCTTCAATTTCACGTAACTAACAAACCAGCATTTATGTAGCACTTCAAAGTTTGTAAAACATTATTATATTTATCCTTACAAAAGACCCTAGAAAATAGATGGTGTTATTGTCCCTATTTTAGAGTTGAAAAAACTGAAGGAGAGAGAATTTGAAAGACTTATTCAGTGTTGCCTAGCTCACTGATGTCTGAAACTGGATTATGAACCCAGGTTTTTTTCTGACATTGAGTGCACTGTTCTATTCATTGTACTACCTAGCTGTACCTAATTATTTGATGGAAGAAGTGAATATAAAATTCAGATATGCTGACTTTGAATTCAGACTTTTCAGCTATCCACTGCATTCACTATTGCAACCTCCCATTTGTTGAATGAATAATGAATGAATGAACGAATAAACAAATGAATAAAATTTATGCCAACATTTATCTTTCCATTTTGGACTATGAATAAAATGACATACAAAGGACTGCAGTGACATGAACTTGGTCAGCCCAACTAAAGTTTGTTGGCAAGGTGAGTCAGAACTAGCATTTTCTTTATATTTTGCATTATTTCTTAATCCTCTCTCAATTGTAGAAAGGAAAATATGGGCTATCATTTTAGTCACACTGACATCAAGCTTTACTAAAAGCAGTTACATTTCTCAGTTATTAAAAAAAAGTCTTTAAAAATTGATAGAAAGTTTAAGTGGATTTTCATTAAAGAAGAAAATCCAAGTGTTCCTTGGTACTTATGAGTGAACATTTATTTAAATGACCATAGATATTAAGTGAGTAAGTTGTGAATGTCTGAAAATTGACATTTGAATGAAAACTCATTTGAAGAAGTGTTACAAATCATACCAATCATGCCCATTGTGTTTTTTTCCTTCACAGAAAAAGTTTGTCTTAAGTGCCTTTTGAAGTCCCTAATTTCTCTGCTGTTATTAATAACAAATTGATGTCCTTGTGCTTGAAATTCCTGTTTTTATCAAGCCTGCCTTCATCTGCTTCAGGAGTACAAGAGAGGTCAGGACAATCACAAGTCCATCATTACTAGGTAGTGGAAAGTTAAGCAGGCAAAGTCAGTAGAAAAAAAAACAACAACAATAACAAAAAAATCACTGTTTGACGACCTCATTCCTTGAAGAAGGATGCTGTCTTTTGCATTCACAGGAAATAAGATGACATGTTACTGTGAGAATGTTAGGACTATGAAAGCTCAGGAAGAGCTAAGGATGATGAGAAGAGGTAAGAATGAAATAAAAGCATTTTTATTTTTATTTTTTAATGTATAATTTATTTATTTTTCAGTTCTCAACATTCACTTCCACAAGAATTTGAATTCAAAATTTTCTCCCCATCTCTCCCTATCTCCCACCACAGGACAGAATGCATCCCATCCACCCCTTCCTCCAGTCTATCCTCCCTTCTATTACTCACCCTTCTTTCATCCCCTTTCCCCTCTATTTTCCTGTAGAGCAACATAGATTTCTATATTCCATTGCTGTAAAGCTTAATTTCCAATTGCATGCTGAAACAAATTTTAACACTCATCTTTAAAGCTTTGAGTTCCATATTCTCTCACTTCCTCCTCACCCACCCTCATTGAGAAAACAAACAATTCAGTAAAGGTCATACATGTGCAACAATGCAAAGCACTTCTATAATCGTTGTGTTGTAAAAGACTAACCACATTTCCCTCTAGCCCACCCTGCCCTTCATTTATTCCATTTTCTCCCTTGGTCTGTCCTCCCACAATGGTGTTTGCTTCTGATTATTCTCTTCTCCAATTTGCTGTCTCTTCTATTATCTTACCTCTCCTGTCCCCTTCCCTTTTGCCTTCCTGCAGAGTAAAATAGATTTCCATATCCAATGGAGTATGTGTTATTCCCTCCTTAAGCCAAATCCCAATTATTTCCTTTCATCTCCTCCCTCTTCCCTTCCATTGTAAAAGTTCTTTCTTCCCTTTTTATGTGAGATGATTTGCTACATTTTATCTCACCCTTTCTCTTTCTCCTAGGACATTCCATTCAACAGCAAATTTTATCTTTTTAGCTATTCTCCCTTCATATTGAGCTCACCCTCTGCTATCTATCTATAAAATATTTAATACATATATGCATACACACATGCATATATATACACAGACACCCATGTACATATACATATATAATATATATGTACATACATACCCATACACACCGACATATATACATTCCCTTTAACTACCCTAATACTGAAAAAGGTCTCATGAGTTACAAATAACATCATTCCATGTAGGAATGTAAGGAGTTCAACTTTACTGGGTTCCTTAAGGCTTCTCTTTCCTGTTTACCCTTTCATGCTTCTCTTGATTCTTGTGTTTGAAAGTCAAATTTTCTATTAAGCTCTGGTCTTTTCAACAATAATGCATTGAAGTACTCTATTTCATTGAAATTTCACTGTTCCCCTGAAGTATTATACTCAGTTTTGCAGAGTAGGTGATTATTGGTTTTAACCCTATCTCCTTTGACCTTTGGAATATCATATTCCAATTTCTTTGATCTTTTAGTGTAGAAGCTGCTAAATCCTGTGTTATCCCAATTATATTTTCACTGAATTGTTTCTTTCTGGCTGTTTGCAATATTTTCTCCTTGACTTGGGAACTCTGGAATTTGGTTACAATATTGCTAGGAGTTTTCCTTTTGGGATCTCCTTTAGGAGGTTATCAGTGATTTCTTTCCATTTCTATTTTACCCTTTGGGTCTAGAATATCAGGACAATTTCCCTTGATAGTTTCTTGGAAATGATGTATTTTTGATCATGGTTTTTAGGGAGTCTCATAATTTTTAAATTATCTCTCCTGGATCCATTTTCTAGGTCAGTTGTTTTTCCAATGAGATATTTCACATTGTCTTCTATTTTTTTCATTCTTTTTGTTTTGTTTTGTTTTATAATTTCTTGGTTTGTCATAAAGTTATTAGCTTTCATCTGTTCCATTCTAATTTGTAAAGAACTATTTTCTTCAGTGAGTTTTTGAACTTCCTTTTCCATTTGACCAATTCTGCTTTTTAAAGCATTCTTCTCCTTATTGACTTTTTAGACGTCTTTTGCTATTTGGGTTAGTCTATTTTTAAAAGTGTTTTTTTCCCAGTGTTTTTTGAGTTTCCTTTAGCAAGCTATTTACTCTCTTTTCATGATTTTCTTGCAGTGCTCTCATTTCTCTTCCCAGTTTTTCCTCCACCTCTCTTACTTGATTTTCAAAATCCTTTTTAAGCTCTTCCATGCTCTGAGACCATCACATTTTTTTTTTGAGATTTTGGATGTAGAAGCTTTGACTTTTATGGCTTCTTCTGATGGTATGCCTCATTCTTCCTCATCTGAAAGGATGGAAGAAAATACTTTTGGACATAGAAAGTACCTTTCTATGATCTTACTTTTTTTTCACATTTTTGGGCATTTTACTAGTGAGTTACTTGACTGTCAAGTGGAAGGGAACTGTAAGTTCTCAGTTTATCCAAAGTGGTACAGTCAAGGGAGAGAAATTTACTCCTCCTGCACTTCAGTTTGTGAGCAACCAGAAGCACTCCTTTCTGCCCCAGAACTGAGAGGAGGATTCCCTCTCCACAGGCACCACCAGCTCCACCACTCCAGCCAGTGTTCCTCTTCAACCTAGGACTGCCTCTGAAGGCTGAGATCCAGATCAGCTGCTGGATTACCCTAGGGTCTTTAGGCAGAGTGATCCCAATTTGAATGCTGCCACCACCTGGGGCTGTGACCTGGACCACACTGCCCTCTCACCCAAATGAAAGAGCTTTCTTACTGACATTTGAAGCTATTTCTGGTATTTGTGGTTTGACAAATCTGGGAACCCCAGCTGGTACCTGTGATTCAGCACCCTGAAGCTTGCTCCAGTCCTCTCCCTGCCTTATGGCCCAGGATGTGCTGTGCTTCAAGCTGAACTCATTGTGATAGATCTTTTCTATCAGATTTATAGGCTGTCTTGGGATGGAAATCTGTTTCCCTCTGTCAATTTGTGGCTTCCACTGCTCTATATTTTGTTTAGAGCCCTTTTTACATGTATTTTTTGGGCTGTGTGGGGAGAGTTTCTACAAGTCCATCCTTCTGCTCTACCATCTTGGCTTTGCCCCCATAAAGGCATGTTTAAAGCTATATTGGAGAGGAGAGTAGAATGAAGAACAGGCCAGTACCACTGTTCAAGATGGAAGAAATAATGATGATGGAAAGTACAAGAGGGGTAACTTTTAAATCCTCACTTTCTGTCTACTTCCTTGGCCAGGGAGAATAATCTTTTGATGGAAAAAGTCAGAATTAAAATTATTAACAAAACATTGCTAAGAAAACATTGAATAATTCATATTACCTGGCCCCAATTAATGATGATGATGGTGTTTATAATAATAATTGTTAGGTTACACATAGTGCTTTAAGGTTTGCAAAGTGGATTGGATCTTTACCTGTGAATTGGATCTTCACAACAATCCTGTGAGGTCAGTGCTTTAATTATCACCATTTTAGAGGTGAAACAGGCAGCAGAGGTCAAATCACTTTTCCAGGCTTATACAAGTAAGTAAATATCTGACAAAGGACTTGAATTCATATCTTCCTGACTCTAGGTTGAACAGCTCATCCATAGAGGGATCTCAGTGCTTGTGTCCTGAAAGAACGGGGGATGTGATATTGATCCACTGTCAATGACATTGGAAAGATTTTGGAATAAAGGAGAGATGCTGCAGCATTGGAGGAAAACTTTTGTACAAATCTACAAAAAATAAAAGGGAATGAAGTTTCTAAGTTGTAGATCAGTGAACTGTGAACACTTGGAAATTCTACATCAAAATATTATGGGAAAGAAGAATGATCTCAGTATCAGTAAAGAATAGACCGTGTCAGATTAAACTTGTTTCCTTTGTTGACAAAGTCAGCAAATAGGAAAAATAAGGAAATCATTTATAATATATATGTTATATATATATGCATATATATGTATATGGGCATATATATGGGTATAGACAATTATATATACACATGCATGTGTATACATTTGTTATATCAGAAAAATATTTGATAAAATATCTCCTGCTATTCTTTTGGAAAAGATGGTAGAAAATAATAAAATTAGTTGGATTTAGAAATAATCGACTGGCTAAATTCAAAGAGGTCTCTTTGCTGGTACTGGAGACAGGACTCTGTTGCTTTGCCCATATTTAGATCAGGGTCACAGTCCTGGGTCTCAGTTCCAGGACAAGGAGGAGCACTAGCACATCATAGCTTATGGCCACAGTAGAGTGGGGACCTTCTTCACAGTTCCAGGGTAGAAAAGAATGCTTGTGGTTGCTCACAGACCAGGGCACAGGCTAGGAAAGTAGTAAAACTTCTCCTTAAATCCCACTACCTTGAAAGGACTGAAAGCTTACATGTCCGTAGAAGTATTTTTGAAAACAGATGAAAAGAAAGACCTGAAGTCTGGGACAATGAGCCCTCCACCTGGAAGCAGAGGCCCACTTTAGCACAGTTAAAAGTCAAGAAATAGGCTGAAAAAAGGAGAAAAGAACAAAAAAAATTCTGACTACAGAAAGTTACTATGGTGATAAGGAAGATCAAAACACACACTCAAGATAAGAGAGCAAAATGAAAACTTCTTTATCCAAATTCTCCAAGAGAAATATTAATTTGTCTCAAGTCATGAAAGAATTCAAAAACAATTTTAAAATCAATTAATAGAGGTAGAAGAAAAGATGAGAAGAGAAATGAGAGTGATGCAAGGAAATCATGAAAAAAGGGTCAATACAAAAAATCCTGAAAAAATAACACCTCTAAAAATAGGTCAAAAGGCAAAAGAGGTCCAAAAATACAATTAAGAGAAAAATGCCTTGAAAAACAAAACTGGTCAAATGGAAAATTCACTGAAGAGAAAAACTCCTTAGGAAGTAGAATTGGTCACATGAAAAAGGAAGAAAAAAACTTCACTGAAGAAAATGATTTTTAAAATATTAGAAATCAGAAAGTAGAAAACTGATGACTCTATGAGACATCAGGAAATAATGAAACGCAAAGCAAAAATGAAATTTGCCCTTTTCTGTCGTGGATAAATTGATTTTGTCCATTCAAAAGTTTTTCAATTTCATGTTGTAAAAGTAGCTATTTTATACTTTATGATTATATCTATCCCTTACTTACTAAATTGTGCTCCTGGCCTTTACTATAAAAGGTTCCTCATGTGGTTATTTTCTAATTCCAAATGAGGCCGTATATCCATTTGAAGTTTACTGTGGCAGAGAGTATAAAGTGTTGCTCTAAAAATAACTTCTACTAAACAGCTTTTCAGGTTTTTCCTGCAATATTTGCCAAATAATCAGCTCTTTACTCAAGCAATTTAGGTTCTTGGTTTTATTAGACAGGTATTATTGAATTCAATTAATTTTTTTTTACTCTTCTTTATCTAATCTGTTCTACTGGTCTATGTTTTCCATTTTTAAACAAGTACCAAATAGTTTTAATGATTACTACTTTACAATGTAACTTAAGGTCTGGAACTGTCGCTCTCTTTTCATGCCTATTTTTTTTTATTACCTTTGAAATTCTTGATTTTTTTCCCAAATGAATTTCATTATTACTTTATCTAGCTCTATAAAGTATCCATTTGATAGTCTGATTAGTATAATAATAAATCTGTAAATTATGCTAGGCACTACCATGCTATTATATTGCCATGGCTCAACTGTGAGTACTGGGTATCTCTATATATCTCTACAACGATTTAAATTATTCCTTATTTTTTTACAGAATATTTTTAATTGCACTTATAGAGGTCTTTTTTACAGTATGGAAATACTATTTTATTGTGACTTAATTTACATCCTGATACTTTCCTGAAGTTGTTGTTTTGTTTAATTTCTTTTCTGATACTCATAGATATTCTAAATAAGCCATGATTTTATCAAATTGAGATAGTTTTGTCTCTTCCTCATCAATCTATATGCCTTTAATTTATTTTTTCTCATTACTATTGCTAGCATTTTTAGAACTGTGACAAAAAAAATACCAGGAAAGGGGATGTCTTTGTTTTATTCTTGAATGTTTTGAGAAAAGTTTCATTTTTTTCTCTCCCACGGCATATAATGCACATTTGGATTTTAGATTTAGTTGCTGTTGTTCAGTCATTTTAAAATGTGTCTGACTCTTTTTAGGGTCTTTTTGGCAAGGATACTGAAATGGTTTTGCATTCCCTTCTTCAAGTCATTTTATAAATTAGAAAACTGAGGCAAATAGGAGTGACTTGTTCAGGATCACACAAAGAGTAAGTGTGTGAGGCCATATCTGAACTCAGGAAGATGAAGCCTCCCGACTCCAGATGGGGCCTTCTATCCCCTGTACTACTTAACTGCCCTTTTAGAGAGATACTTTTTCATATTAAAAATAGTCCCATGCCTAAACTTTACAGTGATTTTAGCAACATTTCTTTCCCCCCAAACTTATTAACATAAACATGTTAATTATGATTTGAAAAACAAGGTTAATTTCAATATTTTCCTTGTATAATTTTAGAAAGAAAACTGTTAGTGATTTGTCTATTGTTAGGCTTTCTTTGTCTTTGTTAATTGTATTTGCTAACTTTTCTTGTATTTCTGTAATCTGGTATACTTTCAAAGCAAAGGATTTTTTCAGGTCTGGGTTATTTTTTTCCCTCAGAAAGCTTTGAATACTACTTTTTAAAATTGAATTGCTATTTTTTTCTCATTAATAGTAAAATTCAAATTTATTTCTATCTATTACATCTTGAGCAACTTTGCTTTTTAGAACACATTCTATTTCCTGAAAAAAACTATTCCTGTGCTTTTTTCTGGTGGGTATAGAAGTCTATAATTCAAATTCCTTTGTTTATGTTTGAAGTTCTTTCTCTTGGTCACTAGCAGAATTCATTATTTGTCATTGAAATCTCTAAATTTCACTACTATTTGTTCCAGAGTTTGTAGCATAATGGTAGGTTTTCTTTTGAGGGGTGTGGTGGTGGTAGTGGTTTGTTGTTGCTTCCTTTCCTGGAGATGATCTATGGATTCTTTCAGCTGACACTTTTTTCTGTGTTCATAAGTGAAGGGTAGTTTTCTTGTAATATTTCTTCCATCATGGTGTTTGGGTTTTTGATCTGTTGTGTTCTCCTGGGAGATCTATAATCCTTAAATTATCTATATACTTCTTATAATCACAATCAATATATTTTGCTTATATGGAGGCCTTTTTTAAAATAATGGTTTTGTTTTTTGCTTTTCTTCCAGACTGTTCTTTTCTTCTCAATATTTGAATTTCCAATTTGTCATGTTCTCTTTCATTTCTTTAGTGGAATTTGTCATCATCAATTCAAGGGTTTTTTTTTAAATTCTGCCAATTATTTCTTCTGTTCAGGCTATAAATTCTGCTTTCATAATTCACATCTTTCTTTTAGGCCATTCAGGAACATCCTGATATGGTTCTATGCTCTCTTGAAAATTCAGAGGGCCCTGTGCCTCATTAGATGATGATATATTTTTCTTTTTCTTACAATAATATTTATTCACAGATTCTGGAACTCTTTCAGTGGATTTTGAGGTTTATATTAACTTCTATTTTTAATACCTTCCCTGTTGATTTATCTGTTTATGTACAAGACTTTTAATTATTTTTTCCTTAGATATTTGGTAATTCTTCCCTCCACATATATACCATTTGCTCACCTTCTGACTCCTTCCCATTGATTGTGGTTTATCTGGTAGATCTCAAAGACAAATCTCTTCTCATGCTGAGCAATTCACAATTCTTGAGTATCATTTTCTGATCTAAGTGACTTCTGTGGGCCAGAACTGAACTGACTCTAATTGGAGGTTGGCCTAATTCAGACTTGAGTATCACACAGTATACACAGTTGTGCCTTAGATTCCTCTGTTACTCAGTTCTCTACATGAGTCATGTGGAAGTACAGAGTACTACCACACTGCAATCTCAGTCAGAGAAAACTCTCTACCTCAATATATCAAAAGAACTCACTGATATACTAGAGGGAACATTTTCTAGTAGATTATGAGGAATCATAGAGGATGAGAAAGGTGCCAATTTTTCATACTGGAATAGGTAGATTCCAGAAACTATAGATGAGTTAGTTTGATGCTAATCTGTGTAAAACTTCAATAATTATTCTAGTAATTAAGGTAGAATATTAAATAGGTGTCCTGTGATCTTTTAGGAAAAGAAGTGGAGATTACTTGGAGACAGTATGGTTTAATTAAGAACCAGTCATGCTAAATTAATCTAATTTCCTTTATTGATAGGGTTACTACACTGCCAAATCCAAGGAATTCCATAGATATCATACATCTTGATTGCAGCAAGTCATTTGATGGAGTCCAATAATGTTCTCCTGGAAAAGATGGAGATGTATATAGCATGTATGATGTTTAGATAGTTAGGAAGATGTATAACTGCTAAACATAGATTTCTGTAAATCTGAAGGGCAGTCTATACTGGCATGCTTCAGGATTTTATACTTGACACTGTTCTGACCAACATTTTTATAAGAACACAGATCAAGAATTTTTAAAAATATAATACAATGAAAACACAAGGTAGAGAAGGATAGCTAATATGTTGGATGAAAGAATAACTGTGACAAATGATTTTAATGGATTGGAATGATGAGATGATATGGACAAATAAAAGTCCTGAACAGAGTTTCAACACATCCAGTTTTATATCTACAGGACCGAGAAGGTCTGGTTTGCCATAGATTCGTGTGAAAAAGATTTAGGGACTTTATCCAGCGGCAAAATTGATATGAGGACAAAATGGTTGCTATGATCCTAACTGATACAGAGCAAGATAGTGTTTGAGGGAATCATTCCTTTGGGTCCTTTGCATACTGCCTTGGCTGAACCACATATGGAGAAGTAATGTTAGTCATGAATATTACATTTTCAGGTAGGTATATGGGGGAGGGTAATTGACAAATGTGAAAGTGTATAACAGGGAATGAACAATGCATTGAAGAGTTTGGAGTCCATGTGTACATGTATGTGTGTCTGGATAGCAAGATAAAAGAGGGGCAGCGTGGTTCATACCACCAGCTCTAATTTTAGAGTAACAGAGGCTGAGTTTGGATCCTGAGACCTCAGGAGGTTAAGCCACTAGCCCAAAGTCACATAGAAAATAAATAGTTGGGCCTGGATATGTAATCAGTTCCACTGCCTCCAACCTTAACATTCTTTTGCTGCTATGTGCTTTGGTCACATGATGTAGTGGATATATAGTTCCCAGGCTTTTCTCAATTGTTTCTAATCTCTGACTTCAGTTGCTGGAATGGGTTACTCTACCATGTATTTTTTTTTAATTTAACAAAATTTTTAAATAAAAAAAATTAAATCCATTGGTTTAGCTTGAGCTCTTTTAGTGAGGGAAGTAGACTATCAAACTCCCCATACTAGATTAAAGAAAACCCTCAGCTATTTATTTACAATAATGAAGAGTGTGAAGAGAAAGGGGACCTGCGCAGAGCATAAGAGTACATACATAGTTACAGGTTCTATTATGGGTGATGGTCCATGAAAAAAAAAAAGACTGGGAAAGGGTGATCAGATAGGCAGGAGGAGAAGCAAGAGGGCACTGTCACAGTGTTATGGAAAAGAAAAAGTATCCAAAAAGAAAGACTAGTCAACATTGTCAAGTGCTGCAGAAAGTTCAAGAAAGATCAGCTTTGGCAGTTAAAAGGTCAAAAATAATTCAAGGATGAATAGTTTCAATCATAGTGTAGTGTAAGTTCTCAATGTGTCAAGAAGTGAGTGGAAGGAAAGGAAGAGGAAGTAGTGATTATAACTAAGAATTTTGTAAGAAATCTCATATATATATTATAGGAGACTTCTTATTGGAGGATAACTGTGCTGTATTCTGAGTCATTTTCTATATCAATGAACATTAAAAAAATAGTATCTCACCTCCTTTACATCTCATGGTCAATTCTGGGACTATTATAGAAAATAATGTTGTGCTAGGGAAGGTCGCATAACAATACCAGATCTTAAATTTTATTATAAAGCAGCAATCATCAAAACTACTTGGAACTAAGAAATAGAGTGGTAGATCACTGGAATAGCTTAGGTACATAAGACACAGTAGTCAATGACAATAGTAGTCTACTGTTTGATAAACCCAAAGACTCCAGCTTCTAGGATAAGAGTTCATTTTTTAAAAAAACTGTTGAGAAAACTTGAAAATAGTATGGCAGAAACTGGGCATAGACCAATATCTTACACCATATACCAAAATAAAGTCAAAATGAGGATATGATTTATATATAAAGGCTGATACTATAAACAAACTGGGAGAGCAAGAAGCAGTTTACCTGAAAGATCTATGGAGAATGGAAGAATTTATGACCAAACAAGAGATAGAGAGCATTATGAAATGCAAAGTGTTTCATTTGATTACATTAAATTGAAAAGGTTTTGCGTAAAATTGAGAAAAAATTTTTACAATCAGTGTCTTTGATAAATACCTCATTTCTAAAATATATAGAGAACTGAATCAAATGTATTATACAAGTCATTCTCTAATTGATAAATGGTCAAATGATATAAATAGACAGTTTTCGGAGGAAGAAATTAAAGCTATTTATAGTCATATGAAAAAATGCTCTAAATCACTATTGATTAGAGAAATGCAAATCAAAACAACTCTGAGGGACCACATCATATCTATCAGATTGGCTAACATGATAAAGAGGAAAATTATAAACACTGGAGAAAATGTGAGAAAATTGCAACACTAATACTTTATTGTTGGAGTTGTGAACTGATTCAACCATTTTGGAAAGCAATTTGGAACCATACCCAAAGGGCTATAAAATGTACATATCCTTCAACTCAGCAATACCACTTCTAGCTATATCCCAAAGAGAACATAAAAGTGGGAAAAAGGACCTACCTGTGCAAAAATATTTATAGTATATCTTTTTGTGGTAGCCAAGAATTGTAAATTGAGATGATGCCCATCAATTGGGGAATGACTGAATAAGTTGTGGTATATGAATATAATGGAATACTACTGTCCTATAAGAAATGATGAGCAGGCAGACTTCAGAAAAACTGGAAAGACTTATATGAACTGATATAAAGGGAAAGGAGCAGAACCAGGAGAACATTGTACACAATTGTAGTCACCTTGTGCAATGACTAACTTTGATAACAATGACTAACTTCTCAGCAATGCAAGGTTCTAAGACAACTCCAAAAGAATCATGATGGAAAATGTTATCCACATCCAGAAAAAGAACTATGGAGTCTTAATGCAGATCAAAGCATACTATCTGCTCTCTCTCTTTTTCATTTTGTTTTGTTTCTTCTTTCTTGTGGTTCATCATGTTGGCTATAAGTCTTCTTTCCAACATGACTAATGTGATAATATATTTAATATGAATGTATATGTAGAGCCTATATCAGATTGCATGCCATCTTGGAGATGGGAAGGGAAGGGAAGTGGAGAAAATTTAAAACTCAAAAGCTTGTGGAACTGAATGAACTAAAAATAAATTAGTTAATTTAAGAAAGAAAGTAATTTTGTGTTTTCATAATTTTGTGTTTTCATAAAATGGTGATAATTAGTGATTATTCAAAGTTAGCAGAGTATGAAATGAATCCCATGTTGATAATGAATTGTTTCCTATTCCTTAAACCATAGTCAGTTTTAGGATTTGACCCCAAGACTTCCAATTTGCAATCCAGTTTCCCTTCCATTAAAATATGCTAATTGCTGGGGAAGAATTAGTGTGGATAGACTGTGCATTCAAAGTGGATACATGTCTCTTGAAAAGAATTCAAGGACTTTTACATGTGATTTGCACAACTGGTAAAATACATAATTTTAATATGTTAACCTTTACACATTTCTGCAGGAACATATGACAAAAATAACCTTGAAGTATCATAAAACTAATTATATTTGAATTTACAACATAATAGGATTCCAACCTACTAATGGCAGTTGTATAACATTATTTTGTTTTTGTTGCTGTTGTTGAATCACTTCACTTCTGTCTAACTGTGATCCATTTTGGAGTTTTCTTGGTAAGAGTATGGAGTGGTTTGCCATTTCCTTCTATGGCCCATTTTATAGATAAGGAACTCAGGCCAGCAGGGTTAAGTGACTTACCTAGAGTCATACAGCTAGTAAGTATCTGAGACTAGATTTAAACAGAGGAAGATGAGTCTTTCTGATTCCAAGCCCAGTACTCTATCCACTGTACCATAAATAATTATAAAATTAAGTACTTATGATTGCTGCAAAAACTGATGCCACAAAACAATATAGTCACACCAACATAGAAGTATTTTTAGTTGATATTTGAACTTGAGAAGGTTCTGTGAATTAGAAGGATATTTTGGCCCCTTTTCTGCTACAACAACTGCACTGGATCCAGGTCTCTAGAATCAAAAGGGCTAGGGTTAGAATCTACTATCTCCAAAATAAGGGTTGTTCCTATTTACATTCCAAATAAAAGTTTCATGCATGTAATCACATGTATACACCCAAGTGATCAAGAATCTAGTCGTTAAAAATTTGAAGTATACTTGAGCTCTATCTGATCATTTAGTGAGAACATGTGGTTTGGGTGGAGTTTAGGACTGATGACCACTTAGGTCCTTTTCAACACATATATAAAACAATTGATAACATTGTCAAAAAATACAAAAACTAGACACTTTTTCCCTGAAGGAGTTGATAGTCTATATGTTAGTTCAATCACTTTATGCATCTGTGTTTATTATTGAGTATCATGATGTTCAAGCTACCTTGGCCCTGATTCACAATAGGACCTGTGTCTCAGAGGCATATTTTTATCTGCTGAGAGGAGGAAAAGGCCCATAGCTCTATCAGTTGCCTTATTTTCTTTAACAAATCAATAGGAGGACTTTTCAAATTAATTTTATATACAACAGAAAAAATAAGTTCTCAATTTAATTAAAATTTAAGTACTTAAAGTTTTAAAGATTCACATGTTGCATTATCCAAGCCAAGATTACAACCCTCAGGTCAAATGTTATTTTAAAAAATAACGCTATAGAATATTCTGATTTTTCTCACAGGTATAGGATAAATGTCAAACACTTAAGTTGGTAATTTCTTCTGGATTTGGTTACAATATTTCTAGAAGTTTTGCTTTTTGGATCTCTTTCAGGAGGTGATCTGTGGATTCTTTCAATATTTATTTTACCTTCTGATTCTAGAATATCAGGGCAATTTTCCTTGATAATTTCATGAAAGATGACGTCTAGGCTCTTCTTTGGATCATGGTTTTCAGGTAGTCTCATAATTTTTAAATTGTCTCTCCTGGATCTATTTTCCAGGTCAGTTGTTTTCCCAGTGAAATATTTAACATTGTCTTCAAATTTTTTCATTCTTTTGGTTTTGTTTTGTAATTTGTTGGTTTCTCATAAAGTCAGTAACTTCCATCTGCTCCATTCTAGTGTTTAAAGAAATATTTTCTTCAGTGAACTTTTGAACCTCCTTTTCCATTTGGCTAATTCTGCTTTTTAAAGCATTCTTCTCCTCATTGGCTTTTTGGAACTCTTTTGCCATTTGGGTTAGTCTATTTTTAAAGGTGCTATTTTCTTCAGCATTTTTTGGGTCTACTTTAGCATGGTATTACCCATGCCATGCAATACTGGGCTGTGCTCTTAACTGAGCCCAGTGCAATAAACCTTTCCTGTTAGTCTTCCAGGCTGCCTTGGGCTGGATATCTCTTTCACTCTGTTGTTTTGTGACTTCTACTGCTTTAGAGTTTTTTAGAGTCATTTTTACAAGTATTTTATAGACTTTTGTAGGGAGAGCTTCTACAGGTACTTCCTTCAAGTTTTCCATCTTGGTTCTACTCCATAAAGATAACTTGTAAAAAATTCTATCTTACCTATGAAAATAGATTTAGCTTTCACATGCTGATTTCAAATGTAACTTTTTTGTCTCTCACCCATTGATTTAATAGAAATAATTTTATATTTTTATGCTTGTTTTACAAAATAATATTGTGCTCACTTAACATACCAAAATATTTCTATGGATGATTTCCTGTTATATTTCTCCTGTGGAAACTGCTTTCTTAGCATCGAGAATGGTCAGCCAAAGTGCCTAGCTTATGTTTGCCTTGAAATCAATTTTTCTATACTCCTCAGCACCCACTAACCTTTGGGCCCTTCCCTCCCTCTGATAGAAGGGTAGAGGCCTCTCCTTCCAGAAATTTGATTTAAGGGTCAACTAACTTTTTATTTCCCACCTGCCTGCATTTCTCTGGATCTCTCCATTCTGTTCCTGAGGTGAGCACCTTCTTGTCAAACTCCCACTTTCCTTTTCCTTTTGTATCCTGTCTTTTCCCATTATCTTATTAGCTCTTTGAAGGCAGGGAATGTCTTTTACCTTTTCCCAGGGCTTTGCACAGTACCTGACACATGGCAGGCACCTAATAAATTCTTTTTTTTTTTTTAAATAAATTTATTTAACTTTTTACATTCATTTTCACAAGATTTTGGGTTCCAAAATTTTCTCCCCC
>CM053772.1:105275075-105298091 GCA_028658325.1 Potorous gilbertii | reverse complement strand
GCTCCTCCATGGCCTGAGCCCATGGGGTATCTCTTTCAGATATTTGGGATACAGAGGCTTCGACTCCCATATCTTTACCTGATGGTAAGCAGACCTCCTCGTCGTCAGAGTCAAATGGAGGAATGATCTTTTCAAAGAAATAACCATCTATGGTCTTAGTTTTTTTCCCTTTTCTGGGCATTTTCCCAGCCAGTTACTTGTTTTCTGAGAGTCTTCTCCACCCCCTGGCCTAGATCTGCCCGCTAGTGCTTGAGGTCTGAGATTCAAATGCTGCTCCCCAGCCTCAGGGCTTTTGGCGGCAGGCTTGACTGCTCTTCAATGGGGGCTTATCTGCTGGTTCTCAGGTGGGGGCAAGGCCGCCTCTCAGGCTCAGTTCCCTCAGGGGGTTTATACGGAAATCCTTTGTAGTGGAGCTGGGGTGAAGCTCCAGCCCACACTGGGAGTCTGTGGCTGAGCTGCCTCTGCCTCTGGCCGAGCTGCCTCAGCCTCCGCCGAGGTCATCGCCTCCCAGGGGGTCCGAGTCCCGGAGATCCCCCGCTCCCCTCTCAGCCCTTCTCTCTCACTGACCTGTGTGTCTGTGGGTGGAGGGACCTTTCCGGTCGCCCGGAGATCCAGGTCCCAGATGCCTGCGGGGCTCTGCTCGCTCCTCTCAGTGCCGCGTGGCCGGGGCGGGGGAGGGGAGCGCTCGGCCGGACAGGGCTCCGCTCCCGTCTGGGTGACCTTTGTGGTCGGTTCTTCAGGGCTCTCTGCAACGCAAATCTCCTTCACTGTGTTTCTGCGCGGCTTCCACTGTTCCAGGATTTGTCAGGAGTTCTTTTTACAGGAAATCTGTGGGCTGTGGGTTCGGAGCTAGCATAGGTGAGTGTTTCTACTCTGCCATCTTGGCTCCGCCCCCCCTAATAAATTCTTATTCACTGACTGAATGAGAGATATGCACCTGTGCTGATCATTGTTAGTACCTAGTAAATGCAAATTCACAAAATGTATTTCAAATTTCCCTTCTTAAAACTAGATAAATCTAGCTATAAAATCAGTAAGAAAGAAGTTAAGGAGATGACAAAGTCAGAAAAATTATTCCTCTGGAGAGAACTAAATGAGGATTTAAAGGAGTATACCTTTTTCTCACCTGAATCTGGCATTATTTTGCCAAATTATTTGTCAGTAACATTTACAATCTAAGTGAAATGGTTGAATATTATATATATACATATAAAATCTGCCCAGATTAACAGAAGAGGAACTAGATTATTTAAATAGCTCTACCTTAGCAAAAGACATTGAATAGGCTCACTGAGTAAAATTTCCTAGGACCAGATGAATTTACAAGTGAATTCTACCAAACATTTAAGGAACAACTAATCCAAATATTATATAAATTATTTGAAAAGAGAGATAAAGAGGGAGTCTTACCAAATTCCTTTTATGACAAAAATATGGTTATGATACCCAAACCAGGGAGAGCAAAGACAGAGAAAGAAAACTATAGACCAGTTTCCTTAGTGAATATTGATGCGAAAATTGTAAGCAAAGTATTAACTCAGTTTCCATGAAGATCATACAATCTGAGCAGGTGGGATTTGTACCAGGAATGCAGGACTATCTCAATAGTAATAAAACTATAAGCGTAATTGACCAGATCAACTATGAAAACAATAAAATAATAATTATATCAATAGGTAGAGAAAATGCTAATGATTTGTCACAAAATACAATACCTATTTTCATTAAAACACTAGAATGATTAGAAATAAAGGGAGGCTTTTAAAAATGATAGGTATTATCTATCTAAAACCAAGAGTAAACATAATTATTAAGGTAAATAACTTGAAGTCTTCCCAATATGATTGGGGGTGAATCAAGGATGTCAATTATTGCTATCATTAGTTAATATTTCATGAGAAAGCTTGTGATAGCAATAGGAAATTGAAGGAATAAAAATAGGCGATGAGGAAATAAAAACTATCACTTTTGGAGATCATATCATGGTATAATTAGAGAATCTACCAAAAAAACATATTTGAAACAAGCAAAGTTACAGAATATATAATAAAATAAAATAAAAAGTTACAGAATGTAATATAAAATAAAATATAGAAAACATTTACATTTCTATATACCACCACACAATCCAGCAGGAAGCTATAGAAAGTTAAAATAACTGCAGACAAAATTTTAAAAATACAAACGTTGTAGTCTAGCTGCTAAGTACACATGAACAAAATTACAAAACACTTTTTACACAAATAAAGACATATGTAAACATGGGAAAAATATCAATTACTCATGGATAAGCTGAGATAATATAATACAAATGTCAATTCTACCTAACTTAATGACTTATTCAGTGCCGTATCAGTCAAACTCCCAAATAACTATTACATAAGCTAGAAAAAAATAATCACAAAATTCATCTGGAAGAACAAATTTTCAAGGATATCAAGAACATTAAAAAAAAATGTGAAGAAAACAGATTAGTAGTTCCAGAAAGCAGAAAGCAGTAATCACCAAAACACTGCAATAGATTATGTACACAACAGAAGAAGCAAATGACCGTAGTAATCTAGTGTTTGATATATTCAAAGATCTAAGCTTTTGGAGATAAGAATGCACCACTGGCCAACAATTGCTGGAAAAACTGGAAAATCGTTTTGCAAGAACTAAGAAATGATGAACATCTCATACTGTATACCAATACAAAGTCAAAATGGGTAAGTGATTTAGACAAAGTATTGTATCACTAGTAAATTAGGGAAGCATGGAAAAATGGACCTGTAAGATCAATGGAGAAGGGAATGGTTTATGTCCAAAGCACAATTAGAGATGATGACAGGAAGTAAAATGCATAATTTTGATGACATGATTAAAAAGCTTTTGCACATATAAAACTAAAGCAGTCAAAATTATAAGAAAAACAGGAAACTGGTAAAATTTTTACAGATTTCTGTGATAAAGACTTCATTTCTCAAACATATAGGAAACTGAACCAAATATGTTAAATAGGAACCATTCACTAGTTGACAAATGACTGAAGAAAATGAATTGTTTTCAGAAGAAATCAAAACTGTCAATACTCATGTGAAAACATATTCTATATCACTTCTGATTAAAGAAATGCACATTAAAACAATTTTGAGATAACACTTCACACTTATTAGATTGAACTAACATGACAACAAAGGAAAATGACAGGTGCTGGAATCAGTGTTGAAAATTTGGGACATTAATGCACTTGTGATGGAGTTGAGAACTAGTTTAATCATTCTGGAAAATAATTTAGTTTTACCCAAAGAACTGTGAAACTTGACATATCATTTGACCTAATCATAGTACTTCTAGGTCTGTATTCCAAAAAGATTAAAGAAAAGGGAAAAGGACCTATTTGTATAAAAGTATTTTTAGCAGCTCATTTTGTACAGTGGCACAATCTGAAAATTGTGAAGATGCCCATCAACTTGTGAATGACTAAACAAGTTGTAGTTATGATTGCAATGGAACAGTACTGAGCTATAAGAAATGACAAACAGGGTGGTTTCAGATAAATGTGGGAAGAGGTGTATGAACTCATGTAAAGTGAAGTGAATAGAACCAGGAGAACATTGTACACAGTGACAAAAACGTAAGGATGATAAATTATGAAAGACTTAGCTAGTCTGATGAGCAGTGAGCCAAAACAATTCCCAGACTCATGATGAAAAATGTTATCCACTTCCATAGAGAGGACTGGTGAATTCTGAATGCATATTGAAGTATACTTTTTATTTTCTTTATTTTTCTTCTTTTTTCTGTGTTTTCTTTTGCCCATAAACCCTCCTCCCTTCCTATCTCCCCAATTACAACAGAGGGTAAAACTATCTTCCCAGTCTCTGAGGCTTGTCACCTAAAAATCATCCTAGACTCTTCCCTATCTCTCACCCCTTCCCTCCCATAGTCATTCTGTTGCCAAGGTTTGTAAATTTCAACTTTTATAACATCTCTGAGATGCACCACCTTCTCTCCTCTGGCACTGCCACCACTCTAGTGCTGGCATCAGTCTACTGCCTGCCTCAAGTCTTCCCCACTCCACTCTATTCACTATTCAGCCACCAAAGTGATTTTTCTAAAGCACATTTTACCCTCTGCTCAACAGACTCCAGTGTCTCCCTATTGCCTCCATGATCAAACACAAAATGCTCTGTTGGCATTCAAAGCCCTTCATAACCTAGCTGCCTCCTACTTCTTCAGTCTTCTTAGGGTTTATTCTCTTATGTGTTCTAATTGACCCAGGGACACTGGTCTCTTGACTGTTTCATGAAGAAAATTTTCCCTGGTTATCTCTCATACCTGGAAAGTTTGCCTACTGACATTGCTGGCTTCTTTTAAGTCTCAAATAAAATGTCATATTTTACTGGAAGTCTGTTAATTCTAGTGCCTTCTATTAATTATTTCATTTTTATTCTGAACATAGCTTGCTTTTTATGTATTTGTTTGCTTGCTTTCCACTCCACTGGAAGGGGATTACCTCTTCCTCTTTTTGTATCTCTAGCACTTAGCAGAGTACCTGGCAAACAGTAGGTATATAATAAATTATATTGATTGACTGACTAACTGGATGCCCTTATTTTCCTGGGAACTGATTGTCTCTTGAGTGACTGGATGCAAAGTAGGGCAGTATTTCCCTATGTAGTTAATGGGTCTCCAAACTTAGCTTCTAGTTGGCCTGGGGCAGAGATATCCATCCTCACTGCTCAAACAATGATGTTATATTGGCGATGGTGGAAGGTATAGTATTGCTTGAGTGACTCAGAGCATAGGAGTAGATTACACAGAAGTAAGTCTCCAGATGATTCAGGGGCAGCAGGTCTCCAAACACAGTCCCTGAGTGTGGCCACTATTGGGACATAGTTCTATGGCTATCAGATGAAACCATGGAACAATATTTTCATTGTTATATTTCCCACAACCAATAAAACTAGAGTATTTTATCTGGCAGATTATGTTCGAGGGAGCACAGGTTGCTCAGGGAAAATAGGGCAAAGATCACCAGATTAATGAGCCTTGGCACTTTTCTTTCTGGTCCATAGTTTGATTTGCATCACAATCTTGGTCATTATGGCAGTTGAAAAGCATCTCCTCACCTCACCTCTACTTAAATTCTTTCCCAAAGATGAATTGATGAAGACATAGGCTAGAAACTTTGGGCATGATATGAATTAAAAGGTATTTTATATCATAATTATCAATTTAAATAAAATTATTAATCAGTTTAGAGCGTAGACTCTGAAAGTATCCTCTAGAGTCCAAAATGCCTAATAGCTGGGTGTGACTGACTCAGTTCTAAGTCTTAAACAAGTTGAAATTACCTGAGCTTTATGAGCTTTCAAAATTCAACTCTCACTAGTAGTTCAACTATCAGCAGCTCAGTTTAAAAAAGAAATACTTCATAGTTACAAACCAGCAGGTGTCAGCAGAGAGAAGCGGTACCTCACCAGTCACCTAGTAGAAAGCACTGGATGGACAATTGTCTTTCAAAAAAAGAAGCTAATGTCAAAACCAAAAATGACAGAATCAAACACAAGCAGATATCAGTGGCTGTGCAGCATTGGATCCATGAGTAAATCAGTCATTGTTTTTATGCTCATTCTTTGCTGCTGAAGAAGACCATGGCATCAGAGAAATGATGACATGACTTGCATGAATGGAGATGACCCAGGATATCCTGAGAGACCTTGACTAGAGGCCAAGGTCTATACAGGTACTCATTTAGGGTGAGGTTACACCCATTCATTGAATAGGACTGTTTAAGCAGTAGTCAGGGCATGGCCCCTTTAATGAGACAAAGAAAAGAAAGACATCAGGCTGGGAGGGAAACAGCAACAGTTACTACTATTGATAATTACTCTAAAGCTAGGAGGGTCCAGAAAAGCCCTTTGGCAAGGGTCCATTGGCACCCCAGTTTCAGAATGCAGTAGGTTTAAGGTTTTGGGAAAATAAAAGATAAAAAAGGGAAGAGAAGGGAAGGGAAGGGAAGAGAACTAGACAAGAAAATCCAAGGCAATTGGGCATCTTTTGGCAATCCAAATTTACCTTCCTTTGGAGAGGAGAAGGAAGGGGAGAGGCAGGCAGAGAGGAGAGGAGGAGCTGAGTTACCCAGTCACCCTGATGAATATCTGGTCACTGGATTCAGATGATTCTGGAGGAGAAGTGAGGCTAGTGACCTGAACAGCCCTCCCTCACTCAAAACAAAGTCAAGCGGAAGTCATGTCATCATTTCTCTGATGGCATAGTCTTCTTTGGCAATGAAGGACAAACACAATAAGCCACCTTGAGCCAGAAAAATAATTCACTGTGACTCTGGCTTCATCAATCATAATTCCATCTGGTACTTTATGACAATCTTTTTTGAGGAAATTTGGAGATAGAGTCATACTGTGATATTTCCTTTCACTGTGACATCTTGACTGTTCCCTCTCATATAGAAATTCTAGTTCACAAAATAACTTCTTTTTTCAGATGCTCTAATTCAAATTTTGGGGATCTTTTTGAACTAATCTGGGGATGCATGAAAGTGGGTCAACAATTTATGCTTATCAATAGTCTACTATAGTAGTTTCCCCATCTTTTTGGGAAATTTTCAACAGTAACACCTTAAATGCTTAACCAATGTCCCATTCAGTTAATCTTAATAGATGAAAGATTTCCACATATAATCAAAAATAAAGTAAAAACTCAGAAAATGAGATTAATAATCATAAAAAGTAAAATGTTTTTAGAAAGTTAGAATTATAGTGTTTCAGTTGGAAAAAACATCTCTCCAAAACCTCTCCTTTTGTAATTGGGAACAAGAGAATGTAAATGAAATACTAATGACTACAGAGTTTACAACTTTGGCCTTTGATGTGATCTCTAGTAAGACATGGAGTGCACATGCTGTCTGACAATAATGAAAGTCTGTGGAAGTATTCAATTGTAAGAAACAGGAATTTAGTACGTCTGTGTGATTTCCTGTCTGTTTTCCCCCATGTAGCAAGTCCTTTGGCAACAAGACATCTCTGTGTGTGTTTTTCTCCTTTTTCCAAGAATGAAAATCATGATTTAAGATAGTTCCTCCTCTGACTGCCTGCTGGTTTATTTCATGCACCTGCTTTTGTGGAGAAGGGGGTTGGGGGAGGTTTTAAGTGGTCATTTTGGGAAGTACTCTGCTAACATTTGATCTGCATAGTATCCCACAGAAGTGAAGCAAACTAAAGAACTCAAAAGGGTAATCTAAACCAAGGAATGGTTTTAAAATCATATTTGTATATCAATGCACCAAAATATTGCCAAATTCATTAAGGTTTACTAATTGTGTGGAAATTAATTTTAAAATTTAATTTTCTTTTTTTTTAATCAATGGAGGATATTTTAATTCAAAGGTTAGCATTTAGGTTACTTGGTTTTTAAGTATTTAAGGAAATACTTTTAAAAAAAAAACTTCTTTTTTCTGTAGGTTGATTTCCAAGTTGCTGTGGCAATTCATTTCTAATTTTGAGTATTTGAGAATTTAATAATATTAAGTAATTTCACTGAATTTTTTTCTTTCTATACTCAAAATAAGCGTTTCATGAATGTTGAATGCTTATATTGTTTTAGTCAGCTATTTAATTAGAAAGAGTCTGGTGAGAGTCAACATATTAGTGACTAATTAAATAAATAATGCTTGGCCCATTTATTAATATTATAATGAATAACAGCCCATTCTATTAATCAAAACGTACTTAACTTTTGTTCAGCAACTAATTTGTTTTAAAAAAAAGAAAGGAAGAATAAAGATGAAAAGAAGCCAATGAAGGCAGAAAGGAAAGAAGCAAGGGAGGAAGTAAAGAAGGAAGGAAGGGGAAAAGAAAAGAATGAAAGAAAGAGAAAGAAAGAAGCACTTCTAGGCCTTAAACTATATTATAAAAAAGTAGTCATCAAAATCATTGGTTTCAGATAGAATTAGAGAAGTAGATCAATGGAACAACAGAATAGGAAAGGGAGATTCAGAAATAACCAAATGTAATTACCTGAAAACATGAATTATTTAGAGAAGAATTCCATATTTGATATGAATTGCTAAGAAAATAGAAAATCAGTCGAAGAAATTAGGTTTAGAGTAATATCATAGACATCATTCAACAATATATTCAAAATGGATATGCTGCCTGAATAGTAAAAGGACTGAAAGAGAAGTAGGTTATACATATTTCACAGCTGTAGGTAGGGTGTGTATTTCTAACTATACAAAGAATAGAAGCAATTATCAAAGATATAATAGAACAATTATTGTGCAAGTGAAATCAACAAATATATGATAAGAATGAAAGCAGTTAAATGAGAAAAAAAACTACATATATTTTTGAATGAGGCTTTGGCATCCAAAATAGACACATAGATATTAGAGATAAGGAGATATAACTATAGATTAAAGATATCTCTATATAGATTCTCTATGTATCTAAATCTATGTATGTATCATCTATTTATAGAAATATAGACATAGTATTTGTATGTATATGACAAAAAGTTACTTCTAAATATTTAAGTAGCTGAAGGATATCCCCAAAAAATAAATTATCAGAAGGATTGTAAATATTAATAACTATATGAAAGACTATTTCATATGCCTAAAATAAAAGAAACCCATATAAAAATAATAGTTCACGTTTATATAGTGCTTTTAAAATTTACAAAGTGTCCTACCAATTTCTCCTCACTTTATCTTTATAATAGCCCCAGAAGGTAAGATAACATTATTATTCTTATATAGAAGATAAGGAGTCTGAGGTAGAAGCTGAATGAGTTGCCCAGGGTCACACTGAATGTACCTGAGACAGGATCTTCAGATCTTTCCAGTGTTCCAACCACTAACCACCCCTGCACTAAGCCCCTAGGTTTCTGAGGTTTTACCTTGCACAAGTTGAAACAGATAGGAATAATCAAATTTAGAGGGTTTGTGGGAAGATAGGCACACTAATGAATTGCTGGTGGAGTTGTGGATTAGTACAACTATTTCAGAAAACAATTTAGAATTATGGAAGTAGTGTTTATATCCTTTGATTTGGGGATCAGTGGATTTGTGACTCTGGGAAAATCACTTATCCCTGTTTGCCTCAATTTCCTCATCTGTAAAATGAGTTGGAGAAAGAAATGCAAACCACTCCATTATCTCTGCCAAGAAAATCTCAAAATGGAGTCATGAAGAGTAGGAGATGACTTTTTAGTCATGAAACAACAGCAAGATTAAATTGTGTATTGTTGTAGAAAAAGACATACATTCTGAATAAAAAGAAGTTGGAAAGACTTATTTAAACTGATACAAAGTAAAGTCAGCAGAGCCAGGAAAATGATTTACACAATTACTATGATAACATAAATAAATAAGTAATTGAAAATGAAGATTGCAAAATTATAAAGAATAAGCTTGGCCTCCTTCCAAGGAAGAAATAGGAGAAGACACCTCCTTCTTTACCAAGGAAATACAATATAATTATATGCCAAATGGTAGAAATACAAATACCAATAAAAAGATCCCTTCCCTATCTATAGGTGCTTACACTGTAAAGGGTGGGTGAGGAAAGATGAAAAGTGGGGAGTGGAGAGCAGAGAGAAGGGCATGGAGGAGAAAATATATCCAGAGAGGCAAGAGTGGATAGCCTGGAGAGCAATGAAAGAGTGAACATGGTTGGCCTGCACACTCCCTTAATGCAGGTTCTCAGAGGAACTAATCAGTGAATGGGGCTACAAGGGCATAGGGCTCTTTCAGGATAAGGAATCTACAAGAGGAGAGGGATCTTCCACAGTAAGAAGGCTCCTGGGGAATGGAGGGAGAATGAAGTCTTCTGGGAGAGGAACAAAAGAGTGAACATAGGAACTTCTTTAAAATGTAAGTCTGAGGAAGAAACAACCAATAAAAGAAAAGGGTTTCAAATGCAGAGGGATAATTTAGAAAAGTCACAGATATAGGGGTTAGTGAGACAATCCATAGATGTAGAACATCACGTATTTCATATCCTTTTGATGTATTGAGCAATCAGGTTTGCTGATTTTTTCTCTTTTGCTTTTTCTTTAAATCTTTGTTATATTAGGATGGTTTTCTTAGAGGAGAAGGCAGAGGATGTGGTGAAATTTAAATGATGTAAAAATAATAGCTATAAGTAAAATATATTTTAAAAACAAAGATAGAAAAGAAGGAAGGAAGGAAGGAAAGAAGGAGAGAGGGAAGGAAGGCAGAGAGAGGAAGACTGAAGGAAAGAATGGTCAAAGAAAGGGATATAGGGAAAGTAGGGAGTAAAAGAAAGAAGGAAAAGGGAAAGAGTGAATGAAGGAAAGAAGGCAGAGGGAAAGAGGAAAAAAGGCAGGAGGGAGAGAGGGAAGGAAGGAAGAAAAAAGGAGAGAAAAAAGAAAGGAAATGATTATTATTTGTAAAATGCTCTTCAGCTCTTTTTTTGTTTGGTTTTTTTTTTGTCAGAACTTTGCAGAAACAATTGTGGTACCTTGTATTAAGGGAGTCTGGTCTTTTAAAGAACAAAAACTGTTCCAAATAACTATCTCCTTTGGCTTTCTTTACAAGTTGTAGAAACGAGGGGGGAAAGTGGAACAAGCTCAAGGTTGTACATAAAAGAGTAATATATTGGTTTTTTAGTGTCATTATATACAGTATTCGACTGGAATTGATGAACAGCAGATGTCTCGAGACTCTTAAAAACATCTGCAACAATAACTTGTAGGTGGGAAAATAGCTGATTAATTTCCTTCCTTTCCCTTTTTCCTTTTTGTTTGTCCTGTGATTCTCTTATAAATTATTCTTTTGCCAAATCTCTTTTCCATTGTTACTTTATTCAACACTGGAGAAAATTGTGAAGAAATATGAGAAAAAATGGTTTCTACAAAAGTTCTGTAGAAAAAGAAGATTTGATCTTACTTTTTTATTATTCCATTTACCCCACACCTAGATACAAGGGGTAAAACTTCACCTTGACCTTTGAACATCTCTAAGTCTTGGTTCTACAGAGCAGAGACATAGCCAGGATGTGACTTGTAGCTTTTCTTCTGGGTTGGAATGTTTTCCTTCTGTGTAGTGGTAATATTCTGCAACTGTTACACTGAATACAGGAGGCAGGAGCCTAGCTCCACAAAAGGCCCCCCCGGGGGCAGTCCATTGTAGGTTAATCAAATCTAATCTGCTATGGTGTTTCTATCTCTGACTTGTTTCTATCTTTCTATTTTGTAAAGTTCTCAGGACATTTCAGTCATAAGACTAATAACATGTTGGACGCTGGCAGGCACTCGGAGATCCTGAACAGTGGAGACAATTACCCTGGGAACCGCTGTTTATATCATGGAAGAAGCAGTTCTGGCTAAGAAAAACAGAAATGTAAAAGAAACCCTCTTCAAGCGAATATGATTATGGCTCCCGATGAACTAGAAAAGATCAAGATGCTATGAAAGCACATAAAATTAAGTCATGGTGTATTTTATTCCACCTTTTCAAGAGAGAAACCCTCCATTTGTGTAAAGCTACAGTTTGAAAGTGAATAGAGCAGTAGCTGTAGAAGAATCTGTTGTGCTTCAGAATCACTGAATGGTTCTATTGATCTCTGACTTGAAAAGAGCAAGGGGCTGCTGAAGAAAAAGTATTCCTGGTGGTCCACAGTTAGTAGAATGGGAATGCCCCAGGCAAAGAGGGAAAACAACTTTATAGGGGACAATTGGTTCAATGGAAACAATGTTATGGACGTCATAAACTGGAAAATCAGTCAAATGACCTTTTGTCAGTTTTCTGACTTACTTTAGGCTGTAATATGTTAGCTAATAACGTTACTCCTAAACTGAATCCATCTTATGTGGAGAGTGATGGAATTTAGGCTTTCGTTGTTGACCAAATTGCTCTAGTGCCCACATTGGTGTATTTTATTGCCTCTAAGTCAGGAAGGGGCCCCCACTGCTATTAATAAGAGTAATAGCTAGCATTTATATACCTCCTTAAGATTTGCAAAGTATTTCATACACATTTCATTTGATTCTGACAAAATAATGTGAGGGAGGTGCTAGTATTATTTCCATTTTACAGATGAAGAAACTGAATCAGAGAAAAGTAAAGTAACTTATTTGGGGACATCAGCTAGAAAATACCTGAGGATTTGAATACAGATCTTATTAACTCTAACCATGGTACCATCTAAGTGCATTGTAAAGTCATCTCATGGTTCCCTCCAAAGGATCACTATTGGGAAAAGAGAAGACCATAGTCAAATCAGGCACATATCAGAAGCCAAAATAGTATCAAATAAAGCTCACAGGAACTTGAGGTAATGGTGAAGACAAAGAGTAAGCTTAGGAATGAATCTTAGGGAGATATTGAAGATAAAAGTTTGTGATTAAAGAAAATTATAAGTTCTTGAATATGAAAATGTAAAACATGTCATAGATCATGGTAAGATTTAAGGTACAAACATCTTTCTGTGTAGCTGATAATGGAATTTGAGAAGCAGGTCATGGGAATTGAGTAGGCTGAGGAACTTAGAGTGTTTGAAGAAACATTAATGTTTCTGGAAATCCCCTAGAATGTGGGAAGGACTTGAAGAGGACAGAAAAGCTGTGATCTAAGCACTGAACTCATTGAGAGATGAGGAAGGATATCCTGGGGATCAGTTGATAACAGCTACCAGAAGCTGGACAGGAGAACAAATTTGGATTTGTACAATCTCAAAGGAGGATATTGGTGGTCATATCCCACTGTGCTTATTGTTTCTTGTCTATCAAAAAGGAAAGATCTAGTAGAACAAAATATTGTTGTAAATGACTCTTCCTAATAATAGATACTAATAAATGAATAAAATTAATAAAAAGGGGGGTATCTGCTCACCAATATTACTGTCCACTCTAATGGCAGTGGTACAGTGTGGGTCCAAATTGAGGAGGGATTTTCTAAAGGTGAAGAAGTCCTCCAAATAATCCTGTCTGTAAATGACATCATCATGATTATGGCAAGCCATACAACATTTCAGAACCTTCTAAATGAAATCCATGATCACTCAAAAGTTTGGTGTATAGCTATGAACACAGAAAAGTAAGTAAATAAATAATGACAATTGCATAAACCATGGTATGGAGTTGAATTGGATCACTCATACAGTTCATCCATTAGAAGCTGTGTTTTGGAAAGCAACTACAAATGAACAGAGTGGAGCCAAAATTAAAAAAGAAAAGAAGATGGGATTATCATTAAAATTTCTTTTTATGATATGAAGCTTCTTCCTGGAAAAAGAACTATTTTTTAAATATAGCACCTACATTATGAATATTGCTAGAAAGACAGAATCTAGAAATGGTTATCACCAAGGGGAGCCAAGTCTTTCCCAGAATCCACCAGTTTTAGTAATGTGGAATTTTATGTGAGAGACAGTTCAGGAAAGAGAAAGAGGAAGAAGAGTAATTTATTTTTTTTAATCCACACAGAAGTACAGAGCAAGGTCAATGTATTTGAGGGATATACTATGGCAGGAGGAACCTTTCCCTCCATCCTATAGCCTTTGTGCTAGGGAATTATTGTGGCTTGTTTGTGCAACTGATAGTGATATTGAGCAGTGACCCTACTCCCATCAGAGAACTGATAGGGTGTGCTCATAAAGTTTGAAGAGAAATCAGAGGGAGCTTACTCACCCTCTACCCCTTTCCTGTCAAAAGGGGATTAGTTTAAAGCTAAAATTTCCAATTGTAGCACCAATGTGATATTCACAGTGCCTATGGTGGCCATGAATATTCCACGCAATTCTGAATCATGAAATACCACAGACTCTCCACATGGAAGACAGAACCAAAGCATTTATTCAGACACCAGAAAGCCAAATACATCATAGCAACAAAAATCTATACTCAATAACATTGCAGAGAACAACACCATTCCCAAGCCTTCCTCTGGCTAGGTTTCCCACAAACCAGCTCCATTAAACAAATCACAGGCAGGCTTCCCTTAGACAAAATACCTTCTCACACTCAGTCATTGGCAGGCTTGCCTGCATCCTTTCTAGCTCTGATTGCTCTCTCATTAACTTCCTCTCAGCTCTGCTCTAGCTCTGCCTCTTTCTGCTCCACCAGTTCAGCAAACTCCTCCCACCACAGGCTCCATGGGACTCAGGCTTCCATGTGACCCAGGCAGGTCACAGGGGCCTTTTAAAGAATGGGAAACATCTTCCTTTTTAAATTACCATTACGATAATTTACCCTGGTCCCTCCCTTTTGGAAAGGGAATGAAGTAAGGGAAAGAAACTAATTGTATTCCTTTCGCAAACATCTATTTCATTATAAACAACTATTTCTCAACTGTGTGCTATCATTGCAATTACATTAGACTCTTTATATAAATGACAATCATACTGACCATCAAAATCCTTATTAGATATGATTAATCATGGCAGCAAGTAGAGATTGAGGGGAGTTACTTTTGCATTTAAAGACATAGAGACATTTATTGTTCCTTCTCAGAGGGAAGGAAATGATTTATGGGATGAGAGAGAGGGAGAGAAGAAAGAAGAAAAAGAGGAGGAGGAAGAGGAGGGGGAGAAAAGGAAGAAGGTAGAAGGTATACTATATTAATACAAATATCCTTCCAGTGATATTGCTTGGTCTTCCAATGATGTTGTGAGTAACATAATAGTACGAGTTCCAAGGAATCAAAACTGAGAAACATCTGGAGCACAATAAAAATATTTCCTGATAGGTATGAAATAGTGTCAGTATATTACCAACAAGGAATGCTATGAAAGAATTCATGTAATTAAATGCTTGACCTAAAAAGACAAGTGGGCAAATTACATAGCAAGATTGAGGGGTAACTGACAAACCATTCAAGTGTTCCATTACGATCCAAGGCTACCAGCACTTAGAGTGGACCTGCTTTAGAGAATTTATGAGAGGGCATCTATGAGTCCCAGAGGATGGACAGGCTGGGATGGATTGAGATATGATACAGAATTGGAGGGAATACCCAAATCCATGAGATTACATATCCACTAGGGTATTGTAGTATCAGCACCAAAAGTGGGAAAGTAGAAAATGAGTTGCTATTGCTTAAAAAGAAGAGAATTATGTATTTTCCTTTCTATAATCATTTAACTAGCCCCCTTTCCTTGTTGTGTCTGCTATGCCTAATATCATTAGGTTATAGCTGTTGAGCAGGCAATCTTTCTTCTATGAGTATTTACTCCATCTGATATAGAGAACCTTTATTTAAAATCTTCCAGTGGCAGCTCATATGCTATTTCATGGACTATGTTTTGCCAGTGTAATTGATGTCTCTCTGGTTTACTTGTTATTAATTGGAATTAGCTCTGAAGGATACTCTGGTCCAAGGAGTTAAATTTGAGACTTCATTTTCTTCAATTTTCCAAACCCTAACAGAAACGAATCATTGTTTTCAAAACATTACAGGAGCTCTTATAAGAAATTGGGTCTTCTCTCTCATATTTTTCTCTTCTCATGCCTCTAACCCTATTTGAGGAAGGCAGGATATTGTATAGTGGAGATGGCCCTATAGAGAGAGTGAGCTGGGTTCTGATCTTGGCTCTGTCACCCTTCTCTCTAAATATTTCAAAATGTAGTGCTTGGGAGCTAATGTTATTTCTCATTTGAGCCTGAGACAATAATACATGGATAAAAATATAACATTTTCTTCAACCTAGACAGAATCTTAGAGTCCATCTATCCCAAATCCCCCTTTTCCTGTCATCAAACTTATAGATGAAGATACTTTAATGCTCAGAGAATTTTAAAGGCTTTGACCTCAAACAAGATCATAAAGTAGGGGATAACTATGCTCTTCTTTTTTCTTTTCACTCTCATACTTCAGTAGACAACAAAAGACCATTTTGTTGTTCAATCACATCCTATCCTTTAGGACTTCATTTGGGGTTTGCTTGCTAGAGATACTGGAGTGGTTTACCGTTTCTGTCTCCAGTTCATGTTACAGAGGAGGAAACTGAGGTAAACAGTATTGAGTGACTGACTCAGGATCATACAGCTAGTATCTGAGGACTACACCTAGCTGCCTCATTTCAAAATTAGAAAGGAGTTGAGAGACCATTTGGTCAAATCCCCTCTCAATTTACAGATGAGAAAAAGGAGATCTCCAGAATAGAAATGAAAATTACCTAGTTGATGTATGGCAGAGCCAAGATCAGAAGCCAGCTCTCCTACTTTCTACTCCCTCTACTTTAATATACTGTCTTTCCAAAATGCTCTCACTACTGTCTTGATGAATTGAGTTAATCTAAGATAATCACAAATGTCCTGCTGTATATGAAATAGTGTGTTGTAGTGGAAAACAAACAAACAAATTAGATTTTAAGTCAGAGGATCTGTGGTTCTGGTTGCCACTTATTGTTAGTGTCTTCTTGGGAAAGTCCCTCCACTCACTCCACACTGGAAAAATGAGATAGTTTCGATTAGATGACATCTAAAGCCTCTTCCAGGTCTAAATATAGGATCCCATGATCCTGCTATAACACATAGGTTGTGTGGCAAAATGGAGAAGAATTACCTGGGCATAATGTACATTTCCATCCATTTAAGAAGCATTTGTTAAACTCCTCTTGTATATTAGGTTCTATGCTAGTGTTAAAAGAGTTCCTGCCCTAAAGGAGTTTATGTTCTGTTGAGGGAAGAGATAAATACAGATAAGTAAATGCAAAATATGCACAAAATAAGTGCAAAGATATTTGAAAGAGGAAAAGTAGACACTAGCAATTTAGAGGACTGGAATAGATTTATTTTTGGTAGTAGTATTTAAGCAACAAGGCATTTCATGGGTGGAGGTAAGAAGGGAGACTGTTGCAGGCATGGGGCAAAGCTTTTGCAAAGGCATGGCAGAGAAGCATAATGTAAAGGTGAATATTGAGTAGGCGAGTTTCTCTAAAATGTATGGTGAATGAAGGACCGTAATACAGAGTAAGTATCTAATGGTAACTGTTTCTCCCCCTCCGTTCGTTCCTTCCTTTCTTCCTTCCTTCCTTCCTTCCTTCCTTATTTCCTTCCTCCTCTAAAGTAACCTGAGAGGTTTGGCCTTGCTGTCATCTCTTTTGGAAGAAAAATCTCATATTCATTAACTCTCAAGTCTAAGGAGATTTCCTGATTTTCACCTTGGATTGTCCATTCTTAATTTTATCCCATTACTCCTATGTCCAATTATTCAATTCCGGTTATTTCCTTCCCCTTCTAAGCATTTAGACCTTTGATATCAGGCAAGTAACCCCTGTATGGATTTTGTCTGGAGGTCATTCCATAGCCAAGATTCACAAATTCACCATCTTTGTCTTTGTCGGTAGATCAATTTCTTCTTTCCACTAATCATTTTTACTACTCTTCTCTGAATCCTTTCCAATCTATCTGGATCTTTTGGGCGACATGAAGCACAAAATTGAATGTTATATTTTAGGTACAGTCTCATCAGTCATATAGAAAGAGACAATCATATCACATTTCCTTGTTCCATGACACAGTCTCTGTTGGCATGGAGTCCAGTAAAGGACAATAAAGGACAGTAAAATTCTGTGATTTTACTATATTGAATATTTGTGTCTTATTTGATAAAATTTGTGGACTTAAATGTCTGTATTTTAAAAAATACTAATTGGCATCTTTGGGACTAAATGTCATGTTCTTTTCTGATCCACAAATTTCTTCATATTTGTAGGATACAAATTTGTAAGATTACAGAATCAAGTTAATTTCTAATTAGGGTTGAGGAATAATCACCTGAAAACTAGAAGGAAGAAGCATCTTTTTGATGACCCACCTAGCTCACCCTGCACCCACCACAGACCACAATTGACAAGGAGAGAATCAGCTGGCCTTCCCCTATGCATGTGTGCTAAAACTAATGACAGTATAATAGGGAGATCAGGCCCCTGAATAGCAGAGTGGTTGAAGGGAACACAGGGAAGAAAGGGAAAGATTTCCTTTGGCTATACCTATGATCAGGGGAGGGGAGACAGCTCATAATTTAATATACTCAGAACTTAGAGGGTTTTTAGATTTCTCTGCCTATTTCTGGGCCTATGTAAAATAAAGTTGGGGTAGGGGAGAAAATTAAATCGAAAGTCTTTATGGAAATCTAAGAATATCTAGTCTAATTTCATGATCATCTAGTTTTGTCACCTCATTTTTACAGGAGAAGTTGAGGCCCATTGAAATTAAATGGCTGAGAAGTTGTGGTATATGATTGGATTGAGTGCTACTGTGTTATAAGAAATGATGAGCTCAATAATCTTAGAAAAACATGAATAGACTTGCATGAAATAATGAAAAGTAAAATGAGCATGTTGTATACAACAACACTAATACCGTTTTAAGAACAACTTCAAGTGCCTGTCATTTTGACTATTATAAATACCCATATTAACTACAAAGGATATATACATGAAGACACTATCTGTATCCAGAGAGAGAACTGATAAATAGAAGTGTGTATAGAATGATTTTACATATATACATATTTGTGTTTAATGGTAGCCATCTCTAGGGTGGGGTTTGGGGAGAGGGAAAAAAGGAAAAAGAGAAATTTACATGATAATGTCATTATATTTTTAGAGGGAAAAACAAATTGATATAATAGATTTCCCATTTCATGTGCAATCATCTTTTCTTTTTCCTTGTTAACACTATGTTATGGAAATGCTTGTTTCATTCCATAAATTAAAAATAAAAGAACATTTTTAAAGGAATTAAATGGCCTGTCCAAAGTCACAGTTGAGACACCAGATTCAAACTCATGTTTTCTCACTCTCAACCTAATGTTCTTCCTACTTGTTGGGGAAATAGCTAATCTCACCAAAATAATGCAGTACTTAAGATGGGAGTCCTTAGAAATGGGAACCACTGTGTAGTGTTTTTAAGGTATGCCTATTCTTGTTAACAAAGGACATTTATTGCTTTGTACTCAATGTATTAAATGGTCTGTGAAATGCCTGGTCTTGTTTTCTTAATTTGTTGTAATGTGTGGGCATGTCTATAAGAGCTGGTGATTATCCATGCAAATGTCTAAGGTTATTGTAGTTCCCATGTATAGACTGTGCAATAACTAGGGAAGTAACTGATGATGGAGAATGTGGTCATATTCAATTTGATATTCTTTATATGAATTATGCCAGATTATGTCTATTTTTCCATCCCCAGAAAAAGCGAGATAAGTCAAATGTGATTTTTGTATGCTTTCCAAAATTTCTCCAAGAGTGTGGAGATGAATGGTAACCTATCTCAGAATAATCAGTTTCTTTCTTCTCTTTTCTGTTCACTCTATCCCATGCAGTTGTCATTGATGAAATCTTCTCACTATACCCAAACCCCTCACTACTCACCAAGTCTAAGGGAAAGTTAATTAAGTCTGAAGTGATATGAGAGAAAGGGAGAAAGAGAGAGACAGAGACAGAGATAGAGAGACAGAAACAGAGAGAAAGAAAGAGGGAGGTGTTTCTCTGCTTCTATAACCTATTGAGTGATGACTTTTCTTGTCTCTACCACAAATCATTTTTAACACAGTCTCTGGTTATGAGAACAAAAGAGCCAGCTAGGAGCTGGTGTTGTTCATGTCCTTTGCAAGAAGCCAGAGCACATGCCTACTTCATGTAGGAAGTGCTACAACTACATAGGAAAGATAGTCAAACTGGAGAAAAACTGAAAGGATCCTAACTATAATTCCACATATTGGCCATCACCCTGAACTTTGTGTCATTTTTAAATTTTAAATTTCACAACTAGGTTGCTTTTGCCTTATTCAAGGAAACCATAAAATATTGAACAGTACCTGGCCAAAAACTTACACATGGACACCATACCAGAGAATTCCAACTTCATTGACATAAAATCATTAATTACCACTAACTGCAAACTTCCTACTATTTCTGTATCTGCCTGGTTGTGTTATTATTTTTCCCATATATGTCCGTCCTGTACTCAGGGATAATGAGAAAGAATTGGTCAAATGCTTTGTGAAAATTCAGGGGCAGCTAAGTGGTGTAGGGGATAAAGCACTTGACCTAGAGTTAGGAGGATCTGGCCTCAGACACTCATTACATGTGTGACCCAGGGTAAGTCTCCTAATCCAGTTTGTTTCTTCTCCCCCCAAAAAATACAAAGAGAAAAGCTAGGTTTCCTATCTCTATGGCATTTTCCTGATCTCTAAGGTTAGTGACTCTCTTAATAAGGGGATAAAATCATTTTGCCATTACCTGTTCTTTCTCCCAAGATGGTTCATAGAGATGATTACATGACTTTCAAAGTGTTTGTATCCCCTGATGGAAGTAGTTTCTACTTCAGCCATATGCCAAAGCTTTTTCTCTTGCATCTCCGTATCATCAGACACTATTGTCAGAGAACATGGAAAATCTTGACTATTATATGATATAGCTGATAGTGGAGAAATAGGTGACAAGTTCTAGCAAAATTTTTCTTTTTTTGTGTGTTTTTAATCTATTTCTGTGACCCTGCTTTTCTGTCACTGTCTCTCTGTCAGTCAGTTCTTCAATAAACATTTATTAAGCCCCTACTAAGTGGAGGTACTATAATAAACTTTGTAGATATTAATATGAAAAAGAAAAACAATCCCTGTCCCCAAGGAGTAAAAAAGTATACAAGGCAAAGAAAATGCAGAAAAGGAGGCTGAAGAGTAAGGGAAGAGGAGAAGGGGAGAGGATCCTCAAGATTGATGCAATCTTTCAGGATGATGTAGTTCTTATGTGGGGTAGAGGGGCAGGATAGGAGGGTCGAAAGAAGTGTGGCAAGGTGGAAAATAAATAAATGGCTGGCCTATGCACCTTACTTAAATGGAGAATTGGGGAGGAGCTCTTTTTTCTTCCCTTCAATCAGAAGATATGAATTCCAAGACTGATTAATCTTGTAGGTGGTGAGGGCCCTAGGGATGTGATGGAGAAGTCCAAAGGGGGGCAACTGGATGGGCTCTGTCTCACTTTTTGTCCTTTTTTCCTCTGCCTCAAGGCTGGATCTGACAAGATACAGTGGGTGGGTGGCTTTTTTATTCAATCTGATTGATAATAATTCCTGGAGAAGATGGCAATAACCTCTTACCATATGGTCACCAGTTCATAAAGTTAGGAAGCAGAAGAATCACCTGACTATAAACAAGGTCAAGAAGGAAATTGTTATGGGTTATAGTTACATGGTGGGAGCTGGTGATTCTGAGACGAAGTAGCAGTTCTTAACAAAAAGGCCTTTGGATATGTTTGTGAAAAGCAGATGTTAAAACAGGTGAACAGAGGGGGAGGAGTCAAGACTGCAAAGTAGAAAGATACACATATGCTAGCTCCTAACCCACAGCCCATAAAATACCTATAAAGAAGAACTCCCAACAAATTCTGGAGAAACAGAAGCCACAGAACAACAAAGTGGAGAACATATCTGGTCCAGAGAGACCTGAAAAACTGACATGAAAGGTCCGTTGGACACTGGACCCAGAGCAGAGCCCAGCCCTGCCTGGGCTGCACAGCACCAAGGGGAGCAGATCTGAGCAGGCTTCAGGGGCAGAATCTCCAAAGGCAGTGCAGTCCCTCCACCTACAGGCACCAAAAGTCAGTGAGAGGACTTTTTCTACTTGCAGAGAGAGGGGAGCAGGGTGTCTCAATAACTCAGGCCCCCTCAAGAGGCAGCAACAGAGGCAACAGCAAACTGGGGCTCCCAAAGCAGGCAGGAGCTCAGTTCCATTGTTAAAGGCTTCCTCATAAACACCCTGAGGGAACTGAACCCCGTGTGTTGGCCCTGCCCAAACTCGAGTAGCTGAATTTAATCTCACACTGAATAGCAGCCCTACCTCTGCTGAAAGCCCTGAGGCTGGGAAGCAGCATTTGAACCTCACTCCCCAGGCACCAGCTGGGCAGAACTGGAGACGAGGTGGGTGTGGAGAGGAAACTCAGAAGTCAAGTAACTGACTGGGAAAATGCCCAAAAATGGGGAAAAAAAATAAGACCATAGAAAGTTACTTTCTTGGTGACCAGATATCTCTTCCCATCCTTTCTGATGAGGAAGAATAATGCTTACCATAAGGGAAAGACATAGAAGTCAAGGCTTCTGTATCCCAAACATCCAAAATAAATATTCAATGGGCTCAGGCCATGGAAGAGCTCAAAAAGAATTTTGAAAATAAAGTCAGACAGGTGGAGGAAAAACTGGGAAGAGAAATGAGAGAGATGCAAGAAAAGCATGAAAAACAGGTCAAAACCTTGATAAAGGAGACCCCAAAAGAATGCTGAAGAAAATAACACCTTGAAAAAATAGGCTAACTCAATTGGCAAAAGAGATTCAAAAAGCCAACGAGGAGAAGAATGCTTTCAAAAGCAGAATTAGCCAAATGGAAAAGGAGGTCCAAAAGCTCACTGAAGAAATTAGTTCTCTAAAAATTAGAATGGAACAGATGGAGGCTAATGACTTTCTGAGAAGCCACAAATCACACATCAAAACCAAAAGAAGGAAAAAATGGAAGATAATGTGAAATATGTCATTGGAAAAACAACTGACCTAGAAAATAGATCCAGGAGAGACAATTTAAAAATTATGGGACTACCTGAAACCCATGATCAAAAAGAGAGCCTAGACATCATCTTTCATGAAATGATCAAGGAAAACAGCCCTGATATTCTAGAACCAGAGGGCAAAATAAGTATTCAGGGAATCCACCAATCACCACCTGAAAGAGATCCAAAAAGAGAACCTCCTAGGAACATTGTGGCCAAATTCCAGAGTTTCCAGGTCAAGGAGAAAATATTGCAAGCAGCTACAAAGAAATAATTCCAGTAAATTCCTGTGGAAATACAATCAGGATTACACAAGACCTAGCAGCTTCGACATTAAGGGATCAAAGGGTGTGGAATAGGATATTCCAGAAGTCAAAGAAACTAGGACTAAAACCAAGAATCACCTACCCAGCAATACTGAGTATAATACTACAGGGGAAAATCTGGTCTTTCAATGAAATAGAGGACTTTAAAGCATTCTTGATGAAAAGACCAGAGTTGA
>CM053772.1:105199287-105274575 GCA_028658325.1 Potorous gilbertii | reverse complement strand
AGTTTGGCTGGGTAGGTGATTCTTGGTTTTAGTCCTAGTTCCTTTGATTTCTGGAATATCCTATTCCACGCCCTTCGATCCCTTAATGTTGAAGCTTCTAGATCTTGTGTTATCCTGATTGTATTTCCACAATACTGGAATTGTTTCTTTCTAGCTGCTTGCATTATTTTCTCCTTGACCTGGGAACACTGGAATTTGGCCACAATGTTCCTAGGAGTTTCTCTTTTTGGATCTCTTTCAGGAGGTGATCAGTGGATTATTCCAATATTTATTTTACCCCCTGGTTCTAGAATATCATGGCAGTTTTCCTGGATAATTTTGTGAAAAATGATGTCTAGGCTCTTTTTTGATCATGGCTTTCAGGTAGTCCCATAATTTTTAAATTGTCTCTCTTGGGTCTATTTTCCAGGTCAGTTGTTTTTCCAATGAGATATTTCACATTATCTTCCATTTTTTCCTTCTTTTGGTTTTGGTTTGTGATTTCTTGGTTTCTCATAAAGTCATTATCCTCCATCTGTTCCCTTCTCATTTTGAAAGAACTATTTTCTTCAGTGAGCTTTTGAGCTTCCTTTTCCATTTGGCTAATTCTGCTTTTGAAAGCATTCTTCTCCTCATTTGGCTTTTTGAACCTCTTTTACCAGTTAAGTTAGCCTATTTTTCAAGGTGTTATTTCTTCAGCATTTTTTTTGGGGGGGGGGTTTCCTTTAGCAAGGTTTTGACCTGCTTTTCATGCTTTTCTTGCATCTCTCTCATTTCTCTTCCCAGTTTTTCTTCCACCTCTCTTACTTTAGTTTCAAAATTCTTTTTGAGCTCTTCCATGGCCTGAGCCCATTGAATATTTATTTTGGATGTTTGGGATACAGAAACATTTGCTTTTATGTCTTTCCCTGATGGTAAGCATTGTTCTTCCTCATTTGAAAGAATGAGAGAAGATATCTATTCACCAAGAGAGTAACCTTCTATAGTCATTTTTTCCCTTTTTTGAGCATTTTTCCAACCAGTTGTTTGACTTTTGGGTCCTTTGTCAAGAGTAGGGCATACCCTGGGAATTTGTAAGATCTCAGTTCCTCCAAAGTGGCACAATCCAGCATGTATACTGATCTGGAAGCAGAGAGAGATTTTTGTGTCCAGAATCTTAGCAGTTACCTCTCTACAATCACCTGGCCTCTGGTTCTGCCAAGTCAGTTCTGGGTGCTGATTTTCAGATATGCTGGATGGGCAGGGTCACCATTCAGTGCAAGACAAAGACAAGGTCCCTCAGGGCCTCTACAGAGGGCTGAGGTAAGCCTCAGCTCCTCAGTGCCCCCAGGGTTTACGATCCAACAATGAATGCGGGCTGCTGTAGGGGCTGTGAGAACTGCTGCCACCTCATCAACGTGGCCTCTGTGGGCTCCTGCCTGAGGCCAGAGCTATGGGAAGGCCCTTCTCCCTTCCTGGTCAACTGAAATAACCCTCTCATTGACCTTTGGTGCCTGAGGGTTGAGTGATCTGAAGACCCACTGCTACTGAGACTGGAGATTCCGCCCCCAAGCTGTCTTCCTCCCAGAGTCACGCAGCACCACTTGGCCGAGACTCGGCTGGGCTCTAAGCTCCACTCCGTGTCAGGTGCAACCTTTCATTTCCCATGGGCCTTTCAGGTCACCCTGGCCTGGAAATCTCCTCCACTCTGTTGTTCTCCACTTCTGCTGCTCAAAACTTTGTTGAGAGTCCCTCTCTACAGGTATTTTATGGGCTGTGTGGGGAGACTCTGCATATGTGTGTCTTTCTGCTCCACCATCTTGGCTCTGCCTCCTACACATACATTCTTAATAAACACTTTTTCACTATATTCATGCTGTGTTGAAGAATTAAAATGAGTGGGAGAAATCATCTATCAAACCAAAACACAATACACCCACCCACCCACACACACACACACACAATAATTTTGCTATGTTCTGTGATGGAATTCCATAGTTCTTTCTTTGGATGTGGAAGGCATTTTGCCCTAGAAGACCATTGGGAATTATTTTTTAAGTCCTTGAATTGCGATGAAATTTCTTGTCTACCAGAAAAACTCACACACTGTGGTCATTGCTGTGCACAAAGTTCTCCTGATTCTGCTCCTTTCACTCAGCATCAGATCATACAAATCTCTCCAGGTGTCTCTGAAGTATTCCTGTTCATCATTTCTTATGGCACAATAGTATTCCATTACGTTCATGTACCATGATTTATTCAGCCATTCCCCAATTGATGGGCATCCCCTTGATTTCCAGTTTCATTAGAGAAATTCAACTATAATTTTTTTCTCTGTTTTATCTCTTCCTGGTTTAGGTATAAAAACCATATTTATATCATTAAATGAATTTTGGAGGACTCTTTCTTCTCCAGTTTTCAAAAATAGTCTATATAGTGTTGGAATTAACTGTTCTTTAAATGTTTAATAGAATTCACTTGTAAATTCATCTGGCCCTGGAGATTTTTTCCTAGGGAGTTCATTGATGGCTTGTCCATTTTCTTTTTATGAGATGGGGTTGTTTAAGTATTCAACTTCTTCTGCTGTCAATGTGGGCAATATGTATTTTTTTAATATACTCATTCATCTCACTTAGATTGTTGAATTTGTGGGCATAAAGTTGGACAAAGTAATTTCTAATTATTGTTTTAATTTCCTCATCATTGGAGGTGAGTTCACCCTTTTCATTTTTGATGTTAGTAATTTGGTTTTCTTCTTTCTTTTTTTTAATCAAATTGACCAAAGGTTTATCAATTTTATTAGTTTTTTTCATAAAACCAACTATTGGTTTTATTAATTCAATAGTTTTCTTAATGTCCATTTTTAATCTCTCTTTTGGTTTTCAGTATTTCTGATTTGGTATTTACTTGGTGATTTTCAATTTGTTCTTTATCTAGCTTTTTCAGCTGCATGCTCAAGTCATTGATCTCCTCTTTCTCTATTTTATTCATGTAGGGATTCAAAAATATAAAACTTCCCCTAAGAGCTAAGAACACTTCCCCTTGAGCTCCTCTCCTAGTGCTGAGGCACACCTTAGTCCTAGTGTGAGTTTCCATCACCCTGAGGCCCCTCTCCTTCCAGTTCACCTCTGCCACACTAAGAGGAATCCCCCTTAGCTATTTTCCTAGCCTCATATGTGTTATGAGACTGTTTGCCCCTTCAGCTGTTTCCATTGATCCAAGACTTTTCTGGGGAAATATTTTACGGTTCTTTTGAGGTCAACAAGGGAGGAGGAGAGAGCATTTACCTATCACTCCACCATTTTGGCTCCTGGAAGTTCAAGTAGATGATTTACAGACGTTTAATCTGTGGTCTAAAAGTCTCAGGAGCTGCTGGGGCTGATATCTGGGGCTCAGTGGCTGTCACTCTGCTCTGCTGGTCTCTCATCCTGGGCTGCCACTCTGCTGTTCAGCCTGCTGCTGCCTCAGGCTTCCCCAGGGTTTTCTTGCTCTGCTGTGCTGGATGCACTGGGCTGCATACAGTGGGCTCACCCTGGAGGAACAGATCTTCCTGTTGACCTTCCAGTCTGTTTATCTCCTATTGGATTCTGCACCTCCAAAATTTGGTCAGATTCTCTTTTTAGAGGTATCTGAAGGAGTTTGTCTAAGAGCTTAGATGAGTCTTTCCTCTCACTCCACCAGCTTAAAATGAGTGTTCTTAATGGTCTCTGATGTCCTTTGCCACCCTTGATGTATGATATTACATATAGAGAACAATAAAATGAAGTTGTTGGCACATTCTGAAAGAGCTTTCCCAGTAGTCATTTTCTCTTGAGTTTAGAACAAGAGCCAATAGCATTAGTTTATTTACCAGTAAACCTGACTCATGCTCTACACACATCTAGGTGCCTACCTCCATGTCCTTACATGAGCTTTTCCCCAGGTTTAAAATATACTACCTCCTCTTCTCCATTTCTTAGAATCTCTAACTCCCTTCAAAGTTCATCTCAAGTGTCTTTCTTAATTCTTCCACCTTTTAGTTTCCCCAGCCTCCAACTGATATATGAGTGTGTGTGTGTGTGTGTATATGTATGTATGTATGTATATGCATGTATATGTATATATGCATATATGTGTGTGCACATTTCCTAATGACATTAATATCTATGTTATTTATCACCAAGTGGTAGAGCACTGAATTTGAAGTCAGAAATATCTAACTTCACATTTGGTCCTCAGAACTTTCAAAGGAGATTGAGTGAATGAGACTATTATGACATAATTCAAGAAAAGAAAGTGGGAACAAAAGTGTAGAGGGCTTTAACTATCAGAGGATAATAGAAAGTTGGTGAAGATCCTTGAACAGAGAAGTGATATAATTAGATCTCTGTCTTAGAAATGTTAATGTTGATAAAAATTTTTAGGAATATAAAGGAATGTGAGGTTTCTTGGGAGTAACTTCTTCTTATAAAACTGATCAATTAAAGTAAATCTCACAAATTCAGAAGGTTCACCAATAACAAGAAAATGAGTGAGGAAAATTTCCTCTAGGTAATTCTTGAAGAGATAAATAGCACAAGACCAATTCATCAATTCATCTTTTCAAGGAACTGCACCTACACTCCCACACACTTCAGCAGACATCCTATACTATTATTCTACATGGGAGTAAAATAAAGCCAGGTCATGATCATTGAGGGAAACTTCAGAGTTTGGAATCAAGGAGGGGTCAATAGTTATAGATGAAGTAAAGAAGTTGCATGGTAGAGTAGGAAAACATTGGATTTAGAATCAGAGGACCTAAACTCTACTAATTACTTACTACCTGAGTGATTCTGGGCAAGTCACTTTCCCTCTGGCCTCACTTTCCTGAATTAAAAAAGAGAATTAGACTCCATGCTTTTAAGGACCTTCCTCTGGATCTATGATCCTACAGATGCAAGACAATGTTGTGAGAAGATGCTTATTAAGGAGCAAATAATTTAAAAAGAGAAAGTAGATTCCAGAGGATGTATCTAGTTTTACACTAGGATTGTGTATATGCATTACAAATGTATGAATAATACCAAATGCAAATGCAGAGTAAAAAGATTGATTCTTCAGCCCATAGAACTGGTCCATAAGTACATAAGCTTTGAACAGACATTACATATGAGTACTCACATCAATAAACTCACAGATCCATCAAAGTATTAAAAGTAGTTGGAGAGGGCACCAAACCTAAAGCCAGAGTCCTGAGTTTGAGTCCAAATTCCCCCTTTTATTAAGTCAATGCCCATGGGGTCTGTTCCTTTGGGTATCTGAGCCATCAGTGACATTTGAAAAACTAGGGATGATAACTCTTCAACTTCTTACCTCACAGGATTATTATTCTGAGAAAATTACTTTGTAATTATTGGGCACTATTAAATTCAAACTATTAAAAAAGGTTTCCATGTTAATCGACCTGGGGCCATGGTAATAGTCTGACAAATACAAACTAAGAAGCATTTAAAATTCTTCGAAATAGCCAAACATCTAAAAATATAGGACCCAGCTGAGCATCATGAATTAGTCTGCATAAAAACCAATTGGAGGGGAAGCAGGGCTTTTACTTTATGCCCCTGTAGTTCTCAGTTTGTGCTTTATTGGATGAGCAGGGGAAAGGAATTTCAAGGAGTGGAACTTTAAACTGAAAATGCAATATTTATTAATCTTACCAGAATGTTCCTTGCTGAATGTGAGTGGTTGAGTTTTATGGGAGACCAATGAAGAAAATTTAAACACATTGAATGTAGACTCAGCTTTGGTACTGAACAGCTTGGTTTATTTGTATAGGAATGGAGGTTGTGGATTGGTTAAAGGCACAAAAAACAAAGGCATAGAATACTTTACATGCATATAAAGTCAAACCTACCCTAGTGTATATTATTTTCCAGACCATGTGCTAGTCTTTCTGTCTCATTGGGAAGAGATAAGGTTAAAAGGACACTATATACTAATCTACTTCACAATGTGTTCATTTAAAACTCCTAATAGTTAAACCAAGTGAAAAAGGGAATCTTGAGCTAATAAGAAGATTCCTGATGGACACAGCTGCAGGCTATACCACATATGCATTTTTCTTTTCATGGAACTTGTATGTCCCTCCATCACCAAAATGCAAATGGTTTAAGACACCAGGCCTGACAAAAATGGGGAACAATTATAACTCATTGGTGACTTTTACTAGAAATACTACATAACATTTATTTGGAATAAAGCAGGGCAAAATCACCCACAGTGTTTTCCTTAAAGGAAAAAGTGGATGAATGCTTTTCCAGTTCATCATAGCCCTTTCTCATAACTTGGTGATACTTGCTTCACCATATAATATCATTTAACCACATGAGAGAAAAGAGTTAGTCTAACCTTAGTAGGGTTAGTCTACAATTGAATAGTGAAGGTAAAAGTTTAAGAAAAGGTATTTAATGATGTTCAAATGAAATTCAACAATGAGGAATAGAAATGATATTTTCTATTTCAGTTGATTTATATTTCTGGACCATGACAATAGCAATTAAAAAGGAAAATCATACAAGTGAAGTACTGTTATGGGCTCTATAGTAACTTCCCAAATTCCTGTCAACTATTTGAATGAAACATAAGAAGCAAAATTGCCTACTTAATTTTCCAGACACTTAACCATCCTTTCTTTATCCATTTGGAGGCAAATACTCTTTAGAAGACCCTGTCAAGGGCCTATTTGACTCCTTAGTAGAATGCATCTGAATACTATCTTGTTTTTAGAATATTATCCAGCATTCCACTCCAGAAAAGAGAAAAAGCTTTGCCAATCAATTCTTACCTATCCTAATAGGATTCCCAGAAGACACAAAAGTATGATAGATTTTTGTAATGTTTTTTAGGTGGTAGAAACACCTATTAGTGTAGGCATACATTTTATGCTCCAACATTCCTGTTGATCAAGTTGTCATTACTGTTTCCTCCAATTCTTCTTGTCCTTCCCAACCTTTGAATCTTTGCTCATGCCATTTCCTAAGTCTGAAATAGTTTTCTGCCTCTTCCCAGAAATCTTTCTCATTCTTTTAGGCCAGAACTTAGCAGAGGGTAAGTGCTTAATAAATACTTGTTGACTGACTGATGGAGGTTCCATTTTTTCAATGAATCCTTTTTCTGATCTCTCCAATTGAAAATTACATCTTCTTCCTTGATTCCCTCATAGTCTCTTATCTATGTCTCCCCCACAGCACAATGTCTTACACGTAGTTGCCACTTTTGTTGAGCTGAATTGAGTTAGGGGTAGTTGCTATATTGGATGAATGTCTGTTTGATTAGATAGAGAAGTCATATGTGTGCAAGGGCACCAAAGTGCTGCTGGATAGGTGTTGAACCTTATAATCAATGGGCAGACAAAAACCATTACTGATAATTGAAATGAGATTATTTTAAAATTCTCCTGATGAAAAGGTAGAGCCCCTTTAAAAATTAGAAACAGGTTTAGAAAGAACTAGAAGTCTGTTATAACTGTTACCAAGGGAACCAGTCATATGTTAGAGGTAACTTTAAAAATGGGAGGACAGTTAGAACAAACTGAAAGAGAGAATGGTGCATTGGAAGTCCTTGGTTAAAAAATGTAGTTATAGCATGTACACAGAATAGTGTAAATAACAAATTCAATCCACCTTTTATTTCTTATTTGTTTTCTAGGGGAAAGGGACAGAAAGAGAAAGAGAGACAGAGAGAGAGAGAGAGACAGAAAGAGAGACTGAGAGACTGAGAGACAGAGAGACAGACAGACAGACAGAAAGACAGAGAGAGAGAGAGAAAGAAAGAGAGAGAGAATCCTTAGGAGGAAAATGTGACCGTATCCTGCATATAGTCAAAAACAGATGTGTTAAATTCCATTCAACTGTGTTTCATTTAATTTAATCCTATGTCTATCTATGCACAAATGCAGAATATATGGAGAAGAAGAAAGATGAACTGAAGATGACAATGCAACAATTTAATTTGACTTTATAAGCATCATTGAGACAAGGTGGGATAAGGTACATGACTGGAGTGTGTTCTAGATAAGAATAATTTATCTGAAAGAAACATGATATGTAAAAGGACATGGGAGTGAGTGGTAGATTAAGAAGATAAATTTGTGTGAGACAATGTAGGAATCAGGAATAGGAAGAATAGGTGGAGATCAATGGAGGTTAAAAGCGAAGTTATGGCATAATTAGAGTGTAGTACAGGCCACCCAGACAGAAAGAGGAAACTGAAGGTCTATTTGGAAAACAAAATTCAAGACTGACACGGGTGATATAGTTAGGGAACTTTAATTATCCACAATTGGCTGAAACGCTCTCTTTACCGAGAGCAGATAGTAATTTATTGATGATGCCTATTAAGGCATATTTCATCCTTCAAAATGTAGAGGACCTGAAAGAAGAAATTCAATTCTGGATCTGATTATCCCTAGACAGGATAATCTAGAGTGGAAATGACTGGAAGAAGTGAACACTTGGAGCTAATGATGAGATCAAAATGAGATCACTTGTTTTTCTAGAACTGATGTAAGTTGAGAAAGTTTACATGCTGGAAATCTAGTATATTTGAGGATGACTCCCAAGTGTAAAAACAGGGGTTGAGGTGGAGAAGTGAACCTGAAAACTTGTAGATGATTATTACCAGAATCTGAAAAATGGTACACAGTAGATAGAGTGAAATTCAAAGAATGTTGCTCAGTGGTGTCAGCAATGGACATGATGATAGGGATCAAGGAGTAGATCTATTCATCCTTCTAGCCTATTGTTTCAATGGCATAAGCACAGACGCATTCATCTCTGACAAGGACAATTAGAAAATGAAAAGGAGCACAGGGGCAAATCCTCCAAGATGGAGGGAAGATGATTCAAATATATCTCTTCCTGTAGCAAAACTTATTCCAGCAAAAGCTGAGGTTCACACATGATCAAATAATGATCAAGGGGGTGGGTCCGAGATGGAGGAGGAGAAAGACTCACCTAAGCTGGCTCTGAACCCACAGCCCATGGATCTCCGGTAAAAAGAACTCCCGACAAAGTCTGGAACAGTGGAAGCCGTGCAGCAATGCAGTGAAGGAGATCTCCATTCCAGAGGGCCCTGAAAAACCGATCCCAAAAGTCCATCGCGCACAGGATGGCAGCAGAGCCCTGCCCTGCCCTGGCCGCGGGGCACTGAGAGGAGCGAGCCGATCCGAGCAGGCTTCAGGGACGGAATCTCCAGCGGCCGCGAAGGTGCCTCCACCCACGGATGCACAGGTCAGTGAGAGAGACGTCCGGACGGGCTGAGAAGGGAGCGGGGTGTCTCCGTGACTCGGGCCCCCTTGGGAGGCAACGACAGAGGCAGCAGGAGGCCAGAGGCTCCCGGAGCAGGCAGGAGCTCCATTACAGAAGGTCTCTGCATAAACCCCCTGAGGGAACTGAGCCTGGGAGGAGGCCCTACCCTAACCTGAGAACCTGATTTAATCTTACCCTGAATAGCAGTTGGCAGGGATGGAGAGAGGTTGGAACTCAAAGTTTTAGAAACAACTGTCGAGTATTGTTCTTGCTACTAGGAAATAAGAAATACAGGTAATGGGGAATAGAAAGTTATCAGGCCCTACAGGACAAAAGAGAAGATGGGGACAAGAGAAGGGAGGGATGATAGAAGAGAGGGCAGATTGGTGATATGGCTAATTAGAATGTTCAGTGTATTGGGGAGGGGGAGGGGACAAAGGAGGAGAAAATTTTGGAACCCAAAATTTTGTGAAAATGAATGTAAAAATAAAATTTAAAAAAAAGAAAAGAAAAATGAGACCCAAAGGGAAAAAAAATAATGTTCAAGGAGTCCAATAAGAAACTATACTGTGAGACTTCTTCCACCCAAATTGCATTTAAAAATTATACAAAAGTCAGGGATAATAGGACCCAAAGTAAAGGAAACAATCTTGTGACAAGAAACAGGATACATGTAGCTTGTGAGACTCTGTGTCTACATGCAACAAAGTTAGAAGACATCCTTCAGAATATTATAGAGCAGGGACTTTGGAAGACATAAGGAAGAGCAAGAGGTAGCTTGACCTGTGAGGTGCTATCACAGGGAGCAAGTGAAGGCAAAGGACAAGCATTTGTTAAGCAGTTATTATGTGATAGGCAATTTACAAATACTATTTTCACAACAACCCTGTGAGGCAGGTGCTATTTATTATCACACTCATGATGTAATTGAGGGAATTGAGGCATAAATAGTTAAGTGACTTACTCAGGGCCACATAGCTAGTAAATGTCCAAGGCAGGATTTGAATTCAACTCTCCCCAACTCCAGATCCATTTACTGCAACAACTATCTACCTCTAAAATTCACTTTGTTCAGTTAGGACAACCAAAGCATAGGAACTGTGAAGTCATAATAATCTGTGTCCAGAGATGCCTGAAACAGCCCTGAAAATCCAGAATTTAGCATTTCAAAGATCCAGGATGATTCAGCTTTAGACAGTTGAAGTCATCCCAAGAATCAAGAGAACCCAGGGGAAGAACAAACTGGGAAGACTACCCTGCAAAGATGCAATAGGGGTTGGAGCCTGGTTGCACAAAGCCTTAATTTCAGAACTAAAACCTAAGAAATGAGTGAATCAAGAAAACATTTTATGCAGTATCCAAAACTATTACAAAATTTAATGCCAGACCAGGTACATGTAGAGACTCAAAAGGAAAAAGAGCGGGTTTTCCACAAATACTATGTGAATACCTAGAAGAAATGAAGCAATTAATAAATATGAAATAAAAGCTCTTGAGAAAAGAATTGGAAAAGGAGTAAGTAGCTTTCAAAAGAAAGTGGTAAACCTTACCTAAGAATTGGAGTCCCTGAAAATGAAAGTAGATGAAATAGAAGTCAACAAACCCATGAGACAGCAATAAATATTATAATAAAATGAAAAGACTACAAAAAGAAGAAAATGTAAGATATCTGATGTCAAAGTAACTAACCTAGAAAACAGATAAAGGAGAAATAATTTAATGATCACTAGATTCCATGAAAATCATGATCAAAAAGAAGAATATATAAAAACTATCTAGATGTATTAGAAGCAGGGGGCAAAGTAAAGAAAGGAAGAGTATACCAATCACCCCTTGATAGGAACTTCTAAAGGAAAAGTCATAGCAATACTAGTCAAAATCTAGAGTTTTAAAATAAAATTTTAAAAAATACTCCAAATGTGCAGAAGGAAGACATTTAAGCACTAAGAAACTACAATCAGGTTCAGATAGCATCTAGAGGCTTCTATTGAAAATGAGAAATCTTCAAAGATAATATTCCAAAAAGCAAGAGTAATAAATTTATAACTAACCTATCTTACACTCAAAACTTGAGTATAATTCTATAGGAAGAGGAGTGATTAGGAACTCCTAAAAGGGAACTCTTAATGAAATAGGGGACTTTTAAACATTTTTGATGAAAAGACCAGAACTGAATAGGAATTTCTAAATATGAACACGTACAAATAAACCTCAAAAGGAATTTCCCAACAGTGATGGCTCATAAACCACTGAGGAGCAAGAGTCAGCTTTAGCTCAGTCAGAAATGAATTATCCATAGCAAAAAGTATATTAATGCACTGTACAAATCAATAGACCCTGAGTGACCATGTCTGTGACCTCTATATTTTCCTCCTCTGTATTCTTCTTTTGCATTATGCATACTAATAAGGTGAACCAGGTAAACTGAATTCTCTTTATAATTTCTTAGCATATCCTAAGACTTCCTCATCAAACAATTAGTAAAAATTAAATAATTTTGGAGAAGGAAAGAACAATATTAAGATGGCTTATATTAATGAGCAGGTATGTCTTGAATTTTATTTCAGCTTATAAGTAAGCTGTAGGGAAGCATAAATAATTTTCTTTTATTACAGAAGCTACAGAAACTAATCTCCAATTCAGATTCTGGCTCTTCTGCTTTTTTTTCCATGAATTCCACAAAAGAGAAGGAAAAGGTAATTTGGAGTAGAAAACCCTTTTCAGAGGAGAAAGGACTGCTTATACTTCATGTACTATGAAAACAGGGCCTTCATTTCTCTGTGGACCTGTATTGTTTTTGTTATATTCATGCCAATTTGTTTATTTTTAGGGTTGCTTGAAGATTAAGTAAGAGAAAATATCTTATATCCATGAAGTTACCCTTCAAGAAAGCCAAAATTAAAAAAAATCAACACCAAAATATTAATGATTTCATCAATTTAGTTATTCCCTATTTTGTCACAGACTGCAAGCCTCTATGCCTCAGCAGGTAGTCTTTGTGAACTGCTGAGGCCAAAAGATTTTGTCACCTGATAGCCAACCTTCTAGTAACAGGCCTCTCAAAATATATTGAAGCTGCCTCTCAGAAGACAAACACATATTTCATTTCCTTGTTATATGTAAAGTTTTCCTGGAGGAGTAGAAACAATCCGTTTTATGTTATAATTTGTGGGTATAGCTTCTGAAAACCCAAGTTCATTTTACCATAAGATTGGGCATCAGGAGAGAACATTAGTGAAGGAAAGTGCCTTCTAAACATAAACTAGTGTGATTATTTGGACACTTCACAACACTTTCAACTAACAATTTTCCATAATGTGGGTTAGACAGGCTTGGCTTTCTTTTTCCTCCTACCTATCCCTAGGCTATTTCATTGCTTGAGAGCCCCTTCTCCTGGCAGCAGTGGGAAGAAGAGAATTAAAGTGAAAATTTATATTGCTTTTTTTTTGCTCTTTTGACTAAAATTGCTTTGTTTTGTTTTCTCTTAAGGACTCAGATCTGCTTTTCCAAGGTTTCAATGGATAACCCAGGATTTTTAATTTTAATAGCCAGAATTATTGCATACATATCACTATAACATTCTCTTCTATATACATACACATAGTCTTATTATTTTGGGCTCATACTGGTTCTGCAGGATCCAATTTAAAAATCACTGCCAAATATCACAAAGCTGTGCAAGGAAAATCGTTGTTTCCTTAGCAATTTTGTTCCAAATATTTACTTAGGGTGAAATACTTAATATACAGCTTGGGCATTTTTCTGTTAGTATATCCAGAATAAACACCAATTTTCAAAGTTTAGTATTGTAGCCTTAAAATCACATTAAAGTGAAATCTGGTTAGATCCCCTTGGTCATTCAGGTTCTTACTTCCAAAAACTACAGTTTCAACATAGTTTTAGGTTCTTTTTTTGGCCAAGCACTATAGAAAAATTTCTTCATTGGTAATATAACTCCCTTCTTTCCTTCCTGTCTCATTTTAAAGACAAGACATTTCAAGTGGACATGAGCCTTGTCAGTCTGTAAAGGCACATTAAAATTGATTATGACACTTCCATTGGATTTAGCAAATGTGAGACTTGCAGATTGATTTTGGTTTTCTTGCACAGTGACTTTAAATCCTTATTGGGATGCTGCTTAGTATCACTTACTGTCCAGTTATCCTGCAGGCTGTAGTCTGATTTGTTCTAAGTAAGTAAAAATTTACCTAGTCATCTATTATCTAGATGTCCCCAGATGATGCTCCACTTCCCATCCATCCTGCCATTATGAAATGTCAGCTTACCTAAGCACAAGACTATAATGTGGTTGAGTAGAAAGTACATTAACTGTCTAGTCTGTGGAACTTGGTTCAAATTCTGCCTTTTACGCTTAACTCCCAGGGAAACTTGGGCAAATCACTGTGGGACCAGAAGTGATACAGCCCTTCAGGACTTCTATGTGATTCTTTTTTACATTTTCTTTTTAAAAATGTTTATTTATTTTTAGTTTTCAACATTTAGTTCTATAAGATTTTGAGTTCTAAATTTTCTACCCATCCCTCTGTTACCCCTTGCCCAAGATGTCATGCAATCTGATATAGACTATACATGTACAATCAGTTTAAATATTTTTCTGTATTAGTCATGTTGAAAATAAGAAATAGAACCAAAGGGAATAAACCATAGGAAAGAAGAAACAAAAAAAAAAGAAGAGAAAATGGTATGTTTCAATCTACATTCAGAGTCTGGAGTTCTTTCTCTTGATATGACTAGCATTTGTTATCATGAGTTTTGGAATTGCCTTAGGTTCTCATATTGCTAAGAAGAGTTAGGTCTATCAAAGTTGGTCATCACACAATGTTGCCATTACTGTGTACAATGTTCTCCTGGTTCTCCTCACTTCATTCAGCATCAGTTAATGAAGTCTTCCCAAGATAATTTCTTATGTAACAATGATATTCCATTACATTCATATACCACAACTTGTTCAGCCATTCCCAATTGGTGGGTATCCCCTCAATTTCCAATTTTTAGCCACCACAAAAAGAGCTGCTATCAACATTTTTGTACATGTTGGTCCTTTTCCCGTTTGTATGATCTCTTTTGGATACAACCCTAGAATTGGTTTAATTAGAACAAAATACTGCTGAACGACTGATACTCTAAGTAGTCCTAAAAAAGCTACATAAATGAAATGTGTGCCCTGAGAAGTTGAAGTAGGTAACAATGAGCAAACTTCCCAATAAATCTCTTTTCAGTTTTAAGGCTCTTTTAAAAAACAAACAAACAGCAACAACAACAAAAATAAACTTCTATTCTTAGGGACACATTGGTGAAATACTCCCAAGATCCTAATTCTTTTCTGGTAGAAAAGTTTCATAACAATATCAAAAATATTAACCTTGTTCAGCATCTTTTTAAAATGAAAATAGACTACGTTTTTTCAGTACTTATATTCCTCTGACCCCTCTTTAGCAGTGCTATTTTTTTACTTAGGTTTTCCTATTGAATTGGTTCTGTCTCTTTAGATAGAAACCCTTAAAGGAATGAATACTTTAAAAGATAAAGGAATAGAACTTTAATTTAAGCATGTTATATTGTTGTTGAGGTTACCTGGGGGATAAGAAAACTTCCCAAGGTGTCTAAATTAGCACTAAGTCGATGTCATTTAGTCCATATGAAGACAAACTTGGCATACATAGGGTCTTTGAATAATCAGTGTGTGTATGTGTGTATACATATATGTATGTGTGTATATATATGTATAAGTGCATATATATGCATGCATGTCTGTATATGTATATGTGTGTGCATATATGTGTGTGTGTGTGTGGAGAGAGACAAAGAGAGAGAGTTTTAAATTGTTCTGTATACAATTTGGAAAATGTCTCTTTAAGCTATTTAAGCATTCTGACCTTTTAACAAATATTATTTGGCTAACAAAGGAAAGGAGAGAAGAAGAAAGATTATGGGCATGTCTCTGTAAGGTGGTTGGGAAAAAGGTAAGGAAATAACATAAAAGCACTGACACATCATGGATAAAAGAAGACATAAAGAGAAGAGGTTGGGCCATTGATGGCTAAAGTTATATGGATACTAATTTTTGCATTTTGATTTTCATTTGCAGTTTAATTTCACATAGAATCAAGTAAAATATGTGTAAAGTAAAGCTTGCAAATTTTAAAGCTCTTTAAAAACAGCTATTTTAGTTCTCGTTATAAAGATGATCTTGTCTATCACAAATTTAAGGAAAATAAAATATTTATCTTTTTATGAATATGACAAACAATGGCTATCTTTTACACAAAGAACAATATCAAACCAAACATTCAAGATGTACACTTTAAAAAAAATCCTAATTGTTTCCCCCCTCCCTACCAAGATAAAAATCCTCCCCTGAAACAAATAAGTATAGATAAAAAACAAAAAAAAAAGATCATACATTGGCATTATCTGAAAGAGGTAAATAACTTCCTTCAGCAGGTCTTTAGCAGTCATGATTAGTCAGTATATAGTGATCGTGTGTCTTTCCAAGTTATTATACTTTATTATGTTGAAAGGAATGTAAAGAATATTCTTTAGGTTGTGTCTTCTTGACTCTGAATTAAGGTGTGTTTCTTACAATACAAAATTACATGTATATTCTGCACTTTGTTCAGCCATTCCTCTATTGTTGAATAGTAAGTTATTGCCCCTCAGTAACTGATCTCTTTGGGTTTATCAAACATTACATCAAACACATGGTACATGGATGTAACTGCATGAATAAGTATCATTGTGCCATAAGAAATAATAAAAGTGATGAATACTGAGAATTCTCAGAGGAAATTACTTTCCTCTGAGAATTCATTTCTGACATTTCATTTCTTCTTCTCGGATTGTTGTTTAATTTTTTTTGATCCCTTGTTTTCTTAATCTGAGTATTTTGCATTTTAAAAATATTCATCCATTACTTTAAATAATCATTTTGCTTGCACATATATTGGGCTGAACATTTTCTAAGAGCACCCTTTATTTACTTTTTGTCCATACTTTTTTTTTCATTTTTGAGTAAAATAATTTGGTTTTTTACTCTCTCTTTAAAAAAATAAATTTTGTAACAGTTGGTCTATTCTATTAATTTTATCAACAGAACTAATTTATTTTTTATTTTTTTGTTTTTAGTTTAGTTTATTTTTCTTTGATTTCGTAATTTGGTATTTTCTCTCTTTTTTTCACTTTCTTTGATGAAATTGTTTATTGGTTTTAGTATTATTTTAGGATTATATAATTTAGTGTTCATTTAAGGTTTGAGCTTCGATCCTGTCTTCTAGTACCTTTCATTGAATATAATTTCTTTATTACCATTATTACCAGTAAAGAATGCATTTGGGAACCAAGACAATGGAGTAAAGGCAGGGACTCACCTGAGCTCTCCCCTGAACCTCTCCAAATAACTTTAAATAATGATTCTAAACAAATTCTAGGGTGGCAGAACCCACCAAATGATTGAGTGAAATAATTTTCCAGCCCAAGACAACTTAGAAGGAGGTAGGAAACTCTGGTTGAACCAGGATGAGAGTGGAATGCCTTCCACTGGAGGCAGTGCTAATGCAGACAGGCAGGACCCAAGCAAACCAGGGGCAGGCTTCTGAGTGACGAAATCAAAGGCAGCAGTGGGGATTTCAAGACCTTTCAGCCTATCAACAGAAAAGGTATTGAACAACGGATCAGAAGGAGATTTACACGGGTCCCTTTTTAGGAGCCAGGGGCAGGACTCTGTTGCACTGCCTAAACTTGGATCCGGATTGCATTCCTGGGTCTTAGTCAAAGTTTGGGGAGGAACACTAGCACAGCAGAGATTATGGCTGCAGAAGAGCAGAGACCCTGGTCATAGTTGCATGGTTGAAAAGAAGGTTTCTGGTCTCTCATAAAACAATCCACAGTACAGGAGAATAATAAACATCCCTCTCCCTTAATCATACCACCATGAAAGAGCCAAAAATTTACAGAATTGTCTCTAAAAACAGTTGCATAAACCCTCTGAAGTTTGAGACTGTGCTCCCTCCACTTGGAAAAGAGAGCCTCATTTTAGCATAGATTAAAAGTCAAGAAATAGACTGCAAAATCAGCAAATAACAGAAAAAAAAAATCCTGACCATAGAAAGGTACCATGATAACAAGAAAGATCAATACACATACTCAGAAGAAGCCAAAAAAGTCAGATTTCCTGCATCCAAAGCCTCAAAGAAAAATATAAATTGGTCTCAGCCTGTGGAAGTGCTCAAAAAGCACTTTAAAAATCAAGGAAGAGAGGTAAAGGAAAAATTGGGAAGAGAAATGATAGTGATGCAAGGAAATCATGAGAAAGGAATCAACACCTTGTTAAAGCAGGCAAAAAATACTGAAGAAAATAATACCTTAAAAATAAAATAGCACAAAAGAAGCACAAAATCCATGGAGAGAAGAATGACTTGAAAAGAAGAATTGGCTAAATAGGAAAAAGATACACAAACTTTCACTGAAGAAAAGGACTCCTTAAAAATTAAAATTTGTCAAATGGAAAGAGACAAAAGTTCATTGAAGAAAACAATTCCTTAAAAGTTAAAATTCTGCAAGTAAAAACTGACTCTATGAGACATCAAGAAACAATCAAAGAAAATCAAAAGAATTTTAAAAATACACAACAATGTTAAATGTCTCTTTGGAAAAGTGATGGACCTGGAAAATAGATCCAGGAGATATAATTAAGAATTACTGGCCTATCTGAAAGTCATAAAAAGTGCCTTGGGGGGAGGAGCCAAGATGGTGGACTAGAAATATTCACATATGTTAGCTCTGAACCCACAGCCCATAAATTTCCTGTAAAAAGAACTCCCAACAAATTCTGGAGCAGTGGAAGCTGCGCAGCAACAGAATGAAGGTGATTCTGTTCCAGAGAGCCCTGAAAAACCAACCCCAAAGTCCATCATGCACCAGATGGGAGTGGAGCCTAGCCCTTCCCTGGCTGGGTGGCACCGAGAGGAGCAGATCTGAGCAGGCTTCAGGGATGGACTCTCTGGTAGCCGCAAAGGTCCCTCCACCCACAGGCACACAGGTCAGTGAGAGAGACTTCTTGGCTGGCCAAGAGAGGAGCAGGGTGTCTCCATAACTCAGGCCCCCTCAGAAGGCAGCAATGGAGGCAGTGGGTGGCCAGAGACTTCCGGAGCAAGCAGGAGCTCAGGTACATTACTGAAGGTCTCCACATAAACCCTCTGAGGGAACTGAGCCTGGGAGGTGGCCCTGCCCCCAACTGAGCACCAGAACTTAAGCTCACATTGAATAATAGCCAGGCCTATACTGAATTGCCTGGTTCCTAAAGGGAATGGGTGGGGAGGGAGGAATGGGGAAAAGTTGGAACTCAAAGTTGTAAGAACAACTGTTGAGTATTGTTCTTGCTACTAGGAAATAAAAAATACAGGTAATGGGGAAAAGAAAGTTAACTGGCCCTACAGGACAAAACAGAAGATGGGGATAAGAGAAGGGAGGGATGATATAAGAGAGGGCAGATTGGTGATAGGGGAAATTAGAATGTTCAGTGTATTGGGGAGGGGGAAGGGGACAAATGGGGAGAAAATTTAGAACCCAAAATTTTGTGAAAATGAATGTAAAAATTTAAATAAATAAATTTGTATTAGAAAAAAATAAAAATAAAAAAGTGCCTTGACATCATATTTCAAGAAATTATAAAGGAAAGTTACCCTGTTTTCTAGACCCAAAGGATAAAATAGAAATTGAAAGAACACATTGATCACCTCCTGAAAGAGATCCCAAAATGAAAACTTTCATGAATATCATAACCAAATTCCAGATCTCCACGATCAAGTAGAAAATACTGCATGGAGCAAAAAGATAGAATTCAAATACAAAGCCACATTCAGGAAACACAAGATTTAGCAACTTTTACAATGAAAGATAGGGGGCCTTGTAGTATGATATTCTGAAGGGCAAAAGAGATAGGACTACAACCAAGAATCGCCTATGCAGCAAAACTGAGAATAATCCATTGTGGGTAAAGGGACAATCAATGAAATCAAGGATTTTCAAGCACTCTTGATGAAAATTTCAGAATCAAACAGAAAATTTGATGTCAAAATACAAGACGCAAAATAAATATAAAAAGGTAAACAAGAAAGAGAAATAATAAGGAATTCAATAAAACCAAATTGTTAATATTCTTACATGGAAAAATGATATTTATAACTCCTAAAAACTCTCATTATCAGGGTAGTTAGAAGGAGTATACATAGACAGAAAGCAAAGAATGTGATAGTATGAATATCTAAAAAAATAAAATTAAGGGATGAGAAAGAAGAATGCACTGGGAGAAGGGGAAAGGAAATGGTAGAATGGCATAAATTATCTGACATAAGAGAGGCATGAAAGGTTTTAGAGTGGAGAGGGAAATGGAGGAAGTAGTGGGGGGAGCACAGGAATGTTAGTCTCATTGGAATTGACTGAAAGAGAGTATAATATATACACTCATTTGGGCATAAATATCTAACCTATCATGCAGGAGAGTAGGAAGGGAACAGGATAAGAGAAAGGGGGAAATTGATGGAAGGAAGGTTATTTTGGGGGAGATAAAAGTCAGACACAGAGCACTTTGGGGAATGGACGGTAAAATGGGACAGAGTAGGATAAATGGGGGAAACAGGATGAAAACAAACACAATCATTACTGGGAATAAACTTTCCAATGAGTTTCTCTGATACTTTATTTCTTGAACATTTAGAAAATTGAGTCAAATTTGCAGAAACAGGAGTCATTCCTCACTTGATAAATGTTCAAAGGATATGAAAAGGTAGTTTCACACAAAATAATCAAAGCTATCTACAGTAATAAAAAAATGTTCTAAAACCCTATTGAGAGAAATGCAAATTAAAATAGCTCTTAACTACTACCTCATACCTACCAGATTGACTAATGTGATGGAAAAGGAAAAATGACAAAATATTTGAGGGAATGCGGGAAAATGAAACCATTCATGTACTGCTGGTGAAGTTGTATACTGATTCAACCATTCTAGAGAGCAATTGGGAACTATACTCAAAGGGCTATAAAACCATTCAGACCCTTTGACCAAGCAATGCCATCACTCGGTCTGCATCTCAAAGAGATAAAAAACAAAAAGGAAAAGGACCTACATGTTCAAAAATATTTATAGAAGCTTTTCTAGCGGTGGCAAATAATTGGAAATTGAGGGGGTGTCCATCAATTGGGGAATGGCGGAACAAGTTTTTGTACATGGTTGTGATGCATTGCTATTGTGCTTTCAGAAATGGTGGTCGGTATGCTTCCAGAAAAACTTGGAAAGACTTGCACGAACTGCTGCAAAGTGAAATGAGTAGAACAAAGAGAACATTGCACAAAATAACAGCAATGTTGTATGATGATCTAACTTAGCTATTCTCAGGAATGCAATGATCTAAGGCAAAGGGTACTGTCTATCTCTAAAGAAAGATCTTGTAGATCCTGAATGTAGATCAAAGGTACTCTTTCTTTACTTTGTTTATTTTTCTTAGTTTTTTTTGTCTCTGTTTTCTTGCACAGAATGACTGACATAGCAATGTGTTTTGCATGACTACACACATATAATCTATGTGAAATTGCTTACCTTCTCAATGAGAGGGAAAAGGGAGGGAAAAAGAGAATTTGGAACTCAAAACTGGAAAAATAACAAGAATGTTAAAATTGTTTTTATATGTAATTGGGGAAAATGAAATCAATTAAAAATTTAAAAATAAAAAGAATGTATTTAATCTTTTTGTTTTATGTATTTACTTATGAGTTTTTTCATGCCCTAGTACACGTGCGATTTTGGTAAAGATGCAATTCAAAGAGGAGAAATGTGTATATTTCTTTCACATGCATCTTATAATCCCATATCAAATTTGAATCTTATAGAGTTTTATACTGTTCCTTAAGTTCTCCCTTGTCTACAATTTTTTTTTTACTATGAAAGGGGCACATTGAGGTTCCCAACTACTATTGTTTTACTGTCTATTTTTCTCTGTCTTTTCTTTCTAGAAGCTTTTCCTTTAAGTACTCAGCATTCGGGGCAGAGCAAAACTGACAGAGCAAACAAAGGCAGTAACCATGACAAACTCTCCCAACCTTCTCCTCCAAAAAGCTTTAAAACACCTCAAATCAAATTTGGAAGAAACAGAGCCAACAAAAGGTCAAGGGAAGAAATTTTTCCAGCCTAAGACAACTCGGAAGATCTGTGACACCTTGATTGGGGCAGCCTGGAGCTTATGGTGCAACAGCTTCAGCAATCTCAGAGGTGAATATAACAGCAACAGCAGCAGCTTTGGGAGTTCTGAGGCCAGAGAGAGTAAAAAAAGTTGAACAACTATCCAGAAAGGGACTGCAGGGGAACCTTCCCTGGCACCATGTATAGCTGGTACTGGATGGCAATTCTATTATTCATATACATTTCTGGGCCACAGTTTTGAGGCAGAGAGGAGCATTTGTGGGCAGACATAAGGGAGCAGGGGCTTTGGTCACAATTCTAGGAGAGAAAGGAGCTCTACAATTTCCAACTGTAAAGGAGCAGGGGACCTGCTTGCAGTTCCAGGGGAAAGAGAAGTGTTGGTAGTGAGTGGTAGAGGGAAAAAATTGGGAAAAATGAGAATGATACAATAACATTATAAAAAGAGAATTAACAATGTGGTAAAAGAGGCACAAAAAAATACTGGAAAAAATAATTCCTTAGAAAACAGAATTGGACTAATGATAAAAGAGGCACAAAAATTAATTCAAGAAAATAAGTGTTAAAAAATATAATAAGCCAAATGATAAAGACAGAACAAAAATTCAATGAATAAAATGTTTCCTTGAAAAGGAAAATAGATCAAATGGAAAAAATAGGCACAAAAAATGTTCACTAAAAAAGTAATTCCTTCAAAAATTATAACTGGGAAACTGGAATTGAATGACTCCATGAAGAAAGGGTAAAACAAAACCAAGAGAATTAAAATAAAAGAAGAAAATATTAAATATTTCATTGGGAAAACTCTGGCCTGGAAAATAGATTGAGGAGAAATAATTTAAGAATTATTAGACTACCTGAAAGCCACAACCAGTGAAAGAGCTTCCACATCATATTTCAAGAAATTATCAATGATTGCCCCAATGTCCTAGAACCAGAGGATAATGTAGAAATCGGAAAAAATATCCATCTATCTCCCTCTGAGAGACATCCCAAAATGAAAGCTATAACCAAATTCTAGAGCTCCCTCTCTCAGGGAGAAAATATTGCAAGCAGCCAAAAAGAAATAATTCAAGTATTATAGAGGGTAAAATCAGAATCACCCAAGATTTAGCAGCTTCCATATCAAAGGAGTGGAGGGTTTGGAAAATGATATTATGGAAGTCAAAGGAGACAGGATTATAATCAAGAGTAACCCTACCAAGCAAAACTGAGTTAAGTGTTTAAGAGGGCAGGGTGGTGGTGATGGCTATTTAATGAAAAGAGGATTTTCAAACATTCCTGATTTTTTAAAAGAAAATAGAGGTGAATACAAAGTTGGGCATTCACAAACAAGGCTCAAAAAGAAAATAAAAGTAAATATGAAAAATAATTTATAAGGCCTCAATAAAGTTAAACTGCTTACATTCCTATATAGAAAGATGATACTTGTAACTCTTAAGAACTTTGTCATTATTAGAGCAGTTAGGAGTCTATATAGATAGAGGACATGAGCATAAGTCAGTTATATCGGGAAAATCTGAACAAAAAAATAAAGAGGTGAGTAAGAGGGATTCACTGGGAGAAGGGGGAAGGGAGAGATAGAATGGGCAAAATTTTCTCATAAAAAAGAGTTGAGAAAAAAGAGCTTTTACAGTGGAGGAGAAAATAGAAGAAGTAGACAATGATTGACCTCACTCTCACTATAATTTGTTTTTAAAAGGAAGAATACCACCAACACACACACACACACACACACATACCCACTCTTTCCTATACATACAGCTGGGTATAGAAATCTTCTTACCCAACAGGGAAATAGTAGGGGACAAAAATAAGAAAAAGTTGGTGGGGTATAGAATGACAAAAGGGAGGGAATTTAAGGGAGGCAGTGGTCAAAAGCAAAGCATACGTTTGAGGAGGGACAGGATAAAGAGAGAGGGATAAACTTAAGAAAATGGGATGGAAAAAAATACACAGTTAATCGTAACTGTCAATGTGAATGGGATGAGCTCACCCACAAAATGGAAGCATATAACAAAATGGATTAGAAACTAGCATCCAACATCATGTTATTTACACACTTGAGACAGAAAAGATACATATACAGCATTAAACTCAGGTACTGTAGCAGAATCTATTGTGTTCCAGCTGAGCTAAAAAAAGATAGGGGTAGCAATTATGATTGCAGAAAATAGCAAAAGCAAAAATAATTAAAAGAGATAATAGAGGAAACTACATTTTGATAAAAAATAAAGTACTACTGATAATGAAGTAATATTAAAAAAAATACATCGAATTTCCCTGATAAAAATCTTCATTTTTATTACATAGGGAACTGAGTTAAATTTATAAAAAATGCAGATCATTTCCCATAATTGATAAATGATCAAAAGATACGAACAGGAATGAGAAAAAAGACATAAAAACTGTCTATAATCATATAAAATGCTCTAAATTATTATTGATTTGAGAAATATAAATTAAAACTACTCTGAGATACCACTTCTCACTGTTCAGAAATTATAAATGCTTCAGGGGATGAGGAAAAATAGCTACATTGATGAATTGTTAGTGAATTTGTGAACTGGTCCAATAATTCTGGAGAACAATTTGGAACTATAACCAAAGGACTATACAGCTGTGCCTACTCTTTGACCCAGCAATACCTTTATTAGATCTGTACCTCAAAGAGATCAAAGATATGTACATCCATATTTCTAGCAACTCTTTATGGTGAAAAAGACTTGGAAAGTGAGGGCATGATCATCACCTGGGGAATGATTGTACAAGTTGTGGCATATGATTGTGATGGAGTACTAATGTGCTATAAAAATCAATGAGGAGGAGTGGTTTCAGAAAAAAATGGGAAGACCTTATGAACTGATGCAAAGTGAAGTTTGGAGAATCAGGAGATCATTTTACATGCATCAACGATAAAGACAACTACTCTGATCAAATTAATGGTCCAAGACAATTCCAAAGGACTTATGATGAAAAAATTCAGAGAGAGCAATGATTAACTCTGAGTGCAAATTTAAGTAAAATTTTCTTATCTTCTTTATTTTTCTTCCCTTTTTTGTAATATGGCTAATATGGAAATGTTTTGCATAGTTTCAACATATATAATTGATATCATATTGTTTCCCTTTTCAGTGAGTGAGAAAGAATAAGGTGGGAGGGAAAGAATTTGTATTTCAATATTAAAAAAAGAATATTAAAAATAAATTTAAAATAATCTTTACAAAGAAGTTGTAACATTTGTTTCATATATATATATACATATGTAAATACATATGTGTGTAACATACATATATGCATGTATATACATTGTATATGCATGAGTGTAATAGAAAAAATATATGTATAAACCTGCCTAGTTGGTAAAGCACTGGATAGAGAGGTAGACCTAGAGACTGGAACATTCTTGCTAAATGATAAGCTCCTAGGAGACATAGAGTATAGAGTGTTGAGTATGAACTCAGGAAGATGAGTTCAAATCTGAGCTCAGACACTTACTGGCTGTGTGACCCTGGGCAAGTCACTTAACCCTATTTTCCTTAGTTTTTCATCTACAAAATTAGTTTTTGAAAAAAAATGGCAAACCACTACAGTGACTTTGCTGAGAGAATCCTGAATGGGGTAACAAAAAGGAGGGTGGATCTGAAATGACTGAACAAGATGGCAAAGAATGCTGAAATTTTGTTTTTGTTTTCACATTGCCTAGATTGTGACCTAGAACATAGTATACAGTTAATAAATGTTAATTGATTGATTTATTATTATTAAATGATTGTTTGATTGGATTACTGTTTCAACAGGAAAAACATTTTAGGGTGAGCAATTTAAAGCTCCCATATTCCCCCCCAAGTCTTGAAAATGGATCTTGAAAGTGGAGGCGAGCAAAGAAAGGGGAAGTGTGTCTCTGTTTTTGAGTTTAATGTAATATGCACATGGATAGATTCTTTTCATCAGAAGTTGCATAGTTATCTTATTCTTGTAATTTTTAGAATAGCTTTCTTGGTGGTTGTTATTTTTTTTTAATGATTTATTCTGGGTAGTTGAAAAGAAACAGGAAAAGTGTAGTAGAAGAAAAGACGACAGAGACAAATGGAATTTACTGTTCTCCATAATGAGAAATCTTATGAGCCCATTTTGTAGCTAAAGTGTGTGTGTGTGTGTGTGTGTGTGTGTGTGTGTGTGTAATGTGCATATTCCAGTTCAGTCTTCAGTTTATACATAGGTTCAGATATGTTATTTTGGGGTGAGGAATTAGAATTATAATAGTATTGGACCACTCACAAAAAATCTCCAGAGTCCTGTATAGTGATATTCCTAGAATTATATGGTTGCAGCAAATGGTTCTGTAAACACATACTTCCCAAGACCCCAAATAGCTGAGATTTCAAGAAAAGCTGGTCCAGCTGCTTTTAGAGATAGGTGCTGACATATATTGCTACCTTGTAGGCCTTTCTCTGTCCTTGCTATATTTATTTGAAGAAATTTGGCAGGGATCTGTATAGTCTACTGACTAAAATTCTTAGTATTTAGATCATATAACAAAGTCACAAAATAACCAGACTAGAAGGATCTCTAGAGATTTTCTATTTGATTGCACTCAGTTCACCAGTTTCTAAATCTTAAAGTGCTATATAATTTTGAGTTATTACTATCTAATATGCCGTTATTAGTAATATTATTGCTACCACTTTCTTGTTAGACAATGGTTATCAAAAGAGACTGATGCTAAATTAATAGAGTATATCCAGAGAAGCTTACCAAATAAAAATCAATGATTTCAAATAGCTAGTCAGGTAGATTTAGATATAAACGTAGAATTGTAATTTTTCCCAGTGGGCAACTTTTATACAATTAACAAGTAATAGCCATTTCACAAGACTACACAATCCTATTTCCACTCTTTTTAAAAACCATCTGCCAAACAACAGAATATGAATGTATATTACTAAGTATTAAAAAATTATTTTAAATCTGTGAAGTTTGTATATTCCTTAGGCTCAAATAAAGAGTTACCAGGGAAGCATTGGAATAACTATTGTTAATTATTCCATAAACCTTAGAATAATTTTATTGTATTCTATTCTCTATTGAGGGGGAAACTATGGATGTATGTGGGTATTTGTGTCCATACGATATGATGTATATATATATATTCATATATATATTCAGTATATTTATGTGTATGTGTGTGTGTGTGTATATATATATATATATATATGCTGAAATAAGTTTATATGGAAGCATGTACATATATTGCCTCTAACTATCCTAATGCTAAAAAAAGTCTCATGAGTTGCAAATATCATCTTTCCATGTAGGAATGTAAACAGTTTAATTTTGACTATAGTTTCTCTTTCCTGTTTACCTTTTCATGCTTCTCTTGACTCTTGTATTTGAAAGTCAAGTTTTCTATTCATCTCTGGTCTTTTCATGAAGAATGTTTGAAAGTTCTCCACTTCATTGCATGGTCATTTTTCTCCCTAAAGTATTATACTCAGTTTTGCTGGGTAGGTGATTCTTGATTTTAATCCTATCTCCTTTGACCTCTGGAATATCATATCCCAAGCTGTCTGATCCCTTAGTGTACAAGCTGCTAAGTCCTGTGTTATCCTGATTGTGCTTCTACAATACTTGAATTGTTTCTTTCAGGCTGCTTGTAATATTTTCTTCTTGACCTGGGAACTCTGGAATTTGCTTGCAATATTCCTAGGAGTTTCCTTTCAGGAACTCCTTCAGGATGTGATCAATGGATTCCTCCCATTTCTATTTTACTCTCTGGTTCTAGAATATCAGGGCAGTTTTCCTTGAAAATTTCTTGAAAGATTATGTCTAGGCTCTTCTTCTGATAGTGGCCTTCAGGCAGTCCAATAATTTTAAAATTATCTCTCTTGGATCCATTTTCCAGGTGAGTTGATTTTCTAATGAGATACTTCATATTGTCTTATGTTTTCTCATTCATTTGGTTTTGTTTTATAATTTATTCATTTCTCATAAAGTCATTAGCTTATTGCTCCATTCTAATTTTTTTCTCTTCCTGGGATTTATTAAATGTTAAACCCCAGCAAGTAAGGCCTGATGGTCTGGACGCTACAGGACAGAAAAGTGGTGCCATCTGGACATCAGCATCCACAGGAATTCTGGATAAATGTGGTGACACATGGTGCACACTCAGGATCTCTGACCCATCTTCTTTAGTTGAGTTCCTCAAATTTATGGATCTTTCAGATGAAGAAGTCTCCATAGTGACAGGCCACCTTGGTATCAGTGATGTGGATCATGTCCTTGTTGATATAGCAGAGGCCCACTGGAACTCGCCATCCAGAGCTGATATGCCATTCGTCCACACCAGGTTCTTCATCTTGTGCTTGAAGACCAGCAGCTGGATGCAGAATTCCTATTTGATGAGGTCCAGGAAGCTGGCCAGCTTGGCCACGGTCAGGGTGGTGTAGAGCTTGAGGAAGCTGTGGATGGTGGAAAGCTAGGCCTGCTGCTGCACCTTGTCTGCAAACACCTTCAGCTGCTGCGGGAAGGGTTCCTTGTTGTGGTGCATGTTGTCATAGGTGGGCATCATGGGGGACAGGAATTTGGGGCATGAGTAGCTGAACAGCAACTTGTACACCTGCAGGTGGTCCCTCTGCATAGGCAGCATCTTCTCACCATTACTTCTCCCACAGCTGCAAGTGGATGCAGATGCTGATGGGGTACATGGTCAGGGCAACAGCCCTGAGTTGATCATCTCATACTTGTATGTTGTCCTCTGGAACATACTCTTATTCCTCCAAATGTAGATCAGGATGCTGGCAAAGACAAGGATGGCATCCTGATATTGGCACATCATCAGACAGGTAAAGCCCATGTAATAGTAAGTGGTGTTCTGGGACTCGGGCACCAGGAAATACATACTCTTCTTATTAACTTCAATGATCTCCAGCACCTTGATGGCCTGGTAGTAATCCTTCAAAAGTGAGTGCAGCCAGAGTAACCCCATCAGACTGAAGTAGCTAAGCATCTTGTAGAGGGAGTGCCAGCCATACTTGCCAGCCACACTCTTGAAGTCACTTCCATTGGTGTAGACCTTCAGCTGTCAGTTGATGTTGGATTTGTCTACCAGGGAGTGGAGCACATTCAGGACACTGTGGACGTTTCAGATATTGAGGTTAGAATGAAAAAAGTCCATCTCCTCTTCTGATTCGTTTGGTGGTCTTGCATTGATACTGATTGAAGGACTGAAACTGTTATATGAATTCATCAATGATATCCCACAGCCACTGGTTGGGCAGCTCAAGGTGGACAGGGCCATAAGCACTGAGGATGTAGTTGAAGAGGTTGTAGTAATTGTAGTAGGATTCAAACTGCTATTCCAAGGAAAGGCTGTCACTGACTGGCATAGATATATCTGTAATAAAGCTCCTTATATAGAATCAGGAAGATGGTATTGTTGCTGATTTGCAGGGCTCTGCTTCTGGCCAGAGAGTAATTTTGAATAACTTTTCAGTCAGCTTGGTCCAACTGTTCTTGTAGATGTCTTGGATCTCATAGACTTTCTGATCAATGATGTCACTGGACACCCAACTCACCTGACACTCATAGACTTTCTGGTCAATGAGGTCAGAGATTGTTTTATAGAAATATTGGATAAAGTTCTTGATCATTTCTAGAATCACTTGATAGGTCTGCTACTCATACTGGCATTCATAAGCTAGGTACTGTTTCGAGTCCCCTGTGTGGATGTCATAGTCACCTGGATAAGCATAGAGATCATTGCCATAATCCTAAACTGGATAGGACATGGCCGTGAATCAGAGTCTCAGCTCAGAGAAGGAGCAAGCAATCACGATTAGTGCTAGCTGCCTTACATTCTAATTTTTTAAAGAACTGTTTTCTTTCGTGAGCTTTAGATCTCCTTTTCCATTTTGCGTATTCTGCTTTTTAAGACATTCATCTCATTGGCTTGTTGGACTTCTTTTGCCATTTAGGTTAGTCAAATTTTAAAGGTGTTATTGTCTTCAGAATTTTGGGGGTTTCCTTTAATAAATTGTTGACTCATTTTTCATAATTTTCCTATATCACTCTCACTTCTCTTCCCAATTTATCCTCTACTTCTCTTATTTGATTTTCAAAATTCTTTTTGAGCTCTCCCATGGCCTAACACCAATTCATATTTTTCCTTAGAGGTTTTGGATACAATAGCTTTGGCTTTCTTGTTTGCTTCTAGTTGTATATTTTGATTTTTTTCTCATCACCAATGATGTAACTGAGAAAGTAAGAATCTATATTTCTTTTTCCCACTTTTTCTCATTTTCCCAGTCAACTATTTGACTTTTGTGCTTTGTTAAGTGGAGGGCTCCAGAAGCAGCTGCAATTTCAGCAGTGGCTGCCAATGCCCTGGGGCTAGGACCAGGCTGAGGTTGGGGCTGGGACTGGGGCTAGGCCATGCTCCTTTCTCAGCCATGTGAGAGATCCTTTCCACTGACCTTTGAAGCTGCCCTTAGTTTGTGGGTTGAGAAGTCTGTAATCAGCCACAGTCTCCTTCCCTCCCTATAAGACCTTCTCCTACTCCAATCATTCTGGAGTGGGCCACTCTGAACTGCATTTCACTCCCAGTCTGGAACCGTAGACCATTCTCATAGACCTTTCAGATTGTCTTAGGCTGGAAATTTGCTTCTGTCTGATATTTTATGGCTCCTGCTGCTCTAGAATTTTAGAGTGATTTTCTACAGGTTTTTTGAGGGTTTTTAAGAAACACTATAACAGGCCTTGCTTCTACTCCACCATCTTGGCTCTGCCCCTTGTTGATGCTGTTGTTCAAACATGTACAACTCTTTTGTGTGAATTTTTTATATTTATTTATTTATTGTTAATTTTCAACATTCATTTCCACAAGATTTTGAGTTCCAAATTTTCTCCCCATCTCTCCTCTCCTCCCCCACAAAGACACCATGCATTCTGCTTACCCTTTTCCCCAATCTGCCCTCTCTTCTATCACAACCCTCCCTTCCCTTATCCCCATCTTCACTCTTTTCTTGTTGGGCAAGATAGATTTCTATACCCTATTACCTATATTTCTCATTTCTCAGTTCCATGCAAAAACAATTCTAAACATTCATTCCTAAATCTCTCAGTTCCAACTTTTCTCCCTTCCTCCCTTCCCACACATCCCCACTATGAAGACAAGCAATTCAATATAGGCTATATATGTGTAGTTATGCAAAAGACTTCCATAATAGTCATGTTATGAAAGACTAACTATATTTCCCTCCATCCTATCTTTTCCTCCATTTCTTCTTCTCTCTTTTGTCCTTGTCCCTCCCCAAAAGTATTTACTTCTAATTACTCCCCTTCCCTTTTGCCCACCCTTCCGTCATCCTCCCCACAGACCACTTATAAACTTCTACCCTACTTTCCTTTAGTGTAACATAGATTTTCATACCAAATTGAGTGTATATATTATTTCTTCCTTAAGCCAAATGTGATGAGAGTGAGCTTTATTTTTTCCCTCTCACCTCCCCCCTTTTCCTCTCCACTGAAAAAGCTTTTTCTTGCCTCTTTTATGAGAGATAATTTGCCCATTCCATTTCTCCCTTTCTCCTCCCAATATATTCCTTTCTTACCTGTTAATTTTATTTTTTTAACATATCCCTTCCTACTCAACTCACCCTGTGCCCAGTGTCGATATGTACATAATCTTTCCAACAACCCAAATACTGGCAAGTCTCAAGAGTTACAAATATTATCTTTTCATGTAGGAATGTAAACAGTTCAGCTTTAGTAATTTCCATATGATTTCTCTTATGGTTTACATTCTCATGCTTCACTTGATTTTTGTGTTTGAAAGTCAAATTTTCTATTCAGTTCTGGTCTTTTCATCAAGAATATTTGAAAGTTCTCTATTTCATTGAATGAACATTTGTCTGCTGAAGTATTGTACCCAGTTTTGCTGTATAAGTGATTCTTGGTTTTAATTCTAGTTCTTTTGACTTCTGGAATATCATACACCAAGCCCTTTGATCCCTTAATGTAGAAGTTGTTAGATTTTCTGTTATCCTGATTGTATTTCCTCAATACCCAAATTGTTTCTTTCTGGCTGCTTGCAATGATTTCTCCTTGACCTGGGAACTGTGGAATCTGGCTACAACACTCCTAGGAGTTTTTCTTTTTGGATCTCTTTCAGTAGGTGATTTGTCAATTCTTTCAATACTTATTTTACTCTCTGGTTCTAGAATATCCGGGCAGTTTTGCTTGATGATTTCATGAAAGATAATGTCTAGGCTCATTTTTTCATCATAGTTTTCAGGTAGCCCCATAATTTTTTTTACTATTATTTTATTTGTTTTCAGTGTTCTACGATCACTTCCATATATCTTAGATTGTTCCCCCTCCCTTCTCCTCCTTCCTCTGCTACCTCCCCACTCCCTCCCTGAAAGAGCATACAATTTTATGTAGATTCTACACATACTTTCCTATTAAATACATTTTCATCTTAGTCATTTTGTATAGACAAATTAAAATGAATGGAAGAAATCAAAAAAAAAAACAAAACAAAACACAATACAAAAGAAAATGATCTGCTTCATTTTATGATAGAATTCCATGGTTCTTCCTCTGAATGTGGAAGGCATTTTGGCTTAAGAGGCTATTGGGAAATTTTAAGTCCTTGCATTGTCACGAAGTATTAAGTCTACCTGAAAAATTCCTTGCACACTGTGGTTGTTGTTGTGTAAAAAGTTCTCCTGGTTCTGTTCCTTTCACTAATCATCAGTTCATATAAGTCTTCCTAGGCCTCTCTGATGTCTTTCTGTTCATCATTTCTAATAGTGTCACAGTATTCCGTTACATTCATATACCACAATTTATTCAGCCATTCCCCAATTGATGAGCATCTCCTTGATTTCCAGTTTTTGGCCTCAACAAAGACTGCTACTATAAATATTTTTGGACATGTGGTACCCTTTACCATTTTTATGATCTCTTGGGATTACAGTCCTTGAAGTGGTATTGCTGGGTTAAAGGGTATGCACATTTTTGTAGCCCTTTGGGCATAGTTCCAAATTACTCTCCAGAATGGTTGGATCAGTTCAAAGGTCCACCAACAATGAATTGGTGCTCCAACTCTCCTACATCTCCTCCAACATTTATCATCTTCCTGTTTGTCATGGTAGCCCATTTGAAAGTTGTGATGTGGTATCTCAGAGTTGTTTTGATTTGCATCTCTCAATCAATAGTGATTTAGACCATTTTTAATATGACTATAGATATCTTTAATTTCTTCCTCTGCAAACTGCCTGTTCATATCCTTTGACCATTTATCAATTGGGAAATGACTTGTATTCTTGTACATTCAACTCAGTTCTCTATATATTTTAGAAATGAGGCCTTTATCACAGACACTAGTTGCAAAAATTCTTTCCTAGTTTTCTGCTCCCCTCCTAATCTTGGTTGCATTGCATTTGGTTGTGCAAAAACTTTTCAGTTTAACATAATGATAATTACCCATTTTGCACTTTATGTTTTCTGTCTCTTGTTTAGTCAAAATTCTTCCCTTCTCCATAAATCTGACAAATACACTATTCCTTGCTCCACTAATTTGTTACAGTAACACTCTTTATACCTAGATCATGTACCCATTTGAACTTTATTCTTGTGTACGGTGTCAGGCATTGGTCTATGCTTAGTTTCCACTACACTGTTACCCAGTTTTCTCAGCAATTTTTGTCAAACAGTGAATTCTTATCCCAGAATTCAGTGTCCTGGGTTTATCAAAGGGTAGATTGTTATATTCCTTGACTACTGTGTCTTGACTACCTAATCTATTCCACTGATCTTCCCTTCTGTTTCTTAGCCAGTACCAAGTAGTTTTGATAATTGCTGCTTTATAATACAATTTGAGACCTGGTAGAGATAGGCCACTATCCCTAGCAATCCTTTCCATTAGTTCCCTTGATATTCTGGACCTTTTGCTCTTCCAGAAGAATTTTGATATTATTTTTTCTACCTTCAGAAAATAATTATCTGACAGAATTGTCATTTTTTTTATATTTACCCCCATAATTTTTTAATTATCTCTCATATGTATTTCCAGGTCAGTTGTTTTTTTAATTTATTTATTTAGTTTTAATTTTCAACATTGATTTCCATAAGATTTTGAGTTTCAAATTTTCTTCCCACATTTTCCCTCTCATTCCCTCTCTCCCTTTTCCCCTCCATTGAGAAAGCTTTTTCTTGCTTTTTTTTATGAGATAATTTCCCCATTCCATTTCTCCCTTTCTCCTCCCAATATATTCCTCTCTCACCCCTTAATTTTTTTTATTTAGATATCATTCTTTCCCATTCAACTCACCTCATTTCCTCTGTCTATGGTGTGTTTATGTGTGTGTGTGTGTGTGTGTGTGTGTGTGAGAGAGAGAGAGAGAGAGAGAGAGAGAGAGAGAGAGAGAGAAAGAGAGAGAGAGAGAGAGAGAGAGAGAGAGAGAGTATATATGAGAGTCTGTATCCTTAGGACAATTAAAAGTAGCTAAATGGGAAACTGTGATGTGTCTAACACACAGGAAAAAGGGAAGTTCTCTTTGTATTCACTGTGATTCTTCTAAGTAGTAGTGTCTGGGTGAAAATAGACACCTTAGAAGGTTCTTTATTGCTACATATGTAGCAAGGACTCTTTAGGCTTAGTCATGTAGAACCAGGTCAGTTATGTCTCACCTTCATCATTCTGTGGGCACCACTATGGAGTTGGTACATCTTCCTCTAATACTAAAATCTCAAGTCAGTCTGGAAATATTCAATAATTACCAGGCATTGTTCTATGATATGGAATACCAATACAATAGAAAAGAAAGATAGTACTCATGTTCAGAGAGCTTACATTCAAATTAGGAAACACATAAAAAGAAGCTGAAAAATGTTCAAGTCAATTCAATAAGCATTTATTAATTTTTGACAGAATCTTAAACATTGTGCACTTCAGGCTCCCAACAAAAGGATTCTATCTTGAAACTCTTTTTTGAAGACACTTTTAGCTCCTTCTACCTGCTTGCTGATTCACCTTAAGACTGCAATATATGAAATACTAAAGAAGAGCCCTGAGTGAATGTAACCTGTTTACTACAAAACACTCCCCATTACATAAAGTAGAAAGATTGGATCTTGGGAGGGGTGGGAAGGGGTTAAGAGTAATGAATCTGATATCACCTCCAAATTCTTAAGTGAATGTTTTGCATTGTGTGTGTGCATTCCTTTTTTTAAACAATACACTTTCAACATTGGGATATTTTGCTGCACTTTTGAACCAATATACATACAGATACATATGTACATATGTGTGTATGTGTGTGTGTATGTGTGTATGCACAGAATAGCACAAAGAAATAAGCAAGTTGGTTGATCAACCGCTGCTCTGGTTGTCTACAAACAGGTCAACATTTCATGTACATCATACATATATACACGTGTAAAGATATATAGTTCAGATATATGATATATGTGTGCACCCATTTTATATGTATGCATACACATACATGTGTGTATTTGTGTGTGTACTTTTGCACACACATATGTACTTGTGTGTATGTGGAAAGTTTTCAAGCTGAAATGTTTCCTTGTGTAGACAACCAAAGCAGCTGGTTGGCCAATGTTCTTACTTCTTCATGCTAGATTTGTAATTATCAGCTTAAATTTCATTTTTCTTTTTTTTAATTTAATTTTTCATTTTTAACACAGTTTATAACAGATAAAACAACTCAAACTTTTGGTCAGGTGATACTTCTTTTTAAAGCATTTACAATATGGACCACAAAAGAATTTTTTTAAACATTAACCAATTGAGACACAAATAGTATTTATGTTTGCTAACTTGACAAGCTCTTGACCTAATTGTCTCCACAGTATTACTAAGAATTAAAGGACCCTAACTTGTTGCTCGTCTAAAGTCCTAAGCATAATAGCCTAATTTTAGACTTAAACTCGGATGTTCCCCTACCCATAATCTATAATTAAATAGATCTGGTATTAAGCTTACAAACCTTTTGACTATAGGAAATTGCCAACAAGAGTAGGGACATTGCAGGAATACAATATCTCCCCAACTCCCCAGGCAGGATTAGATTAAAGTCTGCCAGGTGGGGAAATTGAGTCAGGAGAATCCTACCTCAGCCCAGGTCAACTGCTCTCCCACCCTTCCCATAAGATCACCTTTTGTAGTTCATGCCAGCATCTCACAGGTTTACTGGCATCATGAATTGGAGGCTCAGACAGCCTTTCTTGATATCTCATATCTGGAGTTAGACTCAGAAGAACAGTCAGTTAATAGTCCCATAGCATCTAAAAATGGCAAGTTCCAATAACCAGGTTTCAAATATGATTATAGTTTCACTTTGCCTAAGGAACATGTTTTGAGGTAAGTCTTAAGTGGCTTACATGTCTTTGTATGCATGTTCTAGTTCCTGATTAAATAGCAATCATAATATCTAATTTACCATTAGAATCTTGACTTTTCCATCAATGCCAAATTTTACTTGAGGTTACCTTCCTCTTAGAAATTTAGACTGAAATTCTTTTCTCCAACTAAAGATGTCATGGATTTTATTCTCAGTAATTCATTTTTTTAATTGTTTATTTTAATTACTATTGTTTTAATACTAATTGCTTTTACCTCACTTTATACCATGTCCAAATTTTCTCCCCATCACTCCCCCCCCCACTTCCCCATACCCTACATTCTGATTACTTCGTCCCTCAATGTACCCTCCCTTCTAGCACATCCCACCCTTTCCTCATCCCCAACCTCTCTCCTTTCCTGTAGGGCAAGAAAAATTTCTATACCCCCTTCCCTGCACTTCCCATTTCCCGATTATATGCAACAAAAATTCTCAACATTCGTTGCCAGTACCGTGAATTGCAACTTCTCTCCCTCCTCCCCTTCCCCCCAACCCTACTGAGAAGGCAAGAAACCCAATACAGGCTAAATATGTGTCGTTTTGCAAAAGACCTCTACAATAATCATGTTGTGTAACACCAACTACATTGTCTTCCCTCCTACTCTATCCCTCCTTATTTTTATTTTTTCCCCCTCAATTGACCTTGTCCCTTCATGAAAGTGTTCATTTCTAGTAACTCCCTTCTCTCATCTTCCCCCCTTTCTATCATCCCCCTCACTCCAACTATTGCCTACTCCCCCACTTTTCTGTGGTGCAAGACAAATTTTCATATCAAATCTAGTGAGCATGTTATTCCCTCCTTCAGCCACATGCGGAAAGACTAGCTTCACCTTTCTCCTCTCCCCCCCTCTCCTTTCTCCTCCACTGAAGTAGATTTTTCCTATCTCTTCTATGAGTTATAGCCCACCCCATTCCATTTCTCCCTTTCTCCTCCCAGTATCTTCCTTCCTTACCCCTCAATTTTTATTTTATTTTGTTTATTTTTTGTGTGTTGATATCATCTCTTCTGATTTAACACACCCTGTACTCTCTGTCTATATGTGTGTATGTGTATGCACAATCTGATTTAATACACCCTGTACTCTCTGTCTATGTGTGTATATGTGTATGCACAATCTCTCCATCTACCCAAACACTGAGAAAAGATTCAAGAGATAAATATTTTCTTTCCAAGTAGTAATGCAAACAGTTCAGCTTTAGAAAGTCTTTTATGATTTTTCTTTCCTATTTACCTTTTCATGCTTCTCTTGATTCTTGTCTTGGGAAGTCAAATTTTCTATACAGATCTGGTTTTTTCCTCAATATGAATGATTGAAAGTCCTCTATATCATTGAATGACCATCTATCTCTTGAAGTATTATACTTAGATTTGCTGAGTAGGTGATTCTTGGTTTCAATCTCAGTTCCTTTGACATCTAGAATATCCCATTCCAAGCCCTTAGATCCCTTAATGTTGAAGCTGCCAGATCCTGTGTCAACCTGATTGTATTTCCACAATACTCGAATTGTTCCTTTCGAGTTGCTTGCAGTATTTTCTCCTTAATCTGGGAACTCTGAAATTTGGTCACAATATTCCTAGGAGTTTCTCTGTTCAGGTCTCTTTCAGAAGGTGATGTATGGATTCTTTCAATATTTACTTTGCCCTCTGGTTCTAGAATATCAAAGCAGTTTTCCTTGACAATTTCATGGAAGATAATGTCTAGGCTCTTTTTTTGCTCATGGCTTTCAGGTAGTCCCATAATTTTTAAATTGTTTCTCCTGGATCTATTTTCTAGGTCAGTTGTTTTCAACGAGATGTTTCACATTATCTTCTATTTTATCAAACTTTGGTTTTGTTTTCTAATTTCTTGGTTTATCTCACAGTCATTCATTTCCCTGAATTCAATTCTGTCTTTCAATGAACTATTTTCTTCAGTGAGCTTTTGAACCTTCTCCTCCATTTGGCTAATTCTGCTTTTTAAAGCCTCCTTCCCCTCAGTGGCTTTTTGGACCTCTTTTTCCAATTGAGTTGCCCTCTTTTTAAAGCTGTTATTTTCCTCAGCATTTTTTTGCTTCTCTTTTAGAAAGCACTAACTCATTTTTCAAGCTCTTCTATTGCCTGAGCCTGGTTTAAGTTCCCTTTGTAGGCCCTGAAGGCAGGAGCCTTGACTTCCTCTGACAGTATGCCTTTTTCTTCCTCATCTGAAAGTATGGGGGAAGACACCTGTTCCCCTAGAAAGTAACCTTCTATGGTCTTATTTTTTCCCTTTTTAGGGCATTTTCCCAGCCAGTTACTTGACTTTTGGGTTTCCTCTCCACAACCATCTTGCCAAGCCTGCACTAGGGGCTGAGATTCAGATGAGCTGCTTCAATCCCTCAAGGGCTTTAGGCTGGGACTAGGTTGTTATTTAGTGTGAGATTAAGATTAGCTGCTCAGGTGGGGGCAGGGCTGCCACACAGGGCTCAGTTCCCTCAGGTGCCTTACAATGAGACTTTCAACAATGGATGAGGGCTATTGCCTCCTCCACTGCTGCCACCTGAGGAGGCCTGAGTTATGGGAGTGCCCTGCTCCCCTCTCATCCAGCTGAAAAAACTCTCTCACCAACCTTTAGTGCCTGTAGGTTGAGGGATCTGCGTTGCTGCTGGAGATTCTGTCACTGAAGCCTGCTCGGTTCTGCTCCTCTCAGTGCTGCATGGCCAAGACTGGGCTGGGCTCTGCTCCACATTGGTTGGGACAGACCTTTCCTATCGGTCTTTCAGGTCACTGTGGGCTTGAAATCTTCTCTACTCCATTGTTCTGTAGCTTCTGCTGCTCCAGAATTCGTTGAGAGTTCTTCCTTACAGGTATTTTATGGGTTGTGGGGTAAGATCTAGAGTATGTGCATCTTTCTACCCATTTTCCTTTTAATTAAACATATATTTTCTCTCTCTCCTACTCCCTCACTTGAAAAAAAGCTATAAAGATATGCATAATCTTGCAAGACAGTATCTGATTTTAGTCATGTCCAGAAATGTTATTCACAATGAAACTAAGACAGGTAGAGTTAAATGACTTTCCAAGGGTCACAGAGGTTGTAAATGTCTAATGCTATATTTGAACTCACATCTTCCTGACTCCAGGATCAAAGTTCTTTCCAATATGCCACCTCGCTGTCTTTTAAAGGAAAGACTAAAGAAACCTAGCAACTTTTTCTCATGCCTGTCAAGAAACTGTGTACTCTGGAGCCAGCAAGGAATGGTAGGAAAAGAAGGAACCTATAAATCATCACTTCCTTGTGCTAGTAGATAACATTGGATGCAGCTGGGACTTAAAAGAGATTGAGTTGCTACTAAAAATACTAACTTTTAGTACTATAAATGACTAGGGATTCCATATCTTGAATTCATTCAAAGGTCTTTTTTCCCTCTTTCTTTAAAAAAAACCTACATTATAATTTTGTGAATTGTACCATATTAAGAACAGAATTGCTCTCACTAACCTGAGAGAAACCATGAATATATATTTCCAGATTTTTTGGGTAGTGACTAAAAACCACTGAGAAAGTCCATCTCTCAAAGTAAAATAAAGCCCTTCATTTGTCCCTTTCTTTTATTCTTTCTTTCTTTCTTTCGAGTTAAATTATCTTTATTAATATTTACAAATGGAAGTCATTGTTACCATTCCATCTTTGTTTTGGAAATTGGGGGGAAGCTGAAGCTACCGGAGGATTCTGACGTAAGTCTGACATTGGCTGTGTTTGTCCTTTGTTCTGGAAGAGCACTATGGCATCAAGACGATGACATGACTTGCAGTTGACTTTGAGTGAGCGAGGCTGTGCAAGGTCACCAACCTCACTTTCTTCTCCTGAGCCATCTGGATCCCTTGGCCTGACACTAGAGTAGAATAAAAAAGGCAATACTAAAAGGAAGTTAAGAAGATTACCCTATCTAGCAGGGAAACATTTACCACAAGGACAGATGGTCTATTTTCCTAGCTGATAAATAACAGCAACTGAAAATTTCCAATGATTTTCAACAGGGGTCGGCTGATCAGCAGCAATCAAATTAAGTTGCATAGTGATTTATGTCTTTTTAAATAATCAGCAAGCCCAAAGAAGAGTTTACCTGGCAAGGACCCAGACCCTTAAAGCTGTTCAAAACAGGGGAGATTTAGAATCAAGACTGTTAAGCCAGGAAGACACCTGTGTACAGTTCCCACAATACTCATCCCTGACCACCTCTCCTAGGCATTCTGAGCTCAAAATCTGTCTGCCTGCCTGAAATCTCCTCATGCAAATCCATGCTCCATTTAACTACCACACAAACTCCTCAGTGTGGTCATTAAAGCCATTGGCAATCTCATTTGAATCTACATCTCTAGATTATAGGCCATTCTCACTTATCAAATCTTTAGTCTAATCAAATGCAGATATTTCTGCAGCTCCTCACAGGTGACATCTCTGTGATTTTGCTTTGGTTGTTTTTATGCCAGGAATGCATTCCTTCCTCACTTCTACATCTTAAGAGTTTTTAGCTTCCTTAATTTCCATCTTCTCAATGAAGCCTTTCCTGACCCTAGTTGCTGATGCTTCCCCTTAATTCTTTTCCTTTCTTTTTCTTTCTTTCTTTCTTTCTTTCTCTCTCTCTCTCTCTCTCTCTCTCTCTCTCTCTCTCTCTCTCTTTCTCTCCCTCTCTCTTCCCCTTCCTTCCTTCCTTCCTTCCTTTCTTTCTGTCTGTCTTTCTGTCTTCCTTTCTTCCTTCCTTTCCACAATTAAGGGTTGCAAAACAAGTGCAATGTGAACTCTAAAGGATAACATTGTTATCCCAAAGGAAGGATCATATCTATATTTTTTCTCTCCTTTGCTTGTCCATACATCCCAGTTTCCCTTGACATCTCAGGGGAAAGCCATATCAATCTAACTGATAATGAAGGCATAAGTCATTCTGTATTTTATTCCACTTTTCATTACTTACAAATTCATCAAGAAAGAGATTTCAAATTTTTGGTCAGAGGTTTCTGCACCTGGGTAAACCTGTCAATCTTCCCTAGCTCACCTTTAGACCTCTGTCATGTGTAGTAAAAATAAATAAATGGTTTGATATATGATCGCCCATCAGGAGAATGTCTTTAAATTTTCTTTACCTCATGTCAAACTGGATCTCAGCTAAATCCCTATTTTTACCCCCTATTCTGATTTCTTAGCTTTAATCTTACCTGGATTTAATCTTTTTCTCACAGGAGTTATAAAGGAGACTCAGTTTTTGCCCTGAAATATTAACCCCTTTCTTGTTTAATTTATTGCTCCATTTCTCTAGGGTCCTTTTCATCTTTATTTTTCTCTACATCAAAAGGAAGACTTCATAGGCACTGAAACAAATGCCTACTAGTTCACTCTACTGTTTTGTTACTTCTATTGAATCTTGTTTTCCCTCTGCCTTATATTTAAGAATATTTCATACCTTGTATTACAATCTCTTTCTTCTCAAAGATTTTTAAAACAAGAATTAAAAAGTACATATAATGTATCAAAATAAGAGCATTGTACTGCATAAAACACTTTATAACAATAATTACAAAAGATTGTGTGTCCATTATCTCCAGACATTACATGACCCTTTGTCATTTTGATATTCCCATGAAATGAATGCTTTTTTCTATCGTATGCCATTTTATAGTTATGAAAAATTAAGTGCAGGATGTAATGTACTTTTTTATACCCCAAGATATCCCTTCCCTTTTAAGTAAAACTAAAATAAAATCACACTGAAAAAAGGAGGATAAAGTCTTCAGCTGAGGTATAAGCTTACTATTTTGACATCTTAATAATCTTCTCATTAATGTCTATGTCAAAGCAACTTATGCTGTTGTCACCTACACTAGTTAAGAACCCTCCAATTCTTCACTCAAGGCTATCAATAAAAAAGTAGTTTCTGTAACATGCGCTGCACATTTGAGGGTAGGTAGGGGAGTATATGTCCAGAATGCAATAGCTGAGATTTTGGCCGCAGGAAAGATTCTGAACATTAAAGCAACACAGGCCTCCTAAATAACTGAGCTTTATTGTAATACAGCACTAAACTACTTATAGGGACCTGGCATATTTCAGATTTGGGGAGGTTAGGGGGACTTAGTCTCCCTATCTCCTCCAGGCCATTCATAGTCTTGTTCTGAGCACAGTGATTGATCAGCATGGAAGCCTTAACCTGCTTCATCTATTTATTAGTTTGTTTGTATGTTTGTTTATATTTAGTTTTCAACATTCATTTCCACAAGATTTTGAGTTAGAAAATTTCTCCCCATCTCTCCCCTCCCTCCATCCCAAGACATCATGCATTCTGATCACCCCTTCCTCCAATCCACCCTCTCTTCTATGACACCCATCCCATCCCTTATCCTCATCTCTTCTATTTTCTTGTAGGGTAAAAAAGATTTCTATACCCCATTATCTGAATTTCTTATTTCCCAGTTGCATGTAAAAACAATTTTTAACATTAGTTTTTAAAACTTTGAGTTCCAACTTCTCTCCCTTTCTCCTAACTCAGAAGGCAAGCAATTCAATATAGGTTATACATGTGTAGTTATGCAAAAACTTCCATAAATATCAGGTTGTGAAAGACTAACTATATTTCCTTCCATCTTACACTTCTCTCCATTTAGTCTCTCTTTAGACCTTATCCCTCCCCAAAAGTGTTTATTTCTAATTATTCCCCTTCCCTCATTTGCCCTCCCTTCTATCATCCTCCCCTCACCCCACTTATTCCCTTCTCCCCTACTTTCTTGTAGTGTAAGATAGATTTTCATACTAAATTGAGTGTGCATGTTATTATCTCCTTAAGCCAAATGTGATGAGTAAGCTTCACAATTTTCCTCTCACCTCCCCCCTTTTCCCCATCATTGGAAAAACTTTTTCTTGACTCTTTTATGAGAGATAATTTGCCCCATTCCATTTTTCCCTTTCTCCTCTCAATATATTCCTTTCTCACTCCTTAATTTTATTTTTTTAACTATTATCCCTTCTTATTCAATTCACCCTGTGCCCTTTGTCTATATGTATATAATCACTCCAATGGCCCAAATACTGACAAAAGTCTCCAGAGTTACAAATATTATCTTTTCATATAGGAATGTAAACAGTTCAACTTTAGTAAGTCCCTTATGATTTCTTTCCTTTTTACCTTTTCATGCTTCTCTTGATTCTTGTATTTGAAAGTCAAATTTTCTTTTCAGCTCTGGTCTTTTCATCAAGAATGCTTGAAAGTCCTCTATTTCACTTAAGGCCATTTTTTTCCCCTGAAGTATTATATACTCAGTGTTTCTGGGTAGGTGATTCTTGGTTTTAATCCTAGCTCCTTTGAGTTCTGGAATATCCTATTCCATGCCCTTCAATCCCTTAATGTAGAAGCTTTCAGATCCTGTGTTATCCTGATTGTATTTCTACAATACTCGAATTGTTTCATTCTGTTTGCTTGCAATATTTTCTCCTTGACCTAGCAACTCTAGAATTTGGTTACAATATTCTTAGGAGTTTTTCTTTTCAAATCTCTTTCAAGAGGTGATTGATAGATTCTTTCAATATTTATTTTACCCTCTGGTTCTAGAATATCAGGGAAGTTTTCCTTGATAAATTCATGAAAGATGAGGTGTAGCCTCTTTTTTTGATCATGGCTTTCAGGTAGTCCCATAGTTTTTAAATTGTCTCTCTTGGATCTATTTTCCAGGTCAGTTGCTTTTCCAATGAGATATTTCACATTGTCTGGTATTTTTTCATTCTTTTGATTTTGTTTTATAATTTCTTGATTTTTCATAAAGTCATTAGCTTCCATCTGCTCCATTCTAATCTTTAAGGAATTATTTTCTTCGGTGAACTTTTGGATCTCCTTTTCTATCTGGTCAATTCTGCTTCTTAGGGCATTCTTCCCCTCATTGACTTTTTGGATCTCTTTTGCCATTTGAGTTCATCTATTTTTTAAAGTGTTATTTCCTTCAGTATTTTTTGGGTGTCCTTTATCAAGCACTTGACTTATTTTTCATGATTTTCTTGCATCACTCTTATTTCTCTTCCCAATTTTTGCCCTACTTCTCTTACAAAAAATCCTTTTTGAGCTCTTCCTTGGCCTGAGACCAATTAAAATTTTTCTTGGAAGCTTTAGATGGAAGAGTTTTGACTTTGTTTTCTTCTGTTAGCATGTTTTGGTTTTTCTTGTCACCAAAGTAAGACTCTATAGTCTGATTTTTTTTTTCCAGCTTTTTTTCATTTCCTCAGTCATTTACTGGACTTGTGAGCTCTTTGTCTAGGTAGTGCTCTCCTTCCAGTGGGGGGAGTATACTATCAGCCACTGGATCCCCCCACAATCTGTGGGTGTAGAGCTCCAGAAACCATTGCTTCAGCTGTCCTTGCTGCTGCTATGGCTTTTGTGGGTTCCTCTGACCCTATCCCCTTCTGCTGCCCTGGGGCTTGGGCAGCTCCATTCCATTCTCCTGTACTAGTCCCACAGGCTTTTCCCACTGACATTTCAATTTCTCTTTAGTGTTTTGGGTTCATGAAGTCTGGAAACCACCCCAGATGTGAGAGATTCAGTCTCCCCAAGGCCTGCTCAGATCCTGTCCATGCCACTGCAGCCCACCCTAAACTGAGCCCTTCCCCCTGCATGGTGTGATTGACACTTCTTGGTGACCTTCCAAACTGTCTTGGGCTGGAGAATTGCTTCACTCTGTCATTCTGTATGTTCTGCAGCTCCAGAATTTGTTTAGAGCCATTTTATTTTAAAGATATTTGGCTAGGCTTGGGAGCAGTACTTGAGAAAGTCCATGCTGTAACTCTGCCATCTTGGCTGCACCCTTCATTTTTTCAACATGGATTAGTTGACCTCTCCTTAGGCAACTAGGCTTTGCTCTTGGAGTGGGGGGGAGGGGCGGACAGTTCATTGCTGAATTCTTTATGGACATTGCATCAGCTTTAGCCCTGTTACAATCAGTAAACTCAGCATCCCTAATTGGGACCACAGATATGAGGCATCACATCTAGTTTAGACTATATCTATCTTTATCTACATCTATATAGGCATATGTATATATCTATGATGTTTATGTGTATTTCATATGTATGTGTAGATATGTGTCCATGATGTATATATGTTTATATACACATATGTGTACATGCATAAATGTATTCACATACATGTGAATGACAGAGTGTCTGATTATACACTCTCTCTCTACACACACACACACACACACACACATATTGCATGTCTTCTCAAGGGGAAGGGGAGAAATGCAAGTTAGACAGATAATTTGCAACCCCAATTTTTTAAAATGCTAATAATTTTAAAAAGTGTAATTGGGAAATATTCATGAAATAAATAGAATACATCTTTTAAAAAGAGTGAGCAGTTCCACAAAATTTAGTATATCAGATACTCAAAATGTTTTTATTTATTGGATAGTATCATGGCATCAGCAAATAGGAGAAAAATAATAATAAGTAAAAAGAATATTTTTTTTAGCTGGGGAATGGTGGAGGAGGGATAATAGATCTACTATATTTGGACTGTAAACTCAAAATTTCAGATTTGATTATAGAGGACAGAAAGAGAAAATATTAGAAGAATAGCTGCACTAAACCAAATTTAAATGGAGGATTTCTGTGCTGGAAATTACATAATTATGAGTGTATAGGTATCAATTCATAACTGAAATCAATTCCCCTGAAAGAGGGGAAGATAAAAAATAAGATGGAAAAAATTAACTTGGAGTTTGTTAAACCTAAAAACAGACAATGAAAATAACATGAACAACTACTAACAGGTATGCTTTTCCACTTATGTCTCCTCCTTTATGAAAATCACTTACATAAACACCTTGAACTCATCTTTTTTGAGACTATTAGTAGGAAATAGGTTAACTTTGGTAAACAGTATTTTATATCCTTACTATCACACAATTGATTAAAAATATGGAAAATATAAGATCCTGCTCTGCTTATTATTTTCAATTACAGAAAATCATCTAATTTTGTAAAGTAAAACACTACCTTAATGGCTCTTTTCTAGCAATATTTCCCTCTCTTCCCATCCATCAAAATTGTATAAAATTCCTTGAAAAATATGAGCATTTGGATGACTCTGGGAAAATGTTGATTCTATTTTTAAGATAACTGATATGGAAATTGATATCTTTTTGACCAAGATTTAGGTAACCTAAATCATGTACCCCAAGATGCTTATTTTTATATAACCTTCCTCCCAGTGTTGAGGAGTTGATTGGCACCCCTTGGGAACACTACTCTTTGAAAGACATGTAAACTGTAAACCCCAACCCCCAAATTGAGATCAGTTCCAACACTGCAACTCCATGCATATGCATGCCGTGATCCTGGAGAGAAATACAACATGAATGAACACACACAAACATAGAAAAATATAATGAGATGGCCTTTTCCAATGACCTTCTGATCACAAATATTAAACAAGACATAAAACAGCATGTTCAGAATTGTCCTAGGGGAAATCCCAAACAATGTCCAAATTGAAGATGGACTCTTAGCATAAAGCAAGATTTCTCCAGATGTTGTAGTGGACATTATGAAGTTGTTTCAGTTCCTGCAATATGGTAGAGTCTCCTGGAAGATGTCTCTAACACTACCCTAGCATTCAAAGAGAAAAACCACAAACAAACAAACAACAGATGCATTAAGAATGTAGTTTATTATAGCATGTAGTTATCTGCACAAACCATAATAGATGAAGGAATAGACTGAGAAGGTGGAGGGGAAGTGAAGGGGAGTGAGAGAGAGAGGAGAGATGATTTGGATCAAACTGACCATACAGATAAGGACTTTGGCTAAGATTAAACCAAAGCTAGAGAGCTGGCCAAAATGCCTTCAGGAAATTGTGAATTTCATTTAGTAACACAACCTTCTCTGAGAAACAAAAGCTCATTTTTTTATACTAATAATCTGTCAGTTCTTTATACCTGTGAGTTATGAATTATGAGAAACTACTATGGAATTTAAAATGTGCATCACACAGAGGGTAGAAGCACATGGTGGGCACAATCAGGTTCTAATATATAACAAGTAATTTTCAAGACTAATCCAAGACTAACTGGATTAAAAAGATATAAGATGAAGGACTGGTTATGTTACAAAAGTAAGTGATAACTGTACATCATTTTGGGTATCCTTGGAATGTCAGAAATAAGTAAGAAAGGCAGATCCCCAGAATACTAGATGAATGCTTTCTGGTTAATTTAAGGGAAGGTGTGAACTTAAGATAAATGGTAATAGATGAATTGTGTGCCTCACTGTCATGTGGAATATCCAAGTGAATGAGATTATAGATTCATTTGAATATTTAAGAGTAATCTTGGACAAGTTATTGACCTATGGGGACCTCAGTTTCCTCATATGCAAAATGAGGTAGTTGAACTATATGATCATTTGGGTCATTTCCAGTATTAAATCTATGGTTTTGTGATTCTAAACAAGACAATTCATAACTTCAACAAAGTAGCAGGACGTAAAATAATTCCACAAAAATAAAAAATATTTTGGTAAAGCACTGAAAAAAAAATGCAATGAAGCAACAGACAGAAAAAAAAAAACTTTTTTCAAGCTAACTACAAAATGAATGAGTTAAACAACCAAGAAACAGTCAGAACTTATAGTAACACAACTTAAAGTACTCTGAAGGGTAAAGAAAGATAAATAATGGAATGATTTATTGCTTATGGTTAACCTACACTAACATAATAAAAATGAATATATTCCATAAATAATTTATAGATCTAGTGTTATGCCAGTTAAGACTCCCAGGGATTAGTTCATAAAATTTGACAAAACAATAGCACAATTCATTTAGCAGATACCTAAATTTCAGGGGGAATAATAAAAAAACATTAGGCATGATGTTGTGATAGCATCATAGACATAAAATGATATCATAAAGCTGCAATTACTACTGTCTGGTACTGGTTAAAATAATAAAACAAAACAGATCAGAAAAATAGAACACTGAGAAAGTCTAGATAAGTAAGAGCAAGAAAGCATCATGATGTGAGATTCAATTCAATTTAACAAACATTACAAAATGCTTATTATGTCACATAAGCAATGACAAGATAAATACAAAATAATTGCAAAGTGATATTTTTTAGAGTGATGACTTCTCATTCATAATTAGTAGAATCAAGAAAAAACTTATGAAGGAGAGCTAAACTGAGCTAAACTTTGAAGGCAAATAAGGGTACTGGAGGCAGAGAGTAGGAGGGAGAGTGCTCTAGCCGTGGAGACAAGAGATGGAACTACTACATACAAGAGCAAGCAGGGCAGTTTATTTGAACTATGGAGTATTTAAGGGAGAGAGGTAATTAATGATAAACTCAAGATACAAACTACTGGGAGAAGGATTCTTGATTTTAATAGTACTTCTGAGAATACTGGAAAGCAATTATGCGGAAATTGGGTTTACATCTGCATACTATCACACACATCACAATAAGTTCAAACTGGATACCTAACCTAAATATTAAAGGCCACATTATTTGTCAAAATAAGGGAAATAGTTTTTATATCTAAGGCTAGGGAAAATTCTTAATCCTTTAAAGAATACAGTGGATATGATCAAACAAGATAAAAGATGCAATTTAATTATATAAAATTTATGTTGTACATCAAAGGAAATGAATAAACAAATCCCCATAAAAATACAGACTATTAATGATCTTATGAAAGATTGCTCCAGATGACTAATAATAAGAGAAATGCAAAGGAAACAATTCTGATATTTCCTCTCACACCCAGTAAAATTGACAAAAAAAAATGAGAGGTAGAGTCAAGATGGCAGAGTGATAGGAATCAAATGTAATGTACTTCCATCTACAGATTTCTCCAAATTGATCTAAAAAATGCACTATGACAAATTCTGATGGTGAAATACAGAAACTATCACAGTGAGTCATTTGTCCAGCTGAGCTTGAAAATAAAGAGTTCTGCAGACACTAGGGTCAGGGTGAGATAAAGAGCTCTTCAGTGCATGAAGCACCTCAGCGCTTAGGGAGAGGTGGCATACCAGGGCAAGAAGACATTCAAGATCTATGTCTGGCATCACCAGTCTCATATCAGGTCACTGCAGTGGAATTAGTTAGGAATGAGAGTCTATGTGACTCACTGTACATTTTAAACTCATAGATCCACGGCAGATTGCAGGGCATGGGATGAGGAATAAAGCACAGGGTGGGTGGAATTCCTGGCTAGGGAGACTTTAAGTGGTATACCAAGAAAAGTTTAGAATCCAGGAGCAAAAATGGTGTGACTCAGAGTGCAAGGTCAGAGTCAGGCATGACTTTATGCTTCAGGTCCAGCTTGCAGAGGAATAACTAAGATTATTAACACCTTGAGAGAGAGGATTCTTCCCTTCTTTTGTGTATTCTCCCCAGTACAGTACCTAGCATATACCAGGGACTTTAAAATATTTATTGACTTACTAACCAAGGTAGGCATTTCAGGGCAAAGGGAAGCCTTCAATTGTGCTTCTTTGTACCATAAGAGTTTTCCATCTAAGACAAAAGGCAGAGCCCAGGAGCAGTCCACTCTTGCACAAATATAAACCAGGTTAGTAATTTGTGGAACTTAAAACAAGGGGGAAGTGACCAGACTTTCCAAATGACTTTGGGAGCATTGAAGCTTGGAAGTCCCGAGTCTATCCCTGAGACCCTAAAATAACACATTTAAAACTCTAAGAAAGCAGCAAGAAGATTCTACCAGATATTTGCTTCAGAAAGAGTGACAGATCTTAACCCTAACATCAAACTGAAGTCAAAAAGTAGGCAAACAAGAAAAGAACCTCATCATAATGAATTATTATGATGGTAGGAATTCTCAAGAAACAAATGCAGAAGGGAATGTTTCCAAAACATCTATAAGCATTAGCTAAAAAAAAAAAACATAGCTGGGACACAAGCTCAACTAGAATTCCTGGAAACAATGAAACAAGATGTTACACATTTTTTTATAAAGGCAATTGAAATTCTTGAGATATATAACAAATGAGAACTATAGAAGAAAGATTTGGAAAGAAAATTAATAGCTTGGCATAAGAGGTACAAAACCTTGTGCAAAGAACTCCCTCAAAATTCACCAATTTTCACCAAAATTCAAAATGGACCAAATAGAAGCCAATGACTCTACAAGACAAGAAATATTAAAACAATGTCAAAAGACTGAAAAAAAATGTAAGGTATTTTGTCATTAAAAACAACTGACCTAGAAAATAAGATTGGTGGGGCAGAATAAGAATCTTTGGATTATATGAATTCTATAACCAAAAAATAAAATAGCCCAGAAGTCCTATTTAAAGATGTCTTTAAATAAAGCAACTGCTCAGTTTTCTTACAAGCAGAGGTCAAAGTAGAAATTCGATCTGCTAGTTATCTGGTGAAAAAAAAGAAAATACTAAGAAGCATCATAAGCAAAATGAAGAGCTTCTGAATACAACAATAATAACTGCAAGTGTTCATAAAGAGAGAATTTTGAATACCCAGGAGCTACAGTCAGGATTACACATGGTGTAGCCACCAGTATAAAGAAGCCACAGTCTTGAAGTATGATGCTCCAGAAGGCAAAAGATATGGGCAAAAGAAGAACTTAGACAGCAAAACTGACCTTAAAGCTACAGGGGACAAAATGAACCATTAATAGAGGATTTCTAAGCATTTCTGATAAAAAAAAATAAAAAAGATCAGAGAACTGTGTAGAAACTTTGAAATTCAATCATAAAAGTGAAGAGAAATATAAAAGGTGAACATTAATGACAAAGATAAAGAACTAAACAAGGATAAGCTGTTTGCATTTAAATATGGGGATGTGATACATATGGCTTTTCTAAACCCTAACAGCAGAGTTCACAGAGGGAATTCAATTAGACAGGGTCTGTGAGTGGTCCTGTTATATCTTGATGACCTTAAGAAAAGAATTAAAAAAGAGAAAAATAGAGAAAAAACACTGAAGGGGAAGGGGAGGAAAGGGAATTTATAAGAAATTAACTCACATAATCAAGTTGCACTAGCAAATATGTATACAAACTTTTAAAAGGAGGGCATGGAGGAGAGAGCATCAAAATAAGAAAGAATATAGAAACACAGAGTGGGATACATTTCACTCAAAGAAACAGGAAGGGAAATGGAGAGGAAAAGGAAGGAAAATTAGAGGGAGAAGACTGATCTTCATGAGCTAAAATCTGGCCTCAGACATTTACTACCCCTGTGACCCTAGGCAAGTCATTTAACCCTGTTTGCCTCAGTTTCATCATCTGTAAAATGAGCTGGAGAGAAAAATGACAAATTACTCCAGTATCTTTTCCACGAAAACCACAAATGGGGTCACAAAAAATTGGACATGACTGAAATAACTGACCAACAACAACAAAAATATGAATAGAGGCGTTAATCCTAATCAAAACAAACTCTAAAGATGTATAAAAATATTACTAGTGGTTCTGAGGCAGAAAGACACATAGGCACCAAAAAAATGTGAATCTAAAAAGGGTGCCCATAAATTGTGGAATGGCCGAGCAGATTATGGTATATGAATATTATGGAATAATATTATTCTAACCAGCATAAGGACAAACCAAAATTCCAGCAGAGTAATGATAAAACATGCCACTCACCTCCTTATATAGAGGTGAGGGTTTCAGAATACAGAATGAGAAAAATAATTTTTTTGGACATGGGTAATGTGGAAAATTGTTTTTTAATTACTATATTTGTAATAGGTTCTTTTTTATTGTCAGATAGGGTGTATGTGTCTGTTTTGGAATAAGAGTGTGAGAAAGTAGACCTTGGTTGATTAAAACAAACTATTTATTAAAAAAGAAAAGATGATCAAAGATAAAATAATCTATTCTGTAGGGTACGTGAAACAATTGTCACTATTGGCGAAACTATTAATTGGTCTATTTGGCTAATTTGAAATTATTGTTAAAAACGACCAAAATGTTCATACTCACTGACCCAAAGATCCACTGCTGAAAATACAGTTTTAAATGAGATGAAAGACTGAGGAAAAGTGACTATTTATATACTAAAATATTCATAGCAGTCTTTTTTATGATAGGAAATAACTGGAAACAAAGTAGGTTCTCACTGATTTTGGAATGGCTAAAGAAATTGTGCAACTTAAAGATAATGAAATATTAATGAGTTGTAAGAAATGATGAAAATCAAGAATTCGGAGAATCATGGGAAGACTTAAATGAATTGACACACTGAAAAAATAGAATAGGGGAGGTGAGGGAACATATCCAAAGAATATTATAATGCAAATGGGAAGAACAATTAATGATTCTGAATGCTGTGTAATTATAAAAACCAAAAAGATTCCTGGGAAAGATTGGAGAAAAGGTATCTTCTTCCCCTCATTGCAGGGGTGTGGACTATAGCAGTAGGATATTGCATAAACTATCAGGCATGGCTGATATGTTAGTTTATAACTGATTTATTCCCATTTCTTTTAAAAAAAATGTTTTTTATAGAGTATGGTTTACCAAGAAGAAAAAGGGTATATGGATATATTCAGAAATAAATATAATGCAAAAACAGAAGATATCAACATTTTAAATCAAAGCAATTTATTTAAAAGACATTGTCAAGTTGGATAATATTTGCGTTAAATATCTAAGATAAAAGCATGATATGCAAGATATATAGGGGATTGAACCAAATATACAGAACCAATGTATTAGCAGTCAACATTTATAAACAGTATTAGAAATAAGAATTGCAAATTGTCATAATCTTGTAGAGAGATTACTACAAATTATTAATAAAATAAATGCCAATTAAAACAACTTTGAGATTTTTGCCTCACCTTCTAAAAGTGGAAATGATGAAAAAATATTGAAATAGTCAATGCTGGACAGACTATAATCATGATAAAATTTTTGTGGAGCAGGGGTTTGTTCCACCAATTTAAAAAAAACATAATTTGAAATTGTACAAGAAATTTCACTGAATTGTTCAGAGAAAACCCTTCATCTTTCATATTTCTTTTCTTCTCCATTTCTAAGTTTTTCCCAGCTCCAACCCTGATGCTCTGATCTCTCAGGAGACCTTTCATTCAGCTGACAAGTAGACACACTACAAATGACCCTACACTATCAGAATCCTCACTCATTAACTGACATTATCACCGCATCTAGATTCTGGTACCACAAATGATTTGATATTGTGCTGGAGCCATCAGTTACCAATAGGGGATTGTTCTATTAACATCCCATTATACAAAGATGTATAAAACATGGTAGCCAACATTAAAGAGCTTTCAATATAGTCAGTCAAATGGTATGTGATATTACATACCTTTCAAATAAGTTTTTAGAATTAAATATCTATATAAGTTATATAATTGTACATATGTGGTGATAATATTTTCAATCATAATCCCTGTTTATTGATTGCTACATTGGTCTAACAGCAATTGTTCCATTAGCTCTTCAATTCAGAATTAAATTTGTGGCTGATTCACTGTTTCCCAGTATTTCCCACTGTACTGATGGTCCCAGGAAATGAGTAACCTAACCAAGCTATTCACATGAGTGTGAATTCATGTGACTTTGAATATACTTGGTAGATTTTGCATCTTTCATTTCTGACACATTTATTGAACACCAGTAATGTAACATTCAGTGATGCTTATAGTAGAATATCATCTACAATACTACAAAGGGAGGGCAATTAATTTTGATTCAACTCTGATAGTTCCTTGTTCCGTAATAAGGTTTAAGAGTTACCAAAAAAAAAAAGAACGGTTTACTTACAAATACTGGATTTTCTATTCATCTGTAGAATTCCTGCTTCATTTTATTTTATTGTAGAATTATGTAGCTATATCTGTTTTCAATAAGTCAATTAGGAAACACTAATTGAGTGCTTACTAGAGGCCCAGAAATATATTAACTAGGCCCTGGATCAAGGGATAGGGCAACAACAATATGTTTATCAAGCGCCTATTTTGGCAGGATATAAACAATAAATAATAAACAAAGAAGAAAAAAATTCTCATTTTCGGGGCCTATAGAGTTGGGGTGTTGAATTCTGTGACTGAGAGACTTCTAGTTTTAGAATTATAGACCAGTTTTATTCTTTGGGGAAGTGTGACTTACAAGAAGATCCACTGGACTCTTTTCTTTTACTCTCTGTCTCTTTATGCTCCCTCCCTCCCATGCAGTCAAGAACTTCGGGAAAGTCACTAAAAGTTAAGATATTATTCAGACACATCACTTTTCCAAAACTGGAGGAGGAAAATACCCAATTTGCAATTTGTCAGGCATAAGATGTTGATTTCCTTCTGTACAAAAGAAATTGCTTGAAACACAAAACACCAACTTCTATAATGTAGTAACCACCAACTAAGGGAAGTAGGATTGCTTAACCTCTTGAATTCACAAAGTTGCTTCTTAATTTGATCACGTGCTCCAAGAAAAGCAAAGCAGAAAAGGAAGCTAGAGGTCCAGTGCTGTCTCTGATGAATCCAGTGTTCTATGAGCCCATGTGCACAACTACCATAACTACTGATGCCCAGAGGGACCACAGACTTTCACACCACACATTCAAGAGAGAGAATAGAGAAAGCTTGAAAGAAAGAGCTCTCCAGTTAAAGTCTATTGAGTATTCTGTTCTTCATGGTTAAATTTCCAATAAGGGTGTTCCTTAGCGATCTCAAATTGGGAAGTCCTTTGGCACTTAGTCAGAGCTCACTGGGATATCCTGAGGGTTCTGAAAACCAAGAGTGGTAGGGATTCCCTGTTGACCAACTTTGTATAGTGAAAAGTTACTAGTGTACTTCAGAGAGAACACACATTTGGAGAAAATTAAATTTTCTTTTGCTTAGCGTATTAGGCATTGAGGGAGATATTCTCTCATGGAGTTTCTTGTTTGCTAACCCACAAAATTCTACAGCTACTACATGATAATTGTATTAGAGTTATAAAACCGTTATGTGAGGTTTATAAGGACAAGAAATATAGGAGCTGTCCCTGACTTTGAAGAGCTTTCATACTAGCTAGCACCAATTCTAAATTCTTTGTAACCCCTTTATGATGCTAGTGGCATAGAAAAGAATTAAAATCCAACCTAAAAGTTAAAAAGATTATTTCTGTAAAGTTTTTCATTTTATCCAAATAATCTTCTTTTGGATTTAAAAAAGAAAGTCAAGAAAATGCTTCCTTCCTTCAATGCCTAACAACAGAATCAACCTAATTATAAAACCTTTCTGTGTTGAAATCTAATACACTTGCATAAGAGCATGAGCTCTGTACCTCTCTAAAACTTATGAGAAAGGGAGATTTAACATGTCTCTTATTCAGTGAGTTATCTATTCTAGGTCTATATGAAAACAAGTCAATGAAAGGACATAATGTAAGCTTCTTAAAGACTTACTAATAAGGAATTCCTTAATTATATTCACTGGATGTAAACTATTCGAGGACAGGTTTTTCTCACTTTTGTGTCTGTATCCTAGTATCTGTATCCCTAGTGCCTAGCAGAGTATCTGAAAAATAAGTCCTTAATAAATGTTTATTGGTTGGTTGATAAGGACTTTGGGATCTCTAAAGGCAGAGGCAGCATGGTGCATGAGGTTCACAGAGCATGCTCTGGTCCTAAACTCAAGAGAGAACTTAGTTTGAAGACTGAACATGATACTTTCAGGGTTTTGGCCTCTGGAAAACTTCCTTAAACTATTCTGTATGTCAGTTTCTTTATTTGTAAATTGGAGAAAATATCATCTGTACTACTTACCTTGTGAGGAGAGTATATTACAGACTGTAAAATACTCAATCATTAAGAGACATTATAGTGAGGTCACTTATTTTCTTGGTCAGATCCATTTCTCCAAGTAGAAGGGCTTACTTGAGAAAATTTTTTCTACCTTATAAACTAGATTTTTTTTATTACTATGGATTTTATAAAGGAAATTAGTTAGGTAATAGAGCATGACTAGAAAAATACTATTGTATATCTAAAGCTAAAAGAAAATTTGGAGTTTATCTATTCCAATTCCACCATTTTAGAGATGTGGAAACTGATGTCTAGAAAGATTGTGATTTACACAAGAAGGCATGGAACAGCCAGGATGTCAACTTATGCCCAATTTGGCATCATTTACATTACCCTATACTGCCTCCATCCTTGGGCAGAGCAATTTAACAGTCAATGAAAGTTTTATGACTTTCTTATAAAATTCTCTATATGAAATTGCACAGATGTTGGGTGATAATCCCAAATATGTATTTCATATGCCTCATGAAAAAACTGAATAGAGGTAGATTTTTCAAATGTAATAATATTTTTTCTCACATAGGCATATACTAAAAATCTGTGGCAGAAACTAATTTGGATGATCTTCTACATCTAGAAATCTATATGTATACATATGTGTAAATATAAATAATATTTCATTTACAATGTATAAGAAATTTGTTATTCACATAAATATTTGTTTATGTAATGTATAACTTTACATTAATATAAATAAAATATTCTTTGTGTATAAAAACATATTTCATATTATATTGAAAAATTGACAACATCCTTTTGAGAGAACACATATTCGAGAAAAGTTAAATTTTCTTTGTTTTTCACCCTTTTTTACAAAAAAGTGAACTTTGTTAATTTCCATTAAATATAAGTATTGTTAGATAATACAGACTAATTATTAAATGATAAAATTGCAATTCAAAAAGATTTCAGCATATTTGAACTGAATGAGCTGGATCCAAAATAAAATTTAATTTGATAAATATAAAGGTCTACATTGGATTTGACAACATCAACTCTAAAATATAGGATTGCGTGAGACAGGGCAAGATAATAACTTACATACAAAAGAACTGAGCACTTTAACATAAATTCACAGGAGGATACAAAACAGCAAGGAAAGTATTCTTTTAAAAATATTTAGAAGAAAATGCTATACCTTGCCCTGTTAAAATCATATTGTATTGCCACTTGGTGTTTGGTCTTTGCAGGTAAGAAAAGCCAAACCTTCCTATGACCATGGACCTTTTGCATTCCATCTCAAATTGGGTATGGAATATCCCTGAGAGGAGGCACAGGGCCAGGCTAAACATCTTTCACCTACCTTAAAGGAACAAATTCCATCTGTGCCATCACAAGGCAACATCAACCTCCTTCTGCTTATTCAGTTTCCCAGTTGGGATGTGGAAACTTCCATACAAAGAGGAGTAATCTTCACTTTGATTTCTGTCCTCTCATTTCTTGCTATTCCTGTCCTTTAACAGAAGCAAAAGAGGAAAGTTGATGGGAAATGGGACTTCTTTCCCTTGCCTTGTAGGTGTGACTTCCAAGTCCTTCTACTCCCTTTCCTGCCTAATCTCCATCCATTGGAGAGAATAGGAGTTGTAAAGTTCAACTCCCTATCTGATCTCTTGATCTTGAGCCTTCCATTTCATAATATACTTGCCTCCAGACCAACATCCAGACTCTTTTGGAAAGTGAATGGTGAACATTCTCACACCTGGTCATACCCTTCACATCTCAATGATTTGGAGTCTCTGCAGATCATCAGCTAAACCATTTCCTATCCCTACCCCTGAATTCCTCATTCCCATTCCCCTTAACCCTTCACCCCAAAGTTCCAACCACATGCCACCCAATCCTTCCATTGTGCCATCTGGAATGCCTTTTCCATAGGTAGGAAACTTTCCTTCATCCTACATAATTTCCACTCCCATTCCTTACATCTATTAGCTATTAATGAATCTCATTCACCCCTGATAACACAGCCTCTCTGGCCATGCTTTCCAGTATTTCTTTCACCAGTCAAGGTGAGGGAATAAGAAGCTGCCATTTCTAGTTTCTCCCCTTACCTCCATCACATAAAACCACTCCTCCTTTGGAAATCATGCAGTTGATACCTACCACCCCATCAAAATCTTGGTAGCTGTTGTCTATAGACCTCCAGGTCACTCCTCTTCCTTTAATAGGTATCTCACAATTTTGGCCTCATAGTAGGGGAATTCAAAATGATTATTGACCCTCCCTAAAATATACTCTCCCTTCAAGCCCTCAACCTACTCAATTTCCACAACTCACTCCTCTACCCCACCTCAGCCACCCACAAAGATGGCCATACCATTGATTTTGCCATCACCCACAAATGTACCATCTCAACATTCAAGTATTGTACGAATTATATGAAATTTCCTTATCTGACCACATATCATTGTCTTTTCACCTCTCCCTCTGCTTTTTCTTAAAAAATTTCACCCTTTGTTGGCACTGTGACCATCAATCCCTTGACCACTCAATTTTATCCTAGATTATCTCCCTGCACAAGCCACTCTTTCTTTTTTTCCCTGTCTTGATCCCTTGGTGGACCAATTCAACTCCATATTGTCCTCCTCTCTGGAATGGCTTTTGTTGATCACTCTCTTCCAAGCCTCATTTTTAAATCATTCCCATCATTCACTATCTTTGCTCCTACACACATGTGCTATTGAATAAAGGTGGAGAATATCATAAAGCCATTTGGACTCGTCCACTACAAATTTGAGGTTACATATCCTGAATTGGGCTCTCAGTGCTGCTAAGCCATCCTTCTATATATTCCTGCTTTGTCAACTCACTATCATATTCTATAAAGTATTTCTAAACTTCATCTCTCCTTAAGCCTGCCATCACTCCACCTTCTCCCAGCTGAAGATCATGCCTTTATTTTAGAGATAAAATTGAAGCCATTCACTGTGATTTCCCTCTTCTCTCTTCTTTCCCATCTTATATCACAGATATGCCTTCTACTACCTTCACTTCAGTTTCAAATGGTTAGATGCTGTTACTCTTTACCAAGGCTAACCCTTTTACATGCTCAAGAAATCCCATTCCTTCTCTTCTCTAATACACTGCTCCTTTTACTACTCATTTTATCACATATTTTCAACCTCCTTCTATCTACTGGCTTATTTGTTAGTACCTACAAACATACTCATGTCTCCCCCATCCTGGAAAAAAAAAATCTTCATTTGATTTTTCCATCCCTGCTAATGGTTGCCCTATATCTCTTCTGCCCTTTGAGCCTAAATTCTTTTGGAATACACTCTACATAGACACCTCCACTTTATCTCCCCTTACTGTCTTCTTAACCTCTTACAATCTTCTTACAAGGCTTCTGATCTTATCATTCCAGCAATTCTGATTGGCATTCAAAGTTCTTCAAAACCTAGCCCCTTTCACCGTTTTCAGTCTTTTCACATCTTACTCACTGCCATATATTCTTCGATCCAGTGACATGAACAGGACATTCAGTTCTCAACTCCTGGCATTTTCTCTGGTCGACCCCCTTGCCTGGAATGCTCTCTCTACTCATCTCTGCCTACTGACTTCTCTTAATTTCTTTCATTCCCAACTAAAGTCCCATCTTCCACACGATGCCTTTCACAACTACTCTTAATTTCTAATTCTCTCTGCTAATTATCTCTTAATTATCCACAAATGGATATATTTGTTTCCATGTTACATCCTCCCCTAGATTACAGGTTCTTTGAGAAAAAGGATTATCTTTTGTCTCTTTTTATATTCCCAGCACATAGCACAGTGCCTGGTACATAGCAGGCACTTGATAAATATTTATTGTTTAATTATTGATTGATTGAAGTATTGTGCAGACCTGAGTTAAAATCTAACCTTGGATATGCACTAGTTGCACAACCCTAGGGAACTCACTTAACCTCTACCTCAGTTTCCTCATTTGTAAAATGGGCATAATAGTATCTCTCTCCCAGAGTTGTTGCGAAGATCAAATGAGATCAAGCTGTAAATAAAGTGTTTTCCATAGTACCTGACACATAGAAGATGCTATATAAATGTTAACTATTATCTTGGTTATCATAAATGTTCTGAGTACTACATTTGATAAACTAGAGAAAGTATAGAGAAGCACTATAACAGTGAGATTTCAAAGTCATGTCACAGGAAGGGAGTAGGCACAGTAAAAAGAATGCTTAACTGACTTAGAGTCGCAGGACTTTATTTCAAATCTCGGCTTGGCCACTTTTACATGTTTAGTCCTGGAAAAGTCATTTAATCTCTACCTGACTCTATTTCTTCATTTGTAAAATGTAGATGATAATTATCACTTACCTCCCAGAGTTCTTGTGAGAATAAAATTTAATAAGAGAGCTTTGCCAACCTTAAAGTGCTATTATGTAAGTGCTGCAAATTACTGTTACACGAATCTTTTGCTGCTATTTTTTGAATGTTAATATTACTACTGAAAGTCTTCAAATGCAGATGTTGTAGAAGGGAGTCCTGCTCCAGTATGACCCCCAAATTCCCTTTTGACTCTAAGGTAGTGTAAATCTATGACTCAAATTAAGGTTTTTTCCGACATTTTTTCCTTAAATGTTAAGAAAATCTGGCCTACACACAGAGGACAGTGACGTCATATCCCTATTTTTTTGAATTTCATTTCCAAGTGACAATCTGAGAAAATAGCCCCTAAAACACATTTGAGAATATAGTATTTTCTATCTCCTTTGTATTTTATTTTCTTTGTCTCTTTACAAAGGAATTCAAGTTCCAATGATTTCTCAGAAAATAAACAAATTCATTATTTCAGGCAAACTGATAAATGCTTTTTTTGTTCCAATTTCCTAAAAATAAATTGATTTTAAATGTCAAAGAAAAAAAAGTTTTTGATGACATATTGAATTGAGTTAGCACTCAAGAAATTCCAGAATATTTAATATACAATCAAGTCTTTCCTTTCTTTTAAAGCAAAATAAAAGAAGTTATAGGATTAAGACTAATGAAACCATATTCAGTAAAAATGGAATCCTATGTATTGAAGGCCTGTTTTTAAAAGAAAGGAGATTTTATATTCTACTATTTCTATTAACTCTTTAAGTTGAGGATCTTTAAAAATATACTTGACAAAACAGGTTAAATAAGAGCACTAGTTATAATAAGTATATCTTACACCTCTCTCATTTTCATATAAAGCCTTTTGCTATCAATTTTTTTAATCTTAACTACTTGGAAAAACCTTGATATAGAAAGTGCCTGCATTTATATATGGAGAAACCACTCATCTTTGATTTATAATCTTAGAGAGTCGGTTGGGGCCATTAAGAAGTTAAGTGACTTGTTAATGGTCATAGAGTATGTATCAGAGACATGAATGTTTCATTATAATATGGAATTTTTTAGCATTCACAAGTAGTTATTCAGGGTACTCACCTGAAAAATACTTTATTCCACTTAAAGCTAATTTTCACATAACCAGGATAGGAAATTGAGAATTGTTAAGGATGTAATCTTAGATCTCCACTGATAAAAGTCTTCCATGGAGATACCAAACTTTTGTTACGGGGGGATAGATTCTGAAACCATGTAAATAAATTTGCTGACCTGTTTTTCAAGATGACTTTGGAGGCTTCCCAGAAGAACTTACAAGAGAAGATTTTGTTCTCTGTCTAGTAACATGTAGGAAGAAATACCACTGTCAAGGTCAAATCTTATCTGGTTTCTAGATGTTGAGTCTTCTATTCCCCTTCTCCAGGATTCTGATGGCACTCAGAGTTAATAGCACACTCACTATAGTACAGATCCCAGTTCATGTTTGATTAGAAAAGTAGGGAAAGATGTACTTATTTTCCTCCATCCCTACCCCCTACACACAATTTATGTCATATACCTTTTGACTGGATCCTTCTTACCCAGGATTTTCATGTATAGACTGTGCTGGATGAGAAAGAAAATTCAGTGTCCACTAAATCTCTATCTGCTGTCATTAATGTTGGTATATTCAGAGATCTGGGGAGACATTTAGATCCCATCAGAGAGAAGCATATAACTCCTTCAGCACAGGTTGAAGCACTAGGCAGAGGGGAAGGGACAGAGGAATGGGCACTGAAGCCATTTAGATGACCTACATACAAGACAGATGTACTAATATTACAGCCCTCAGGAAGTACAAATTTCTAATAAATAGGAGGACCTATAAGTAAAGGGTAATAATTTTGTAAATGTTAAGACAAACATGAGGTGAACCTAGACAGATCAACTTCCTAGAAGTTTGTGCTCCATAAAACTGAGGCTGGTTATCATATTTCTTTCAAGTGGGATACTACAGGCTTTGTTATATAAAGTCATGCTCTGTATGGAGCACCTAGTCCTTTTCCTTTCACAAACAATTGTGTGTGTTCATCCTTCATTGCCAAAGAAAACCATGTCATCAGAGAAATATTGATATGACTTACCCTTGACTTTGTTTTGAGTGAGGAAGGGCTGTACAGGTCACCAGCCTCACTTCTCCTCCAGAGCCATCTGAACTTAGTGACTATTCATCAGGATGATTGTAGATGACCCAGGATGAGGCAATTGGGGTTAAGTGACTTGCCCCAGGTTTCACAGCTAGTGAGCGTAAAGTGTCTGAGGTGAGATTTGAACTCAGTTCCTCCTGACTCCTGAACTGGTGCTCTATCCACTACACCACCTAGCTGCCCCTCACAAACAATTATGACCCTGATGAATTTGTGATATTTTCTATTAACTTATCTCTCTTTTGTTAAATTACCTCCTAGATGTGTCAATATTATTCCTAGATATTTACATCTTTGTTTGAGGCAAGACATTTCGGGAACTCTCTGACAATCACTAAGAAGAGTTCTATTTCCTCTTAATCTCATACATCTAATCTATAACCAAGTTCAGTCTTTCCTTTCTTGAAATTACCTCTAAAAACAAATTTCTTCTTTGTTCCTCTTGCCAACAGAAATGGTGACATCTTGATACGCACCATAGATAATGAATATCAACCATCTCTCTCTCTCTCTCTCTCTCTCTCTCTCTCTCTCTCTCTCTCTCTCTCGCTCTCTCTCTCTGATATATATATATACACCAAATGGTACAACATCCAAGTTTCAAAGGAAAAAATAAATGAATTACAGGAGGAAATAGAAAGCAAAACTACAATAGTGAGGGACTTCAAATTTCCCCCTTCAGAGTTAGATAAATCAAACCATAAAATAAATAAGAAAGAAATTAAAGACGTGAATATAATGAATTATATAGGTTCATGGAGAAGACTAAATAGGAACAGAAAAGAGTATACCTTTTCTCTTGACTTTATATGGCACCTTACCAAAAACTGACCATGTATCAGGGTGCAAAAATCTCACAACTAAATGGAAAAAAGGCAGAAATATTCAACGTTCCCTTTGCAGACTATAATGCAATAAAATTATATTCAATAAACAGCCACAGAACCATAGATTAAAATTACTTTGTAATTAAGTAACCAAATCCTAAAAAATAAATGGGTCAAACAAAAATCATAGAAACAATAAAAGAATTTAATTAAAGAGAATGACAACAATGAGGTAAAATACCCATATTTAAGGGATACAACTAAATTATAACTTAGGAGGAAAATTTTATATCTCTAAATAAGTGCATCAATAAAAGAGAGAAAGAACAGATCAATTGAACTGTGTGTGCACCTAAAAAAACTAGGAAAAGAACAAATTAAAAATCCCCAAATAAACACCAAAATGGAAACCTTAAAATCAAAAGTAAAATTAATTTAAAAACTAAAGTTAAAAATTAAGCTGTATCTGGTTTTATTTAAAAAAAACAATAAATAGAAAAAAGTGGTTAATTTTATTTTAAAAAGAAGAAAATCAAATTATCAGTATCAAAAATGAAAGGAATGGATGAAACAGATGAAGATAAAATTAAAGAAATCATTAGGAGATATTTTGTCCAATTATACGACAGTAAAATTGACAATTTAGGTGAAATGGAAGAACATTTATAAAAATTTAAACTCCCTAGATTAACAGAAAAGAAAATAGAATACTTAAGTAACCTTATCTTGCAAAAAAAATGAACAATATATCAGAGAGCTCCCTAAGAAAAAATCCCAGGACCAGATGGATTCACAAACATTTAAGGAACCATTGATCACAATACTATATGAACTATTTGAAAGCACAACAAAAGATGGAATCCTGACAAATTCCTCTTATGATGTAAATATGTTCATGGTATTTAAATTAGGATAAGCAAAAAACAGAGAAATAAAAGTATAGCTCCATGAATATTGGTGGAAAAAATTTAAATTAAACACTAAACACAAGGAGATTACAGCAATATATCACAAAAATTATTATACTATGACCACCAGATAGAATATATTCAACATTAGGAAAACTATCAGCATAATTGACTATGTTGATAAGAAAAGCAGCAAAAATTTTACGAGTATCTCAATAGATGTAGAAAAAAGCTTTTGACAAATTGCATTCCTATTAAAACAAGTACAATAACAACTAGAAAACACAGAAATCAATAGCGTCTTTCTTAAAATAATAAGCAGTATCTATCCAAAAGCAAGAGCAAGCACTATGTATAAGAAGGATAAAGTAGAAACTTCAACGAGATGAGAGGTGAAAGAAGGATGTCCATTAATACCACTATCATTCAATATTGTATCGGAAGTGCTATACCAATAAGATAAGGAAAAAAGTTAAAGCAATAAAGAAGGCAATGATGACACAAAACTATTAGTCTTTCCAGATGATAATATAGTATATTTAAAGAACCAGAGAGAATTAATTTTAAAAACTAGTTAAAACAATTAGCAACTTTAGCAAAGTTGCAGGGTATAAAATAAATTAACTTAAATCATCAATGATTCTATATATTAACGACAAAGTTCAGCAGCAGGAAATAGAGAAATTTCATTTAAAGTGACTGTAAACAATATAAAATAGTTGGGAGTCTAACTGCTAGGACAAACCCAGGGATTGTATGAACACAATTAAAAACACTTTTTACACAGATAAACACAATTCTAAATAATTGGAGAACTATTAATTGCTCATGGTTAGACCAAGGCAATATAAGGAAAATAAAAATTCTAACCAAGACCAAAAAAAATAACAAAATAGTAATAAAATTCATCTGGAAGAACAAAATGTCAAGAATACCAATGACAACAATTAAAAAACTGTGAAGGAAGGCAGTCTAGCAGTAAGAGATTTCAAACTATATTGCTAAAGAGTAATCATCAAAACCATCTGGTGCTAAGACATACAACAGTGGATCAGTGGAATAGATTTCGCTCATTTCATATAAGAATAAATCACAGTAATACAGTGTTGGATGAAAAACAAACAAGTTGGGTCTTATATCATTTGAAAAAAATTACTGGGAAAATAAGCAGTTTGAAAGAAACTAGGTATAAACCAAGTATAAACTCATACCATATGCCTAGATAATGTCAAAATGGATAAGTGATTTAAACATAAATGGTGGTAGAATAAATAAATTAAGAGAGTATTGAAAAAAAATTCCCTGTCAGGTCTAAGGATAAGGGAAGAGTCCATAATCAAACAAAAGAAAAAATAATAGGAAATAAAATGCTAAATTTATTACATGAAATTTAAAAGATTTTGCATAAATAAAACTGTTAGACAACCAAAGTTAGAAGGAAAACAAGAAACTGGGGATTTTTTTTCACAATGTTTCTCTGATAAAGGCTTCATTTCTCAAAAACACAGAAAATTTACCCAAATTTATTTTTAAAAAAATGAGCCATTACCCAATTGATAAATGGTCAAGTAATATGAATAGGTAATTTTCTGAAGAAATCAAAATTATCAATAGTCTCATAAAAATTCTCTAAATCACTATTAAACAGAGGAATGCAAGTTGGAACAACTCTGGGATATTTTCTGACACCTATCAGATTGGCTAACATGACCGAAAAGGGAAATGACAAATACTGGGGGAAAGATGAAGAAATTTGGACATTAATACTGTTGTGGAGCTGTGGTCAACCATTCTGGAGAACAATTTGGGACAATGCACCAAGGGCTATAAAACTGTGGATAATCTTTGATCTAAAAATGCCATTATTACTTCTGTAGCCCAAAGAAATTTTTTAAAAAAGGAAATGGATCTATTTGTACAAAAACTGTCATTTGAACAAATAGCAAAAGATTGGTCATTGATGGCATGACCACCAATTAGTGAATGGCTGAACAAATTGTGGTACATAATTGAGATAGAATATTATTACATTATAAGAAATGATGAGCAGGATGGTTTCAGAAAATGTGGACAGTCGTATATAAAGTGATGCAAAGTGAAGTTAGAAGAACCAGGAGAACACTGTACCCAGTAACAGCAGTATTGTAACGATGATCAATCCTAAAAGACTTGACTACTCTGATCAGTGAAGTGGTCCCAAACAATTCCAAAAGACCCAGGATAAGAAATGCTATACACTTTCATGGAGAGAGCTGATGAACTCTAGATACAGCTAAAAGCATGCTTTTTCCACATTTGCTTATTTTTTAATTTTTGGAATAAAACAAGCATTTCCATAACAAAGTACAATACAAAAGACTGCACATGAAATTGTAAATCTATTGTGTGCCACTTGCTATTCTTTTAAAATATATAATAAAGTTATTGTATAAGTTTCTTTTTTTCTTCCTTGTCCCCCAACCCACCATAGAGATGACTATCATTATACACAAATGGGGCATACACATACACACACACACAAATATGTTTGTAAATATGTATATGTATATATGTATGTATGTATGTAAAATTACACTATATATATTTCTATATATCAGTTCTTTCTCTGGATGCAGATAATGTCTACCTTCATATGTCCTTCATAGTTTATTTAGGTATTTATGATGGTCAAAATGACTTATTTGTTCAATGCTGTTCTTAATACAGCATTGTTATTAATTGCTGTTACTGTATACAATGTTTGTTTTTTCTTATTTTATTCTGCTCATTTCATTCTTCATTATTTCATGGAAATCTTTCCATGTTTTTTCTAACATTATTCAACTCATTTCTTACAGCACAGTAGGTTTCCATCATAATCATATACCATATATGCCCAATTGATGGACATCCCTGAAATTCCCAGTTGTTTGCCCCCCACAAAAATCACTACTATAAACATTTTAGGACATGGAGGTGTTGTTTTTTCCCTTTTTCCTTAATAATTTTTTGAAATAGACCTATTAGTGGTAGTTTTCTTAACTTTTTTGGGCATAATTCCAAATAGCTTTCAAAAATGTTTGGATTCACAATTCCACCAATGAATGTGTTTCAATTTTTCCACATCCCTTTCAACATTTGTAACTCTCCCCTTCACTCATTTGAGTCAATCTGGTAAATATAAATGACATCTCAAGGTTGTTTTCATTTGTGTTTCTCTAATCAATAATAATTTGGAGCATTTTTTCATATGTCTACAAATTGCTTTGATTTCATTGGAAAACTATCTGTTCATATCCTTTGACCATTTATCAATTTCAGAATGATTCATATTCTTATAGATTTGACAAAGTTCTTTATATATTTGAGATATGGGACAACTGGGAAACTATAAAATTTTCCACCAATTTTCTGCTTTTCTTCTGATCTTGGCAATTTGTTTAATTTGTACAAAATCTTTTTTAATTTAATGCAATCATAACTATCTATTTTATACCTAACTGTTGCTTTCTATATCTTGTTTATTCATAAATTGTTTACCGATTCATAAGTTTGTTAAGCAATATGTACCATGTTCTTCTAATTTTCTTGTACTATCTTTATATATAGGTCATGTATCCATTTTGACCTTATCTGAAGCATACTTTTTTCACTTCCTTTTTCTAGTTGTTCTTGTTTTGCATGTGTTTTCTTTTACAACATTGCTAGTGTGGAAGTAAGGCTTCTATTAATTTACATGTATAACTGAATTCCTATTGCTTGCCTTCTTAAAGGGTTGGGGATGGGTAAGCAGAAGAGAGAGAATTTGGCACTCAGAAGTTTAAAAAATAAATTTGAAAAAAATATTTTAAATATAATTGGGAGATATTTAACAAAATTAGTACAAATTTATTTTTACAAAAAAGAAAGGCAATGGAGTATTTTCAAAAGAACACAGGATCTGAAGTTAATGTTCTGATATTCTCCAGTTCTGCTATTCATTAGCTGTGTAACCTCAAAACAAGGCTTTTAACCAGTCTGAATAACATCTGTAAAATTATAAATCTGGGAATGCATGATCCCTAACATATTTTTCTGGCTCTATATTCTATAGTTGTAAAGCAACTGAGAAAGCTGGAGTAGAATTAATATTGGGTAAAGTGTAGGAGTAGTTTTTGCATGTTCTTGTAATACTTAAGTGTACAGTATCATAAGGTTATAGATTTAGACCTAGAAGGTGGTCTAATTAGTGTAAACCCCTTATTATACATATAAGAAAAAAATGTGGCCAAAAAGAACAAATGACTTTTCCTTGGTCATTTAAATAGTAGGTGTCAGAGGCAAAACAGAAAAGATGTCATTAAGTATGTGATTATTAAGAGCCAACCACCCAAATGGTTCCAGGTTGTAGAATTTCTATGTTCAATCCCCAAAACATCCATCCTCATATTACTGCCTACTTGGAGCCTCCTCTACCTTAATCTTCCTGAAGATTTTTTCCCTAAATCCCCCATTATTTCTAACAGTTCATTTTCCTTATCTTTGCCCCACACCCCAAAGGACAATATTTAACAGTTTTCCTAAACATACTCCAAATAATGTTTTATTTCCCTCAATCCTGGATTCTAACACTACAGGCAGTCATGTTGCTGGCATCAATGTGTGCTGACACTCTTGGGAGGCAGTAACTTTTGTAGTCAGAGTCATAAGCTTTATATGTCTTTTTGGCACATAATTAGTGCTCTAATCACTTGGACAAAGTTTTATTCTGCTTATTTTGCCTCTAGGACTGCCATGGCCTTACATATACTGACTAAAAAGGTCTATTTTGTGCAAACCTGGACATGTCATATGTGATTTGTAAAATACTTCTTGGGGATCAACAATGAGTTTCTCTTAGTAAAAATATGTTTAATTACCATTATATATTGATAGTAAAATAGTGCTCTGTTTTTCAATTCAAAAGGATTTATCCTTGATTTCAAAGATGGGAAATACGAGATAGCAATAAAGACCTGTTTTCATTGTCTAAATAACAAAACTACAAGAATTTGATATCAAATCTATACCTTGAGGCTTCTGTTAATCTATTAGAGTTAAGGCAAGACTCTCCTAACCATTTATACCATGACAGACATTTTATAGTCAAACCCTCCTCAAAGACTCCAAGTATATAAACCATTCATGTCTTATGCCTTTTTGAAATCACTCCTATACTCACCCCACCCCAAAAGAGTGCTATAAAAAAGCAAACAATTCATAGTAAAATTACTATTGCTGCTGCTGCTACTACCACTGCTACTAAATTTATATACTACTTTAAGGCTTACAAACTCCTTAACTCAAACTGGCAATACAGGCAATGCCAGAATATTTGTTTTTATTTTATAGACAAGAAACTGAGCTTGAATTTTAGCTGACTGCCCACATATTAGTATACTGCCTTACAATTTACAAAAAACATTTTCACACACACAAATACATTCTATCACTCTACTCTCATCATTCTGTAAGGTAGTCAAGGGATTTAATTCATTTGATAGTTAAGAAACTCAGCATAGAAAGTGTGTCATCAGGCTTTGTTTTGGTCACAGTACATCACAAAAGGCATACAGAGATATATGTACAGAGCATGCACAGACATGTGAAGTGTTGAAACATGAAACTGAGGAAACTGAGGTTTACAGAATTAAAATGACTTCTCTAAGGGATAGAAAGAGCAAGAAGTAGAAAGGAGGCCTTTTGATTTTTCAATTCAATTTTGTTCTACTAAAATTGAATAAAGGCCAAATAAATGCAAATCCTGGCAATATGGTGACAAAAAATGATGATTCAAAGAGCTTACATTCAACTGGAGAGAAATACAAAACATAAACAGATTAACATAATAAAATATATAAAAATGAAGGGGGTCAGGTAAAATAAAGATGAAATAAAGTGGTCTAGAACTACGTAAGGAGAGAGAGAAAACTTCTGATAGTGTAATGTTTTACAGTAATTATTTTGCAGTTGCATAGGAAAAATATTCCAGATCCATAAGGGCAGTTATGAATAGGGTTCAATGGAAAGGTAGTTTTATAGGATGTTTATATTTAGTATATATTCTTGATGACTCTGTAGAGTAGGTGACTTGGAGAGATGGAGAAGGAAGCATCTGATATATTCTTTTCATATGCCATTAAAATACTTGTCAGAGCTATAAGGGTTAATGTTCTGAGGCAGGTTCTAAACCCATCCATGTTGAAAAATTTATTTCTCTGAACATTTTCATTAATTAAAAAGAAAGAGGAGGTTGATAAACTGAACATGCAGCTGAACAAAAGTCTAGAAAACCAAGTTAAAAACTTCCAATTAAGCTACACTAAGGCACATAATGAATACATCTCTATTATCCCTTGCCCTGATACAATAGAGCACCCCAGTGAGTTTCTTACTTACATCATCATTGAAGCTTATTTTCCTCCAGACAGCTTTGTAAGTAGGAATGCAACTGGCCTTTGGGGATACATTCATAGTTAAGGAAACTTGAATTGCAAATAGTACTGACTATAATATGACTGATGAAATAGGTCATTCCTTCTACTAAACCTGGTCACTAAAGCCTATTTCTTCATTTATTTCTTGCTAATTTAGAGTTCTGGGTCTTTTGAGGGGAAGCAGTAAAGCTAGTGACCATGATTGTCTTCAAAAACTACAAAGATCCCCACCTGTATTGCCATATCTGTTTAAATTAGAGATGGGCCAGCATATAATTCAGAACTCTGGGTGGCTCATGCACTTCAGGGATAGTGAAAAGAAAGGTCTGGTTCATTAATTATTTTAAATCTCTTTGTACAGAACTACTCTTACTTTTCATCTTCAATGTCGTAGGATGGGCTAATCTTTGTAATAAACACACTAGACAAAATTTTGTGAGGTGTCTTTTGAAAGGCAAGAAAAGCCCCATTCTGAAAACGTTTAACCTTTTTTGGCCAATCTAAATTTTTTCGGCTTTGATTCAAGTCCAAAGGGATTTTTTTTAAGGGAGCTTGAATTTAAATAAATTAAGGACTAATTATCTGGGATGAATTAGGCATTGACAAATTAGCAAGAATTAGTTTATCTCACACACTAGTTACTAACTGTTGTTGGGGAAATAGGATCTCTGAAGGAATAGGATACATTAAATGTATGCTTTAATGGAGTATCTCAGTGATTAGACAGAGCCAATCAGCAGGCAGTATCAAAGGTAGTGAACAGCTGTGGGCACTACTTTCGGAAGCATTATGCATGCTGACCCTCCTACAAAGGCAGATTGGAGAAGAATGCCACTACAATCAATGCCATTCCCTGACCCCTTCCCACACACACATCTTGAAGAACTGGTCCTAGTGCAGGTGAATAGAGCTCCTCTGGAATTTTGGGCAAAGTGGCTTTTTTACAGGAACCCTGAATCAAGCTGGCTCTGTTCTTTTATTCATGTATTGATCTGCCCACTGTTTTTTAGTAGCCTCCTAACCAAACTCCCTACCTCTTCCAGAGTTCTTCCCAAGTAATCCCTTTATCACATAGCTACCAAATTGATATTCTAAATAGAGAGCAGACAATGTCATGTACATTACTTAAAAGCTTTAGTGGCTCCCTATCTGACTCTTTTGTGGTTGTTCAATTGTTTTCAGTCATGTCTGATTCTTTGTGACCCCATTGAGGGTTTTCTTGTCAATAATACTGCAGTGGTTTGCCATTGTTTTCATCTAGTTCATTTTATTTATGAAGAAAGTGAGGTAAACAGGGTTGAGTAACTTGCCCCGTGTCATATAACCAAATTAGTATATAAGGCCAGATTGGAAAACAAGGAGATGAATCTTCCTGACCGCAATTCCAGGACTCTATCCACTTTGCAAAATTCTTAGCCAGGAATTAAAGACTACTTTTTCAGTTTTATTTCCTAATATTTAATTCCTTTTTAGATACACTTCAGTCCAGTCAAAGTGATCTTCTAACTGTTCCCTCTTGTGCAGCATTTCTTCTCTCTTTCTTCAAGTGTCTTTGCTTAAGTTTGATCCCTCATCAAAAATTCCCTAATTTCTCTCATAGCATCCAATTCCACATCTTTTATGAAGCCTTTTCTCCCTGCCCCAGTCCTATATATGTTACTTCCTCCATCTTGAAATAGTTTTGCATTCATTTACATACATAAAAATACACATATTGTTGTACATATGCAAGTATGTTACGCACATGATTTACTTTCTTCTTCATAAGTTATATCCTCACATTAGAATGTGAGTAGGGTGTTTGAATAGGGTGTTACTTTTGTGTATGAGAATGTAACCCTAATGCTTCTAGTGAGGATCCTGTACATGGTAGGCACCTAACAAATGTTTCTTGAAATAAATTGCATTTCTGTCCTTTCCCATCATCCACCTACTTCCAATCAACAGGCATTTATCAAGCGCTACCCATGTGCTAGACACAATTCACATTCCCCACACAGCTTAGTGGGTCAAATCCCCACAGCTTAATTACTGCCTCTCTTTTTAAGGTTCTTAGAGTAACCTTAGATGGTTAAGGATATCTTCATAATGTTATAGCTCATTATACCCTCTTTACTGTTTTCCCTTCAATATTGTTCTACCAGTTACCATTTCCCCAATAACATGTACTCAATTGACCAATCAGCTTCTTCTCACTATCAAGTAACTAATTATCTTCAATTAACTTTTCCAGGAGGATATTTACTGAGAAAGAATAAAAGGATAATAAGATAGAAGTATAAACATTTTCCTCTGAGCCAAATAAACTACCTCTTCTATACACCAATCCCAGAGTGAATAGGTTCACACATAAAATGAAGGGCGAAAAGCATTCCCCTCACCAAATTCACTCCTTTACTTTAAAACTTTTTAAAAATTTCTTTAAAATTTTCACTTTTTTGTTTTTAAATTTTGAGTTCTAAATTCTCTCACACGTTCTCTACTACCTACTGAGAAGGCAAGCAATATATGATATCAATTATACATGTGAAATCAAGAAAAAAACCATATTTCTACATGAGCTATATTGCAAGAAAAGTGGGGAAATTATATTCCAATTTGAACACAGAATTTTTCATTTTTCTCTCTGAAGGTGGATACCACTTTTTTGTCATGGGTCCTTTGGAATTGTCTTGGATCAGAATAATAAAGTCTTCCACAGTTGATCATCAATATTGCTGTTACTGTGCACAATGATCTCCTAGTTTTTCTCACCACTTTGTAGCAATTCATATTAAGTCCTCCCATGTTTTTGGAAGCCCAAACTCTCATCATTTCTTAATACAAAATAGTATTTCATCACAATTATATGTGGCAACTTGTTCAGCAATTCCCCAATTGGTGAGTATCCCCTAAATTTCTAAATCTTTGCCATCACAAAGGAACTACTATAAATATTTTGCACATATAGTTCCTTTTTCTTTGATTTCTTTGGCATATAGACTAGTAATGACATTACTGGGTCAAAGAGTATATAGTTTTATGGCCCTTTGGGCAGTTTCAAATTGTTCTCTGGAATGACTGGACCAATTTACAATTCCACCAACAGTTGATTAGTGTAACTATTTTCCCTCATCCCTTCCAGCCTTTGTCATTTCTAATAGGTGTAAAGTGGTATTCATTTATATTTCTCTAATCAGCAGTGATTCAGAGCTTTTTCCTTTTGAATACAGATAGCTTTGATGTTTTCTTCCGTAAACTACTTGTTTATATCCCTTCAGAACTTCTCGGTTGGGGAATGGTTCCTATTTTCAAAAATTTGGCTCAGTTTCTTATATATTTGAGAAAAGCCGCCCTTATCAGAGAAACTTGATATAAAATATTTTTATATGACTTCATTTGGTGCCTTTTGGCAAAATGTAGTTTCCCTGATATTCACTTTTAATCACATCTGCTTTCACTTTTCCTTTGTCTGAGATCCCAATTGCTACTCCCTCCTTTTCTACTTCATCATTAATTCTTCTCCATCCCTTTATTTTAACTCTCTGTATGTCTTTCTGTTTCAAGTGTGTCTCATAAACAACAAATTGTTGAATTCTGGTTTCTAACCTGTTCTGCTGCTTCCATTTTATGGGTGAGTTCATTCTATTCACCTTCACAATTATGATGACTGTGTATTTCCTTCCATCCTATTTTCCTCTTTCTCTTTTTATTCTGTCCCTTCTCAAAAGTCTGTTTTGCTTCTGACCACTGGCTCCTGTAAACTGCTTTCCCTTTATCCCTTTCCCCTCTCATTTCCATATTGGGTAAGGTAGATTTCTACACCCAACTGACTACTGAATATACATATATACATATACACACTATATAGATATATAATACATACACACATATATACGTGTGTGTGTATATTCTTCCCTCTTTGAACCAATTCTGATGAGAATTTTTGATGAGGTTCAAGTATTTCCCACACTACTCTCAGTTCCCTTTATACTATAAAAGTTCTTCCTTGTTTTCCTCTTTTGTGTGAGAAAACTTTTCCCATTCTGTTTCTCCCTTTTCCCAATGTATTTCTCTTCCTCTTCTCTTCATTCTTTTCTGAGATCATTCCAGCATAATCAACTCACCCATCCCCTCTGTCTATGGAAAGTCCTTTTAACTTCCCTAAGATTGTGGGGCAGAGCCAAGATGGCGGAGTAGAAAGACTCACATTTACTAGCTCCAAACCCACAGCCCATAGATTTCCTCTAAAAAGAACTCCCAACAAATTCTGGAACACTGGAAGCTGCGCAGCAATACAGTGAAGGAGATTTGCATTCCAGAGAGCCCTGAAAAACTGATCCAAAATGTCCATCACACCCCAGACGGGAGCAGAGCCCTCCCCTCCCCTGCCTTGGCCACGTGGCACTGAGAGGAGCGAACAGATCCGAGCAGGCTTCAGGGACGGAATCTCCAGTGGCCGCAAAGGTCCCTCCACTCACAGACGCACAGGTCAGTGAGAGAGATGGGCTGGGAGAGAGGGGAGCGGGGTGTCTCCAGGACTCAGGCCCCCTTGCGAGGCAGTGGCAGAGGCAGTGACAGAGGCAGCAGGCGGCCAGAGGCTCCCAGAGCAGGCAGGAGCTCGGCAGCAGCTCCATTACAGAAGGTCTCTGCATAAAGCCCCTGAGGGAACTGAGCCTGGGAGGCATCCCTGCCCCCACCTGAGCTCCAGAAATTAAGCTCCCATTGAATAGCAGCCGGGCCTGCCACCAAAGCCCTGAGGCTGGGGAGCAGCATTTGAATTTCAGACCCCAAGCACTAGCTGGGCTGCAGACCTAGGCCAGGGGTGGAGAGGACTCTCAGAAGTCAAGTAACTGGCTGGGAAAATGCCCAGAAAAGGGAAAAAAAATAAGACCATAGAATGTTATTTTCATGAATAAATGATTCCAAGCTTCCTCTCTGACCAGGAAGAAAACTGCTTACCATCAGGTAA
>CM053772.1:105169885-105198787 GCA_028658325.1 Potorous gilbertii | reverse complement strand
ACTTGATTTTCAAAATCCTTTTTGAGCTCTTCCAAGGCCTGAGCCCATTGAATATTTATTTTGGTTATTTAGGATACAGAAGCCTTGACTTCTATGTCTTTCCCTGATGGTAAGCATTGTTCTTCCTCATCTAAAAGGATGGGAGGCGATACCTGTTCATCAAGAAAGTAACCTGCTATAGTCTTATTTTTTCCTTTTTTTTGAGGATTTTCCCAATCATTTACTTGATTTTTGGGTCCTTTGTCAAGAGTAGAGTATCTGGGGATCTGTAAGATCTCAGTTCCTCCTAGGTGTAAAATCAAGCATGTACACTGGTCTGGGAGCAAAAGAGATTTTTGTGCCCAGAATCTTAGTAGAGTTTCCTTTTCACAACCACCTCGCCTCCAGTTCTGCCAAGCTAGCACTGGGGGCAGAGATTCAGAGAAGCTGTGGGGTCAGGGCAGCCATTCAGTGTGAGATAAAGATCAACTGCTGCAGGGCTTCTACACAGGGCTGAGGTAAGAATCAGCTGAGGTTAGAATCAGGGGTTTTATGATCCAACAATGAATGTGGGTTGCTGTGGGAACTGCTGCAGCCTGCCCAATGTGGCCTCTGCAGGCTGCAGCCTGAGGCTGGAGCTATGAGAAGGCCCTTCTCCCTTCTTGGACAGCTGAAAAAACCTTGTCACTGACCTTTGGTGCCTGTGGGTTTAGGGATCTGGGAACCACTGCTACTGTGACTGGGGATTATGTAACTGGGGATGCCACCCCGAGGCCTCCTCATGTCCTCCCAGAGCTGTGCTGCATGGCCAAGACTGGGCTGGACTGCTCTGAGTCTGGTGTGACAGATGTTTCCTGTCGGCTTTCCAGGTCACCCTGGACTGGACATCTCCTCCACTGTTGTTCTCCACTTCTGCTGCTCTAGAATTTGTTAAGAGTCTTTCTTTACAGGTATTTTATGGGCTATGTGGGAAGAGCTAGTAAATGTACATCTTTCTACTCTGCCATCTTGGCTGTGCCCCTATCAGTTGTAATGTAAATAATGTTTAGTATGTTGATTGATAGTTTCCATTCTTTTGAAAACTTCATGTCTAACCATTTATCTATTGTGGATGATTCTTCAACTTCTGTATTTGTGTTGATTTCCTATATGTCATCCATATGAAACTTTCATTAGAAATATTTGATGAGAGACAGTATGACTTAATGGTAGAGAGTAGTCTCAGTCAAAAAGACCTGGAAGCAAGTACTATCTCTGATACACAATGACTGTTACACCCTGGGGCAAGTCACAACCTCTCAGTGGGCAAGGCAACTTTTTAAGACCTTTGCAGAACAGTTGCTGTGTCTAATTGGTTGAAGGAATTTCTATACCAGTAGGACTGAATAGCCATGAATTCACAAGTCCAAATTTAAAAAAAGCAAAATGTTTGTGAACATTTTTTTCCTCATTGAATCATTTATCTTCCTTTTCTGGGTGCATTGATTTTATTCATGCAGAAGTCTTTTACTATTATTTAACTGAACTTATTTGTGAGCCTATCTCTCCTTTATTTAGTCTAAGAATTTTCCCCTTTCCACAACTGTGGAAGCTATTTCCTCTTTTTTTCTTTATTTATTGTGGTATATGGTGTAGGTTGCTGGTGGTCTAAACCTAATGTCTGCAAAACTGTCCTCTAGTTGCCTTACAAGTTTTATTTTATTTTTTTTTTGAGTTCTACTAGCAGCTTGTTTCCTTGTCATTTTCCAAAATCAAGAATTCTTTCCCAGATCACTTCTGGTTCTAGAGTGTTGAACTGATCTACTTTTCTAGTTTTAAACCCATAACAGTTTTGTTTATTACTATCTTATAATATGGTTTGAGACTTCACAATGATATATCCTCTTTATTCCTGATTTTTCCCCATCATTTCCATTAAGATTCTAATTTACTATTGCTTCAAATGAATTGTCACTGTTTTGATAATTTCTGGAAAGGTATCTTGAAACTTTGGTTGTTGTGCAACTAACTGCACAAATTTAAATATAAATGGGCTAACCATAAGCATGAATTTCTTTCTCATTACTTGTCTTATTTTGGTAAAGAAAATTTATAGTTCTATTTTATAAAAATGGAGGTTATTTTGGTAGATTAATTTCTATATATTTTATAGATTTTGTAATTATTTTGAATTGAATTTATCTTTCTATTGTTTCTTCCTAGTTTTTGTTAATATCTTATAGGAATGATGATTACTTTTATGGATTTTTTTTGTATCCTGCTACTTTTTATGGCTATTATTTCATTTCTTTACTTACTGCCTAATAAACAGAGTATCATGACATGTAGAAATATGGATATTTGCATCTCTTCTTTGAAAGTGTCCGTACCTTTAAGTTTTTTCTTGCCTCATTTCTATACCTAGATATTCTGGAATAGCTATAACAATCAGATAGTATTTTAAGTATCTACTAGATGTCAGGCACTGTGTGGAGATACAAAAAATAAAAACAAAAGACACTTCTCCTTCTTAAGGAGCTCACAATCTGTTATCATTTTGTTGCCTGTTATATTTTATTATGGATTTTTCCATATTGCTCCTTTACTTAAACTATTTTTTCATATAATTTCTTTAATGACTTTTGAAATTTTCTAAGCAAAACATGGTGTCATCTAGAAATAGGGATAATTGTCTTGTCTTAGAAAAATATCTATACCTTTAATTGCTGTTAACTTGTTTCTATAATCATAATTTTCATAAAATTCCAATGAATAATTCTCCACTTTACTTGGACCTTTTCTAGTTTCTCAATTCAAATTTCTTTTTTCATTCCTTTATGTTCCTCCATTTTTCTGCTCAAGGTTCTGGCTTACCTCTAGCTTTTCTCAGTAACCCTTTACCTTGTCACCAGGTCTCTTCACTAATTTTCATTTTTCCCAGCTAAAGCTTTTGCATTTCTCTTATCCAAACAGTCAGGAATGAGAAATTTCAAAATCTCCTTGAGTAGTGTGGGCATCTGGATGCCATATGGCAACTCTAAGAGAAGACTACTTTAACTACTAGTTTATATCCTCCATTTCTCCATCATGAAATATTAACTCTGGACTGTTTCATTATTCTCTGTCTTGGATCACAGTGCAAGATGATGTTAACCCTCAGTTCAAGGGATAGCGTGTGTACATATGTATGTGTATCTCAATGCATGTGTATGTGTGTCTCAATACATGTCTATGTATGTAATATAACGTTGATTCCTTGCTGAAGGGGGGAGTATTTGAAACTACTATAGCCTCAGCTCATGATCAAGACCTACACAACCTGAGCTGCATAGTAGCCTAAGACAAGAGTATGAAAAATGGTCCTTTTCTATGTCCTTTCCATTTGTTTCAGAAGGTCTTACCTACTATCCTTTTCTTTGGCTACTGCCATTTTTATTTCAATATTCTGATACATTGGGAAGCAATGCAGTGTAATAGACAGAAGGTAAGACTTTGAAAGATTTAACTCAAGTTTTCCTGCCTACTGTTCAGAACTCTATAAAACATCACCTAGCTGTGTAAATAGATGAGCAGCTTTGGACTCAGAAAGACTGGAATTCAAGTCCTGCCCCTGGCGCTCTCCGCTTGGAGTCACTAGTGAGTCACTATGCAATCATGTTGAAGTCTTTAATCCTGTCAGTGGTCCCTAGTCATCTCCCCAAGATTACAAGTAAGGACAAGCTATTGGTCTGCTTCAGAAGAGGAAGTTTTCTGCGTTGGGAATTTTCTATGCCAATGAAATTACAGGTTTCAGCAAAAACCAAAAACAAACTAAAAACTGCATTAAGCTTCTGTGAGTTATACTTATAGCTTATTTTCTTAATGTAGTCATTCTAGTCAACTATCTAATTCATTCATTTTTCAGAATTGGCCAATTTTGCATATAGTAAAGCTTCAATAGAGAACAACAGTTATTGGATCATTAAATACTAATGGCAGAAATTAGAGGCAATATGATCTGAAGGATAACAGTGGAGACAGAGAGTGAGAAGTCTATCTCAATCAGTGAAACTTATTTCCTCTCTTTTTCTTTTGCTAGCATTTTAAGTTAGATATTAATTGGAGATCAGTAAAGAGTTACAAGAAAGACATTCGTTCCTCAGTTACTTTCCATATAATAGGTAACGGAAGTGACCAGTATTAGGGAATAACTCTTTGGACTTTTAGGGCTCATTATTTATACAAAATAAATATGGATGTATTATATGAATCTAAAAATGTAAACTGCTTTTTTATTTAATGTTATTCAGGTAGAGCAAATGATTTCATTCTAAATTTTCAAAGTGTTTGTAGTTTTATAGCAAAATTGGAACACATTTTTTAATCTAAAACTTTGAGCTCTGGGGCATCACGTCATCTTTGTATATTCTCCATATGGAATCATGTATACACAAATCTGAAAATATTTCATGCATTATATAAATCTAACCTTAGCTATAAAACACATAAACATATACCTTTTTCCCCTTACCTCCCACTCCACTCCCAGACAAAATGACTTTGTTTAGAAAACCAAACTGCTAGGCAGAAACCAGAAAAGACTACTTCAAACCTCCTCCAGTCTGGCTATTTTCTCTTTTAATCTGTGTAAGCCCCAAATCTAGACTGCTTTGGTAAGTGAACTTTGACTGTTCAATGCCCAGATGGTGGCCCCCTGACAAGGGATTTGTATAGAGTGGAAACTTCCTTTGATTGCTTGCATCTCATAGATTAATTTACTATATAACACACATTATATGATCAGTAAAACAATGACATTCTACTCACATTTGGAACACGTTGTTGGGCCTTGAGGATTTGAAGAGCTCTCAAAACTTCAGTGCTTGGGCCCCTTGGAGAGGAGCATACCACAGAGAAATATGTGTATTGAAAAAGAAACAGCAAAGAATTGGGAGTCAGTAGACTTGAGTTCTCTACAAGTTCTGCTGCTTACCTCTGCAACCTTGGCAAGTAAACTGTGCCTCAGTTTACTCATCTAATAATAATAACATACCACTTTGTGCATTTACCAGTTTAAGGCATAACACTTTAAGGTATACAAAGTACTATGTATGTTATCTCATTTAATTCTCATAACAACTCTATGAGGTAGGGGTTATTATTTTCTCCATTTAAACATTAGAAAACTGGAACTCAGGAATATTAAAGTAACTTATCTGAGATAAGATAATTAGTGCATCTTCAGAATTATACAAATTTAGGTTTTCCTGACCCCAATTCCATTACTATCTACTAAGCTACCTAACTGACTCTTGTCTGTCCTTCATTCTTGAAGAGGACCATAGTATCAGGGAGGTGATACCATAACATGTAAGTGAATTGGAGGATTGTGCAAAGTCACCAGCCTCACTTTCCCCTCTGGAGACATCTGGATTCAGTAGCCAGATATAAATCAGGATGACTGGAGATGACCCAGAATGCAGTGGGAGACCTTGACATTTTTAAGCTACCTCTTAAGCTAACTAAGGTAACTCTTATATCTATCAAATAAGGACATTAAACCAAATCATTTTAAGGTCTCTTCTCAAACATTCTAATTCTATGAAGGGCCCTCTTTAGCTAGAATAAAGGGATGGCCTGCTATCCCTGGATTTTCTTTTGATTTTCTGTATTTGACCTGTTCAAACAAAATGACAATATGCTTTTGGTCTTGTTAAGGGGTTCCCTGAACTTGTATTTTGGAGTTGCCATATTTTTCCAGAAACACTAAACCCAGAGCATGCAGGAAGCCCTGAATGTGTCAAGGATAAAGCCCCTCAGCTGACATAATTTTTTGTCTGGATCCAAAAGTAGGTTCCCTGTGTCTCTTGGATGTCAAGAGACATGCTAGTTAGTCTGGACAGTTTCTTAACTGCTTATTCCTCTGGGACACTGTCAATAAGCAGACCACCCTTCATAGTCTAGTTCTTCCTAAATGAAAAAAAAATGTGGCTTTTACCATTGCCTTTCTCCTCCCCTTTAAGAGGGTCTTGTTCTTTTCTCACCTTTACTGTACCTTTCCCCCTCCCATGCCACACCCCTTTAGGTGGTGATTCATGTTTCCTCCTCCTTTTCTTGTACAGTTATAAAAATACAAACTTCTATATGAGTTTTAAAGTTTTAGTTCCACATGCATGTTAATTTCTCATAATAAAACTAGCTTTCATCTAAGTTTTATGAAGTTGTGATTGCCTCTTGACAATCTATAGCAATTTGCCATTGGTGAAAGTTTGGAAGAAGAGCAGTGATAAGTTTTCAAAAATCATGTTAACAATCTAAAAGTCATAACAGATTTTGGAAAAAACAAAAAACCTCAGGAGTTCCATGTATCACTAATATTTTGATTTACCCACATGGCATTTTGACTTGTTCCCTCAGCTATTTAAACTACTCTGCTAAGACAATACAAGCTTAAAACTGCAGAAAACAAAATGTGTTAAAGTTCTCATTTGCATACAGCAACATCTTAGGAAGAAAATTAAAATCCTCTGCCTTTCTTTTAGATTATAAATACATAGTCCTATGGAAGTCTCTTACAAGTTCCACAAATACGTTTTCAATATAAAGGAAACACATTGTATTTTAAAAAGATGGCAGAAATATATCTAGAGGCCTTACCTGACATTTTTGTTCAGTATTGAACAATGAAATGAAGCCCTATGCAGTATGAAATCATTGGGACAAGACAGATTTCCCTGATAAACTTTAATTGCATTCAGCATAAAATGTAACAAGTTGGCTATTTTTCTACAATTAATTTTTGAGTAGAAATGCTTTAAACAGTGTTTCATTTTCTGAGCTTAAAGAGGCTTGCTTCAAAAAGAAGTAAAGGTTAAGCAGCTAAGCAGGAAAGGAAGAGCAGTAAATGAAATAATACAGATGAATGAAACTAGGTTGAAGAATCAAAATAGAATAAAGATTCTTTTGTTGATTCAATAAGCTTTTATTCTCTTGCATAGTGTATGATAGACATGGTTAAGGATATAAAGAAAAATCACATAATCCCAGCTCTCATGGAATTTATAATCTAGTAGGAGAAAAATATATATAAATGCACAAATAAATATAATGCCAGGGTGAAGTGTATGAGGTTAAAAACACTATGAGAGCTTAGAGGAAGAACAGGTCACTTTCAGATGAGGTGATTCAACTCAAAAAGGAACAATTTAATGTCTTCAATATGCAAAGGGCTTTGTCAAATACAAAGACAAAAATGGAAGGTAATATTTTCCCTGGAAGAGTTTACACTCTACCAAGAGATACAACATGTAAACTGGAGTAGAGTTGATGAAAGGTTAATGCATTTAGAGATTAAAGATGGATTCTAAACAAAAAGAGGATGAATGGGTTATAGAGATTCAGAGGCAATAATTACTCTTTCCATAATATAAAGAAGAAGTTTACATTTATGTAGCATTTTAAGATTTGCAAAGTACTTTCCTTACAACAACTCCATGATAACAAATGTTATCCTTCCTTCTTCCCTTTCCCTCTCCCTCATTTCCTCCCTTCCTCCATCCTTCTTTCCTACTTTTCCTTCATTCTCTTCATCCCCCCTCCCTCCTTCCCTTTCTTTTTCCTTCCTGCTTCCCTTCATTCCTTCCTCACTCTATTCCATATTCCCTCTGTTCCTTCTTCCATTTTTCTCTCCTCTTTCTCCTTCCTTATTTTCTCTGTTCTTTCTTTCTTTCTTTCCTTCTTTTCCTTTTTTACTTCCTTCTTTCCTCCCTGAATGGAATAGGATAAAACTAGATCATAGATTTAGAGGCTGGAGAGGACCTTAGAGATTATTTAATGCAATACCTTTACAATTGAGGAAACATATTAAGAGAGATTAAATGGTTACATAGATGATAGTGTCATACAGTGGCAGAACCAGGATTTGAACTCAAGATTTTTGATTCTCAAATTGGTTCTCTTTTATCTTGCTAATTTTAGCATTCAAGATCTTAAGTATGGGTATAGGTGGATGTGATCATAACTAAAGAATGCCTAGGTCAGTGTGTTAGAACAAATCATTAACATGAATGCACTGCTAGATCCCCATTAGTGTGAATAATGAATTCTTTGAAATAGCTACATGTATTCAAATTTATACCACTTAAAGTTATAATTATATAAAATTTGAGAGTTGATTCTAGCCCAATGGAAGTAATTAGTTCAAATTCAAATAATATACTTTATGGATTTATTATTTGAACAAATCGGGATCTAGATGTAGCTCATATCTTGGAAGGAGGTAGAACAAAAAATAACTAATATTCTCTATGAGTCTGAAGCTATTTTAACAATGTTTATGATGCTATTATTTTCTGACAAATCCTGAAATATCCACTACTGAGAAATATCCGAGAATAGTTACTCCTTGATATCTCCAAACGTATAAATTTTCTTCTGCATCCCCCTCAAAAATGGGTCACATATGAATGTGAATAGGCACAGCTATCTATAGGTTCCTTCCTCTTCTATATATTTGGTTCATCATTAAACTTTGCACTAAAGAATTGTCTCTCTAGCCATCCTTTACCTGGAACTTCTTTGGATCACATATATGTTTATTCAACTATATTTCTCAATATATATTAGAACTATATAAACAGAAGAAGGAAGCCTGGCAACGAAAAATATAAATTAGACTTGGATTAAAATCTCAGCTCTACAACATTCAGAATACTCAACACTTAAACCTTTTAACCCTCAATTTCCTCTTCGATAATAAAGGTTGTTCTAATGTAAGTACTTAGCAAATCTGGATGTTCCAAATAAGTGAGAGCTGTCATTTTGTCAGTCTACCTGATTCTCTACCCAAATAGAAGCAAAGGTTAGTTTTTCATAACTCACCTGATAAAAGTCCTCCATGGGTGACATAAGAACAAGATTTTTTTTGATAATCCAATGTATCCCTGTATGAGGTTTTTCACATAATTGACATACAATGTGGGACCACAGACAGCCTAAAATCATGAGTACATTTTAAAGCAATGAAGTAAAGCCATTTTTTACTAGGCCTACAGAGATTGCTGAACTTCGATACATGTCTCTACTGTCACTCAGTCAACAAGTATTTATCAAGCATTTATCTCAATGCCTAAGAATGGAGTGGACTACCCTCTTCAGAAAGTGACTCAGTCTCTATATTAATCTGTATTTAAGTATATGTGCCAAGAACATCTTCTTTCATTGGCATGGGAACTAATGTGAAAGCCATACATTTGCAACCCATTTGTAATTTATAATTGAATTGTCTGAAGCTCAGAGAGGATATGTGATTTGATCAAGGTGACAGAGCAATATACCAAAGATAGGACTTGAAGCCAGTTCTACTTGGTTCTAAGTCCACTTTTATCTCACTCTTTTCTGAGTGTCAGCCAATAATACAGCATAGTCTTTGCTAATTGCAGTAGCAGACCATGGAGGCAGCTATGGCAACAGCAGTAGCATCTTCAGAAACTCTCACCCCAGAAAAAGGAAAGGAGTCAGACAACTGATAAGAAAGCAATTACAGGAGATTCTTTGTTGGCACTGAGTACAACTGGCACTGATTTACAATTCTATTTCCATTCAATTGGATCAGTTTCAGGGTGGAGAGGAGTGCATGTAATCAGTTATAAGAGAGGATTTTTCTTCACAGTTACAAGATGAGAGGAGCATTAGTACTTGTGGCTGTAGGGGACCAGAGGCATTTAAGATCAGAACAGGGATCATACCTCTCCTCAGATTACATAAATTTGGAAGCACTGAAAATTTTCTGATCCCAGAACTGTCTCTGAAAAAAGTACAAAAAAGTCTGAAGCTGAGAAAGTACCTCCCCAACACCAAGTGACTGGAGACCAACTCTTACCTAAAATTTAAAGTCAAGAAATAGACTGGTAAAATGAGCAAGAAACAAAATACAACTTGATCATGAAAAGCTACTAAAGTGGCAGGGAAGACTGAGATACAAACTCAGAAGACAACAACATGCAAGAAGTTATAAATAAAACCTCAAAGGAGAGTACTAATTGGACCCAAGCCCAACAAGAATTCCTAGAAGAGATAAAGAGATAAGAGTGAGCAAGGAAAACTTGGGAAAAGGAATGAGAGTGACACAAGAAAATTATGAAGAGAATTGTTGTTTGTCCTTTTGGAAGAGGACCATGGACATCACAGAGTCATTGACTGTCCTATGAAATGAGTTTAAGTGAGGCAGAGTTGTACAAAGTCATCAGTCTCACTTTCTTTTTGAGTCATTGAAGTGTAGTGACAAAAAAAACGTCATGAGTGACTGGAGATGGACCAGGATGCACTGGGTAATGTTGGTTTTTTCTATGCCTAACCACACTCTAAGTTCTTCACAGCACTTGGTTCAGCTGCCTTTTATGGCTATTGAAACAAATTGTTCTCATCTATCAATTCCACCAGAGGAAGTTTTTCATGCTTGAGGGAGACATTTCCATAACTTGCCATTGGGTTTGAGGCTTGTTGGTTACCCTCAACCTGGTTTAGCCCATCTGCTGAGAGGATTTTACTGGTATGTGACTCCTACTATACTGGGCAGCTTCAGGGAGCCAAAGGTGAGGGTTAGATGAAGGTGTGCACCAAACAATGAGCTTATGTATTGATAATGCATTTATGCTTATGTTCATATAATTTTACTTCTTAATGGGAAGATCTTCCCCAGCAATTAATGGGCCTGGTAAGATTTGTAGGAAGGACTACACCTTTTTCTAATGAAGAACTGGTTCTCAAGGGCAGTGATGCCCTCTGGTTCTAAAAAATGTTAAAGTACTCCGAGGGAGACTTTACTTTGGGGCTTACTGACTGGAAGTGTTTGTTGGCCAGATGAGACTCTGGAAAGCCATTAAGGAGCCCCTTGGCTTTGAAAATCCAGGTATTGGCGCTTCCCTCTCTGGTAACCATATGTGTATCACTTATTATCAGACAGTTTGGAAGTGCTATCTGTTGATTTAGATTTCTCAGTATTTTCCATGAAGTTGAGAGTGCTGACTTTTTCCCCTGAACAAACCCTCAAAAATTGCCTATCCTTTATAAAAGCAGATCAAAGAACCTGGGATAGCAGGTCCCCCTGTGTATGTCAGAGTACTTACTGATACAGCTCGGCAAGCCCCCAGACCAGAACTCCAAAGGATAAAGATAAGAAAATAGGTTGGAGGGAAATACATTTAGTAATTAGTAATTATTAATAATCATAACTGTGAATGTGAATGGGTGAGCTCCCCCAAAAAATGGAAGGGAATAGCAAAATGGACTAGAAATCGGAATCAATATGCTATTTATAAGAGACACACACAGAGCTAAAATAAAGCCTGGAGGAGAATCCATCATGCTCCAGTTGAAGGAAAAAAGACAGGGGTAGCCATCATAATCTCAGACAATTAGACCTAATTAAAAAGATATAATCAGTGAAATTACATTTTACTCACAAGTATCATAGACCTAAGAAAATTTCAAAGAATTCGTGATGAAAAATCCTCTCTGCCTGCACAGCCAAAAAACTTATTAAGAGTCTGACAACAGACCAAAGTATAATATTTTCCTTTCATTCTTTTGTGGTTTATACTTTGTTCCTCAGAATGATTAATATGGAAATTTTTACATGATTTCACATGTATTACTTATATCAAATTGCTTACCACATGAGAGAAGGACGAGAGGAGGAGAGAATTCAGAACTTGAAATTATAAAAAACAAATGTTGAAAATTGCTTTTATTTTCAATTGGGAAAAATAGAGACAGAGGTCATGAAGTTGTTTCTTCCCTGTCTCATCATGTCTTTTTTCAATTTATAGACACTAGTAGTATAATTACTATCATGTGTTAGGCCAAGTTGAGTTCAAATGACCATGAGCACCTAATTTCTGTGAGCCGCTAGCTCATTATCAATAAAACTGGAATAATAAGAACATGGTGTCTATCTCACAGTGTTCTCTCTCTCTCTCTCTCTCTCTCTCTCTCTCTCTCTCTCTCTCTCTCTCTCTCTCTCTCTCTCTCTTTCTCTCTCTCTCTCTCTCTCTCTCCACACAGCTAGTCTCTCAGGCCTGACTTGAACTTAGGTCCTCCTGACTGAACAGCTGCTGCTTTATCCACTGTGCTACCCTCTCACAGTGGTTTTAGTGACATTCAGAAGATGCAATATATAAAATTCTTCAGAAACTTCAAGTGCTGTGTGTATTTCAGTAATTATTATTTATAACATCATTATGTGTGGAATCTGGGAGGGGGAAATAACTTTAATCTTTGAAGGGAGTCCTCACATCTGAAAAGTTTTGAATGGCTATTCTAGTCCTAGCTCCTCATTTTATAGATGGGTAGTGAGAGGTCCAAAGGGGTACAATTAGTTTATGTACTGCTTTAAAAGATTATTATTAGTTTTTAACATTCGTTTTAGCATTCATCATCATTCATTTAGCATTCATTTCATCAAGATTTTGAGTTCCAAATTTTCTCCGCATCTCTCCACCCATCCCAAGAAAGCATACATTCTGATTACCCCTTCCCCTAGGCTGCCTTCCCTTCTATCATATCACTCCCTTTTCTTATCCCCAGCCCCTCCATTAGAGGACAAGATAGATTTCTATACCCCCATTGCCTGTGTATCTTATTTCCCAGTTGCATGTAAAAACGATTTTTAACATTCGTTTTTTAAAACTTTGAGTTCTAATTTCTCTCCTTTCCTCCTTCCCCACCCATCCCCACTGAGAAGACAAGCAATTAAATATATTTTATACATGTATTGTTATGCAAAAGATTTCCATAAAAGTTGTGTTCTGACTCTATTTCCCTCCATCCTGTCATGCACGTTATTTATTCTATTCTCTCTTTTGACCTATCCCTTCTCAAAAGTATTTACTTCTAATTACCCCCTCCTCCCATTTGCCCTCCCTTCTATCATCCCCCCACTCCCCACTAATTCCTCACTAACCTACTTTCCTGTAATTTAAGATAGAGTTTCATGGTAAATTGTGTATGCATGTTATTCCCTCCTTAAGCCAAATGTGATGAGAGGAAGCTTCACTTTTTCCCTGTCACCTCCCTTCTCTTCCCTTCCACCGAAAAAGCTTTATTTTGCCTCTTTTATAAGAGAGATAATTTGCTCCATTCTATTTTTCCCTCTCTCCTCCCAATATATTCCTCTATCATCCCTTAATTTTATTTTTTTAGATATCATTCCTTCCTATTCAACTCACCCTCTGCTCTTTGTCTATATGTATATAATTCTTCAAACCACTCTAGTACTGAAAAAAGTCTCAAAGTTATAAATATTATTTTTCCATGTAGGAATGTAAACAATTCATAAGGAACTTAGTAAGTTCCTTATGATTTCTCTTCCCTGTTTGCCTTTTCATGCTTCTCTTGATTCTTGTGCTTGAAAATCAAATTTCCCATTAAACTCTAGTCTTTTGATCAAATGCTTGAAAGTCCTCTATTTCATGGGATGACCATTTTGCCCCTGAAATACTATACCCAATTTTGCTGGGTAGATGATTCTTGGTTTTAATCTTAGTTCCTTTGATTTCTAGAATATAATATTCCAAGACCTGTGATCCCTTAATGTAGAAGCTGCTAGATCTTGTGTTATCCTGACTGTATTTCCACAATACTCAAATAGTTTCTTTCTGACTACTTGCAATATTTTCTCCTTGACCTAGAATTTGAGCTCTGGAATTTGGCTACAATATTCCTAGGAGTTTATCTTTTAGGAGCTCTTTCAGGAGGCAATGGGCAGAATCTTTCAATATTTATTTTACTCTCTGGTTCTAGAATATCAGGGCAGTTTTCCTTGATAATTTCATGAAAGATCATATCTAGGCTCTTTTTTTTGATCATGGCTTTCAGATAGTCCCATAATTTTTAAATTGTCTGTCCTGGATCTATTTTCCAGGTCAGTTATTTTTCCAATGAGTTATTTCACATTGTCTGCTATTTTTTTATTCCTTTGGTTTTATTTTATAATTTCTTGATTTTTTCATAAAGTTTTTTCATAAAGCTTCCATCTGCTCCATTCTAATATTTAAGGAATTATTTTCTTCAGGGAGCTTTTGCACCTCCTTTTCCATCTGGTCAATTCTACCTTTTAGGGCATTCTTCTCTTCATTAGCTTTTTGGATCTCTTTTGTCATTTGGGTTAGTCTATTTTTTACAGTGTTATTTTCTTCAGCATTTTTTGGGTCTCCTTTAGCAAGCAGTTTACTCATTTTTCATAATTTCCTTGCATCACTCACATTTCTCTTCCCCATTTTTGCTCTCCTCTTACTTGATTTTCAAAATTCTTTTTGAACTCTTCCATGGCTTGAGAGACCAATTCATATTTTTCTTGGAGGTTTTGAATGGAGGAGCTTTGACTTTGTTTTCTTCTGTTTACATGCTTTGGTCTTCCTTGTCACCAAGGTAAGATTCTATAGTCTGATTTTTTTTTCTGGTTTTTACTCCTTTTCCCAGCCATTTATTTGACTTTTAAGCTGTTTGTCAAGGTAGTTCTCTGCTTCCAATAGTGGTTGCAGGGGGTGTACTACCTGCCACTTGATCCCTTCACAATCTGTGGGAGTAGAGCTCCAGAAATAGTCACCATCTCTGCCTCTGCTGCTGTGGCCACCTCGGGTTTCTCTACCTTCTTCCCCTTCTGCTGCCCTGGGACTGGGACTGGATCACTACATTCTCCCACATTGGTCCCACAGGCTTTTTCCATTGACCTTCCAATTTATCCTAGTCATTCTGTGGTCTGGAAGTCTGGAAACTGCCACAGGTGCAAGAGATTCAGTCTCCTCAGGATCTGTTCAAGTCCTGTTTGTGCCAGCACCACCATACTGGATGTGCCCTGCACTCTGCCCCCAGCATCGCATGATAAAAACTTCCTGTTCACCTTCCAGGCTGTATTGGGCTGGAGATTTGCTTCATTCCATCATTGTGTGGGTCCTGCACCTCCAGAATTTGTTTAGAATTGCTTTTACAGGTGTTGGCTGGGCTTGGGATGAGTGATCTAGAAAGTGTGTGCTATTACTCCACCATCTCATCTCTGCCCCCTCCCTATCATTTCTTATAAAAATATAATACTTTATCATAAATGTATGCCACAACTTGTTTGGTCATTCCCTAATTGATGAGTATCCTCTCAATTTCCAATTCTTTATCACCACAGAAAGAGGCACTATAACTGTTTGTGTACATATAGGCTGTTTTCCTTTTATTTTCATCTCATTGGGGTATATACCTAGTAGTGATATTGCTAGGTATGCACAATTTTGCAGCATAGTTCCAAATTATTATCTAGAATGTTTGGACCAGTTTATTACTCCACAAGCTGTTCTTTAGTGTACCTAGTTTTCCCTCAGCCCTTCCAGCATTTATCATATCTGACAAAGATGAGGTGGGACCTCAGTGTTGTATTTGTATTTCTCTAATCAATAGTGATTTATAAAATTTTTGCATTGATTTGATTTCTTCTTCTAAAATTACCTATTCATATTCTTTTATCTTTTATCAATTAGGGAATGAATCTGATTTTTATAAAATTGGCTTAATTCTGTACTCTGTATATATTTGAAAAAAAATGAGACCTTTATCAGTGAAATTTGTAAAGGATATGTTGATATTCCTTCATTGTTAATGGTACATTTTAGCAGCATGTAGGTTTCCTGATTATTTCTTTTAATTAGGTCTATTTTTGCTTTTGCTTTGTCTGAGAACATAATTGCTACCTTTTCATTTTCTAATTCAACTGAAGCATATGAGATTCTGCTCCTTTCCTTGATTTTAACTCTGTGTATTTTTTCTGTTTCAAGTGTGTCTCTTATAAACCATATATTGTTGGATTATGGTTCTAATCTATTCACTATCTCTTTCCACTTTATGGAAGATATTTTTCATCCTATTCACATTCACAGTCACGATGACTGTATTTTTCTCTCCATGCCATTTTCTTCAGTTTCTTCTCTCTTGTTATCCTGAACCTCCTCAAAAATCTATTTTGTTTCTATCCATTATCTCCTTTAATTTATCCTTCTCTTTGTCATCCTCTTCCTTTCTTTTATCTTGTTCTCCTCCTATTTCCCTACTAGGTAAATAATATTTCTATACAAAAATGAGTGTGTGTCTGTGTGTGTGTGCTTCCCTCTTTGAACCAATTTTGACGACAGTGCGGTTCAAGTACTATTGGCCAGCACCACCATCATCATTTCCCCCTCCATTATAAAAGCTCTTCCTTGTGTGACTCTTTTATGTGTGGACATTTCCCCCATTCTACCTTTCCTGTCTTTCTTCTCTAGGGGCATCCCTATTTCTCAACTTATTTTTGGAGTGGGAGGGAATTATTCCAGCATAATTGACTTATACCCATGGCCTTACAGGATTTTAAATTTGATACTGGAGTTGACAGGTAGCCCACTAAGTTTATTGAGTTGGGTGGAGGTAACATCATCATCATCATCATCATCATCATCATCGTTAACATTTATGTAGCACTGTATGCCAGATCCTGTGCTAATAAATACATTATGAATACTTTCTTGCTTGATTCTCACAGCAACCCTGGGAAGTAGGTACTTTTATTATTTCTATGTTGCAGATGAGGAAGTGAGGCAAACAGAGGTTAAGTGACTTGCACAGACTTACATGGCTTGTGTCTAGTGCCAAAGTTGAAGTCAGGTCACCTATCTGCCCCTTCCAACACGGTCAGAATTTAAAATTCCCTATAATGTGAAATATCTGAATTATGTTTGTCATTCAAAAAGGCATGGGCTAAACATTCCTTCCACACTGCTCCCCCTAAAATGCAGTCAATATGTCATCAGCAAATTTAATTACAACCCTTTGATGTGTGGAAGTATCAATTCTAGAAGGTGGCATTATTGAGAAATTAGTAGTTAAAGATAAGGTCTTCATTATCCAGTAAAGTCTTTGAGAAATGGGTTTAGAATTAAATTTCAGTAATGCTAATTTTGTCATCTAAAACAAAGACCATGTTTATAAATGTGAGTCATTGGAAATAGTTTTATGAACAATTTTGATTTTTTTACTGACAGTTTTTAGATACACATGTATTATATAATTTAAAAAGTGAGAGGACTTGTAAATTCATTTAAATATAATCTGTTTTGTTTTCATTATGAGTTTGAATTTATTCAGTACTTTCCTAATTATACATTTCTCAAAGGATAATGTTCCTAAGGAAATCACTGATGTACATATATTCTGTTAAGTAAAATTTAATAAAATAAATCAAAATAAAAATGGATGATACTCTGCCTCATATGCTTTAAAAGCCATTGCTTGTCTTCCATAAACAAAGTTTGCATTCTTTTGAAAGGTAATTTTTGCTGGCTTTTTTTTTTCACTGAAGGACTTTCTCATGGTTATCTCATAGGGTGAATGAGTAAATTAAAAATCATTTATTAAGTATATATTATGTACCAAACATAAACCATTGTAAAACACAAATTTGGAAGTAAGAAGAGACCTTAAAGAGCATCCAGTCTAAGTTCTTCATTTGATCAATGAGGAAATTGAGGCCCCAGAAGGTCAAAGGTTTGGCCCAAAGTCATGCAAGTTTTCATTGGAAAATTTAAGATTTGAAGCTTGGACAAAGAGTCCCGTGTTCTTTCCACTGTATCACACTGAGTTTAAGGATTGTTTTGGATGAATATTTTGTAGGAATCTGTTAGGGAAATTCTGAGAATGATCCTCTGTCAGTTTTAGCCAGTTTCAAATGACAAAATCAGTTCAATCAGCCTCTCTTGAGCTTCAGTTCTTTCTATGGAAACAAAAAGGCATGGTTATACCTGTAACCATTTTCAAATAACCTTGTGTTTTGGGAACTTAATGGATATTTTACTTAACTGTATAACTGTAATTTATTCATTCAGTGAATCTAAATTACACTACTGGCTATTCCCTCAATATATCATGCCATGTTCTCCCTTTGTGCATTTTCACAGTTTATCTCCCATGTCTTGAATGTGTTCTCTCTTCTGTATTTTTCATATCCGTATTTTTCTTTGAGTTTCAGCTTAGTCTCTACCTACTCTGCTTCCCTGACGCTTTTTGGTGCGATTTTATTTTTAGTTTTCAACATTCGTTTTCACCAAATTTTGAGTTCCAAATTTTCTCACCATCTCTCCCCTCCCCCCACCCCAAAACACCATGCTTTTTGATCACCCCTTTCCCTAATCTGCCCTCCCTTCTATCACATCCCCTCCCTTCCCTTATCCCCATCTTCCCTCTTCTTATAGGGCAAGATAGATTTCTATACCCCATATATATCTGTATTTCTTATTTCTCAGTTGCATGCAAGAACAATTCTCAACATTCGTTCCTAAAACTTTGAGTTCTGACCTTTCTCCCTGGCTCCCTTCCTGATATGTCTGGCTCAGTGGAGAAACCCCTGGCCAGTGGGATGTCTCAATCTCAGTCACACAGTGATGAAACGGGAGACCGAAATGTTACAAGCTCTGTTTATTATTAGCAAGTACAAGCCTTATATGCTGTGCAGCCATAAGTTCCATACTCGTGGCAAGCTCATGCTGTGATTACTTTCACCAATCCTCTTTCATGAACAAACACATGTCCCAATGACTGCCTCAGGATGTTTGTCAAATACTAAGATTAAGTGTTGGGGCTATTGTATAAGATCCTGGAGGACTGAATCAAAAACCTTTGCTCCATTTGCACAATACAGTGGGCTTATCAGATCATCAAGAACTCATGGAACTGTTGTGGCCCTCAATGGCTTCCTACACCTCCCCACCCATCCTCACTGAGAAGGCAAGCAACTCAATATAGGCTGCACATGTGTATCTTTGCACAGGATTTCCATAATAGTCATGTTATGTAAGCCTAACTATATGTCCCTCCATCTTATCCTACCCCCCCCCCATTAATTCTATTCTCTCTTTTGACCTTGTCCTTCCCCACAAGTGTTTACTTCTAATTGCTCCCTCCTCCCATTTGCCCCCAACTTCTACCACCCCCCACCCCACTTGTGCCCTTTCCCCCTACTTTCCTGTAGTGTAAGATAGGTTTTCATACCAAATTGAGTTTACATGCTGTTCCCTCCTTAAGCCAAATGTGATGAGAGTAAGTTTCACTTTTTTCCTCTTGCCTCCCCTCTTCTTCCCTTCACTGAAAAGTCTTTTGCTTGACTCTTTCATGAGAGATAATTTGCCCCATTCCATTTCTCCCTTTCTCCTCCCAATATATTTCTCTCTCATCCCTTAATTTTATTTTATTAGATATCATCCCTTCCTATTCAACTCACCCTCTGCCCTCTATGTGTGTGTGTGTGTGTGTGTGTGTGTGTGTGTGTGTGTATGTATGTATGTGTGTGTATAATCCCTCCAACTACCTAAATACCGAGAAAAGTTTCAAGAGTTACAAATATAATCTTTCCATGTAGGAATGTAAACGGTTAAATATTAGTGAGTCCGTTAGGATTTCTCTTTCCTGTTTACCTTGTCATGCTTCTCTTGATTCTTTTGTTTGAAAGTCAGACTTTCTATTCAGCTCTGGTCTTTTCATCAATAATGTTTCAAAGTCCTCCATTTCATTGAATGACCATTTTTTCCCTGAAGTATTGCACTCAGTTTTCTGGGTAGGTGATTCTTAGTTTTAATCCTAATTTCTTTGACTTCTAGAATCATATTCTTCAATCCCTTAATGGAGAAGCTGCTAGGTCTTGTGTTATCTTGATTGTATTTCCACAATACTTGAATTATTTATTTCTAGCTGCTTGCAATATTTTCTCTTTGACCTGGAATTTGACCTCTGGAATTTGGTTACAATATTCCTACAATATATTTTTAGATCTCTTTCAGGAAGTATTTGGTGAATTTTTTCAATATTTATTTTACTCTCTGCTTCTAGAAAGCAGGGCAACTTTCCTTGATAATTTCATGAAAGAGGATGTTTAAACTCTTTTTTTTTTATCATGACTTTCAGGTATTCCCATAATTTTTAAATTGTCTCTCCTGAATCTATTTTCCAGGTCAGTTTTTTTCCAATGAGATATTTCATATTATCTCCAATTTTTTCATTGTTTCGGTTTTGTTTTGTGATTTCTCATTTTCTCATAAAGTCATTAGCTTTCATCTTCTCCATTCTAATTTTTAAGGAACTATTTTCTTCAGTAAGCATTTGAACCTCATTTTTCATTTGACTAATTCTGATTTTTAAAGCATTCTCCTCCTCATTGGCTTTTTGGACCTCTTCTGCCATTTGAGTTACTCCATTTTTAAGGCCATTATTTTCCTCAGCATTTTTTTGGATCTCCTGTAGCAAGCTGTTGACTCACTTTTCATGATTTTCTTGCATTGCTCTCATTTCTTTTCCCAAATTTTCCTCTACCTCTCTTACTTGATTTTTCAAAAGCCTTTTTGAGCTCTCCCATGACCTGAGAACATTGCATATTTATTTGGGGGGCTTTGCATGCGGAAACCTTGACTTTTATGTCTACCTCTAATGGTATGCATTGTTCTTCCTTATTGGAAATGATGGAAGAAAATACCTGTTCACCAAGAAAGCAATCTTCTATATAGTCTTATTTTTTTCCCTTTTTTAGGCATTTTCCTAGTCAGCTACTTGACTTTGGAGTCCTTTTTCAAGGGGTGAGTATACTCTAGGGATCTGTAAATTCTCAATTCCTCCAACGTAGCACAATCAAGGGAGAGGAGTTTGCTCGTCTCCTGGTCTGTGCTCTTGTCTGGAAGCTACCAGAAGCTTTTCTCCCTAGGATCTGTGAGTAGAATTCCCTCTCCAGAGCCTCTACCAACTCCACCATGTCAGCAGTCTTCCTCACCCCAGGATGACCACTCATGGCTGAGATCCATATCAGCTTCTCAATTCTCCCAGGGTCTTTAGATGGGGGACTCCAAAAATGGATGCTGCCACTGAAGTGGCTGCTACCAGTGGGGCCAGGCCACACTCCCTTCTCACCCAGGTGAAAGAGTTTTCTCACTGACATTTGAAGCTGTCTTTGGCATTTGTGGGTTGGGAAATCTGGGTTCTGCTGGGGATTTCACCTTCTGAGGCCTGCTCTGGACCTGTCTCTGCCATACCCTGCACATGGGCAAGGCTGGAGTGTCAGCCTTTTAGGCTGTCTTGGGTTGGAAATCTCTCATTTTGTCGTTTTGTGGCTTCTGCTGCTCTAGAATTTGTTCAGAATCATTTTTTACAGGTGTTTTATGGGCTATGGGGAGAGCTTTTAAAGATCCATCCTTCTACTCCTCCATCTTGGCTCATCCCCCACCCAATAGGCATTTATTAAGTCTCTCATCCATTTTCTCATAACTTGCTAGCATATATTATAAGGTTTTTTTTTATATCTACCCCAGTATATAGTTAGCAACTTGCAGGAAGGAAATGTGTTATTTTTGTCTTTATATCCAACCTAGGACCTGGCATGGAAATGTTTAATGACCACTTATTGAGCTGAGTTGAACTAATTCATTTACTTTATATTCAAATTTATATTATTTTATCTATTATTCCAGTGTTAATTTCATCTATCATGAAAGGAAACCACATAACTATTCTTAGCATATTTTTTTTTGCCTATCATCAAAATGATGGTTGACATTTATCTTCTATACATGTTGAGACTTAAGAGAAAACAAAGAAAACAGCGTCTAAATAAAGCCAGTAAAAAAATAGCAAACAATATAGAGGAGCTTCAAAAAGCAATATGAAATACCCAAAGCAATCTTGGAGGGGCAAGGATGGAGAGCAATATCAATAATCAGAAGTCCTCCCAATTAAGGATTCTAAAGGATGGAACCACATTCTATCCTTTTCTCTCTTCTATTTGCATGAGGATTATAGGAATTATTTTATATTAGCCTAGTGAATCTCACGGGGAAAACAACAAAGTTAATAAAGAGTACTCAGGGAGTGAACACATCCATGCAACAGAATAGGAAGCCCACCCAATTAGCTCATCACTGTTCCTTGTTAAGTCATATAGATACACAAGAAGCTGGGTTCTCACCTGAATAGGAAAAAGTGAGAAGACCAGATTGAATCTGGGAAATTGTACAGCACAGTATTTTTATTGATCTTGAGTCATTTGTAGATCTTTTTCAAAAAGAAAATTCTAAAGTCTCCTATATGTTTAAAACTATTATTGACATATTTAAAAATAAAATAATACATTTATGGATTGTTCTCAGTCTGTGAGAGCTCTCTTGTAACAGAGTAAAGTAACTAAGCAAAAATAACAATAGTAAGCCCCTTGAACAATGCATTCAGCATTGCACATCTATAGCATTACACCTAGAAGTTTACACTCCACTCTCTAAGAAACAAAGAGAAATGTCAATTTTGTGTATAAATGTAATCATTTGTCTGGCTTTCTTGCCATCTGAACCATAAAAGGCCTAACCTGTATGGAGTGGGAATCAGAGATTTTAGCAGAATTCCTACTGTTCTATGGAAATGCCTTCATGTGGTGGAATTCCCAGTGGTAGTAGTGGCAGTTCCCAGATTCTTCAACCAACAGGTGCCAAAGGTCAGTGAGAGGGTTTTTTTCAGCTGGTTGAGAAGGGAGTAGGGTCTCTCCATAGCTCTGGCCTCAGGCGGCAGTGGAAGAGGCCTCATGGGTGGCAGAAGCTCCCACAGTGGTCCACATTCATTGTTGGATCATAAATCCTCTGGGGGAACTAAGCAGCTGATCCATACCTCAGCCCTGTGTAGCAGCCCTAATGCTCCTGTGGGAATTGAGCACCTTATCTGAATCTCAGCCCCTAACGATAGCTTGGTGGAACTGGAGGCCAGGTGATTGTGGAGAGGAAACCCTACTATTTACAGATTCTGGGTACAAAAATCTCTTCTTGCTCCCAGACCAGTGTACACACTTGATTGTGTCACCTTGGAGGAACTGAGATCTTACAGATCCCCAGGGTGTACCCTACTTTTGACAAAGGACCCCAAGTCAAGCAACTGGTTGGGAAAATGCCCCAAAAAAGGAAAGAAATAAGACTATAGAAGGTTACTTTCGTGGTGATCAGATATCTTCTCCCATCCTTTCAGATGAGGAAGAACAATGCTTACCCTCAAGGAAAGACATAAAAGTCAAGGCTTCTGTATCCCAAACATCCAAAATAAATATTCAATGGTCTCAGACCATGGAAGAGCTCAAAAAATATTTTGAAAATAAAGTAAGAGAGGTGGAGGAAAAATTGGAAAGAGAAATGAGAGAGATACAAAAAAATCATGAAAAGCAAGTCAACAATTTGCTAAAGGAGACCAAAAAAATTGCAGAAGAAAATAATACCATTAAAAATAGACTAACTCAATTGACAAAAGAGGTTCAAAAAGCTAATGAGGAGAAGAATGCTTTAAAAAGCAGAATTAGTCAAATGGAAAAGGAGGTTCAAAAGCTCACTAAGAAAATAGTTCTTTAAACACTAGAATGGAGCAGATGGAAGTTATTGACCTTTTGAGAAACGAAGAAATCACAAAACAAAACCAAAAAGAATGAAAAAATGGAAGATAATGTGAAATATCTCATGGAAAAAACAACTGACCTGGAAAATAGATCCAGGCGAGACAATTTAAAAATTATAGGACTACCTGAAAGCCATGATCAAAACAAGAGCCTAGACAACATCTTTCATGAAATTATCCATGAAACTTGCCCTGATATTTTAGAACCAGAGGGCAAAATGAATATTGAAAGAATCCACCAATCACCTCCTGAAAGAGATCCAAAAAGAGAAACTCCTAGGAACATTGTAGCCAAACTTCAGAGTTACAAGGTCAGAGAGAAAATATTGCAAGCAATTAGAAAAAAACAATTTGAGTATTGTGGAGAAACAATCAGGATAACACAAGATCTAGCACCTTCTACGTTAAGGAATTGAAGAGCATGGAATATAATATTCCTGAAGTGAAAGGAACTAGAACTAAAACCAAGAATCACCTACTCAGCAAAACTGATTATAATATTTCAGGGGGAAAATGGTCATTCAATGAAATAGGGGACTTTCAAGCATTCTTGATGAAAAGACCAGAGCTGAATGGAAAATATGACTTTCAAACAACAGAATCAAGAGAAGCATGACAAGGTAAACAGGAAAGAGAGACCATAAGAGACTTACTAAGGTTGAACTGTTTCAGTATCTGGGTAGTTGGTGGGATTATACATACATACACACACACACACACACACACACACACACACACACACACAAACACAGAGGGACAGACAGACACAGAGACAGAGATCATAGCGTGAGTTGAATAGGAAGAGATCATATCTAAACAAATAAAATTAAGGGATGAGAGAGGAATAATTTGGGAGAAGGGGAAAATGGAATGAGGCAAATCATTTCTCATAAAAGAGGCAAGGAAAAGACTTTTCAGTGGAGGAGAAAAGGGGGAAGGTGAGAGGGAAAATGTGAAGCTTACCCTCATCACATTTGACTCAAGGAAGGAATAAAATGCATATTCATTTTGGTATGAAAACCTAGCTTACAATACAGGAAAGTGGAGGAGAAGGGGTTAAGCAGGGATGGGGGGGATGATGGAAGGGAGGGCAATGGGAGGAGGGAGCAATTAGAAGTCAACACTTTTGACCTTAGGGACAAGGTCAGAAGAGAGAATAGAAGAAATGGGGGACAGGATAGGATGGAGATAAATGTAGTTAGTCTTACACAACATGACTATCATGGAAGTCATTTGCAAAACTGCACATATATATCCTATATTGAATAGTTTGCTTCCCAAAGGGGATAGATGGGAAGGGAGGAAGAAAGAGAAGTTGGAACTCAAAGTTTTAGAAAGAACTGTTGAGTGTTGTTCTTGCACACAAATGGGAAATAAGAAATACATGTAATGAAGTATAGAAATTTATCTTGTCCTACAGGACAAAAGAGAATATGAGGATAAGGGAAGGGAAGGATGTTAGAAGGGAAGGCAGATTAGTGGTGGGGGTAATTAAAATGCTCAGTGTTTTCGGGTAGGGGGAAGCAAGAGATGGGGAGAAAACTTGGAACTCAAGATTTTGTGGAAATGAATGTTGAAACTTAAATAAATAAATTTTAAAAAGAAATTATATAATGTTTATTCATTCTAAATAAAGACCTTTTCAATATATTTCATGGCCATAAGAATTTTCCTTGTAATTTAATCCTGAAGCTGAATAACTAGACCAGCCTCAGTTAGGCCTAAACCAGAATATCATATTTAGTAGAATATAGAAAATCTTCTTTCTAAAAATCTACTTTTTACACACAGCAAGTAAGATTCTTAAGCACTGTTATATGTTGTCAGTAGGAGGGATAGGAATGAGCAAAGAAGGAAGGCTGGAAGGTGGATTGAATGTTAGTTGGCCTCCTGTGACAGCCCCTCTGGCTTAGGCTCAAAGAACATGCAACCTTGCCTTACCTGCTCAGAGGTCAGAAATCATACAGTTATAGTGGAATTAATTCCTCATTTAAATCTAAATTTAATTGATGAGATTGTATCATTGGCTACAAGCACTTCTAAAGTTGCCTGTGCCCAGCAGAGAGAAACTCCATCTTGAGTTTTTCTTTTTAGGTGTATAACAAAGAAGTTATCATGGGGGTAACTCTCACACTTGTTACCTTACATTTTCTCAGTGTAAAACTAAATGTAAGTAATGGCACAGTTTCTTAATGACCCACTATCCCAAATACTCTCCTAACCCTTCAGCAGAGCTGGTTGTAGTTGACAAATATGACAAGCAGATATTCTCATCTTTAATCCATCACAGGCATCAAAAAGTAATGAGACCTCTTGAAATTGTGCCAAGAATGAGCTCATGTGACACAGAGATGATAAATTAACTCAACCACTTAGATAGAAGCAGGCAGCCAGAGATGAGAATGTGCAGGTGATTTCTCAGCTTGTGGCAGTGGGATGTGCAGGAAAAAAAGCCTGAAATTTGACCACCTTATCTAAATGGTCTCTAGCCATCAAATCAAACCCATTTCCATTTCTAATCCTGGTCCAGTCATTCTGTATTTCATTTCTTCATGGATATCATAGAAATGTAACCCCACCATCATCCTGCTGGGAAAACTGATAAGACAGACAATCAGACCAACTGAGTGTTACATTATTGCTGCTTTAACACCACGATACTTCCATAACCCAACAGGATATATGTTATAACAGGAAAATGGGAAGATTGGTTTTGTATTTAAAGGAGGGAAAGGATGGGGGAAGAGAATAAGCTAAGGTTAAAGATTGCTCTAGGGGGATATGGAATTAGTTCATCCCTGAAGGGAAATAAAGAGTTAGACATGAGTAAGGGAGAAAACCTCTTCTTTGGCCTTTCCAGACAGTCATCCTTCCTTTTCTCTGGTTAGTGATTTTTGTGATATACTTTTCAGCTCTTGTTCCAATAAGAACAAAAGATTACACTACAATTTTATGATTAGAAGAGGCCAACAGAGGAGGGGAGATGGCTGACTGTGTTTTAGCTTTTTATTTTTAAATCAATAATGAGTTTTACTTTTTAGAAAATAATCTAAAATAAAAGTTATACGTCAGTCAAGGACATGTACTATGTACATAGCACATTGTAATGTATTCTGGAAATACAAAGCAAGGCAAAAGATAGTCCCTGCTTTCAAGGCACTCATAGTCTGGCAGGAGAGACAACAAGAAAACAACTTAGCACAAACGAGATATATAACACTGGATAGAATAGCAGATAGGAAATATAGATATGAAGGGGGATTGTGAAAGGGTTCTTGTACAAGGTTAGAATTTAGGTGAAATTTGAAGAAAACCAGATCAGGATGGGGACATAAGGAAAAAAAGTATTTTACGCATGGGAAACAGCAGTAATTTTTTTTGCCTCTTATTCTGGGATGTTTTGTTATTAATCATGAAGCTGAACTGTATCCTATTCATCAACATGACTAAAAACAGAAAAGTGCTGCTTCACATCCAAATCAGGAGAAGATTGATTTTCATCAGGTTGCTTTTTACTTAAATTAATATATATCCAGCTTCCTCCTAAAAGATATGGAAAGTTCTCGAGATCCGTTATGAAGCGATTTAGTAACCACTTCATATCTATAGAGGGAAGATGAAAGATTCCCAAGTGGTACAAATTTACTCTGTTATGTGTTACTGATTTCAGTCGATTAAGCCTCTAATGGGGATAACTAGGTAACAGAGTGAGTAGAACACCAGGCTTAGAGTTAGAATAATTCATATGTGAATTCAAATCTGGCCTCAGACACTTATTAGCTGTGTGACCCTGGGAAAGTCACTTAACCCTGTTTGCCTCAGTTTCCTCATCTGCAAAATGAGCTGGAGAAGGAAATGGCAAACCACTCCAGCATCTTTGGCAAGAAAACCCCAAATAAGGGGGGGTGGAGCCAAGATGGCAGAGTAGAAAGACTCACATATGCTAGCTCCAAACCCACAGTCCATGGATTTCCTGTAAAAAGAACTCCCAACAAATTCTGGAAGAGTGGAAGCCACGCAGCAACAGGATGAAGGAGATTTCTGTTCCAAAGAGTCCTGAAAAACTGACTCCAAATGTCCATCGCACACCAGATGGGAGCGAAGCCCAGCCCTGCCCTGGCCACACAGCACAGAGAAGAACAGATCTGAGCAGGCATCAGGGACAGGATCTCCAGCAGCCATAAAGATCCCTCCACTCACAGACACACAGGTCAGTGAGAGAGATGTCTGGACGGGCTGAGAGGGGAGTGGGGTGTCTCCGGGACTCGGACCCCCTCGGGAGGCAGCGGCAGTGGTGGCCAGAGGCTCCCAGAGCAGGCAGGAGCTCAGGAGGAGCTCCATTACAGAAGGTCTCTGCATAAACCCCCTAAGGGAACTGAGCCTGGGAGGCAGGCCTGCCACCCCACCTGAGAACCTGATTTAATCTTACCCTGAATAGCACACAGGCCCCTCCACTGAAAGCCCTGAGACTGGGGAGCAGCATTTGAATCTCAGACCCCAAGCACTACCTGGGCAGACCTAGGCAGAGGTGGAGAGGACTCTCAGAAGTCAAGTAACTGGCTGGGAAAATGCCCAGAAAAGGGAAAAAAAATAAGACCATAGAAGGTTATTTTCTTGGTGACCAGATGATTACATCCTTCCTCTCTAATGAGGAAGAAAATTGCTTACCGTCAGGTAAAGACATAAGAGTCAAGGCCTCTGTATCCCAAACATCTGAAATGGATATCCAATGGGCTCAGGCCTTGGAAGAGCTCAAAAAGGATTTTGAAAATCAAGTTAGACAGGTGGAGGAAAAACTGGGAAGGAAAATGAGAGAGATGCAAGAAAAGCATGAAAAAACAGGTCAATACCTTGATAAAAGAGACCCCCAAAAATGCTGAAGAAAATAACACTTGGAAGAATAGGCTAACTCAATTGGCAAAAGAGGTTCAAAAAGCCAATGAGAAGAATGCTTTCAAAAGTAGAATTAGTCAAGTGGAAAAAGAGGTTCAAAAGCTCACTGAAGAAAATAGTTCTCTCAAAATTAGAATGGAACAGACGGAGGCTAATGACTTTCTGAGAAACCAAGAAATCACAAAACAAAACCAAAAGAATGAAAAAATGGAAGAGAATGTGAAATATCTCATTGGAAAAACAACTGACCTGGAAAATAGATCCAGGAGAGACAATTTAAAAATTATGGGGCTACCTGAAAGCCATGATCGAAAAAAGAGCCTAGACATCATCCTTCATGAAATGATCAAGGAAAATTGCCAGGATATTCTAGAACCAGAGGGCAAAATAAATATTCAAGGAGTCCATCGATCACCGCCTGAAAGAGATCCAAAAAGAGAAACTCCTAGGAAAATTGTGGCCAAATTCCAGAGTTCCCAGGTCAAGGAGAAAATATTGCAAGCAGCTAGAAAGAAACAATTCCAGTATTATGGAAATACAATCAGGATAACACAAGATCTAGCAGCTTCTACATTAAGGGATCAAAGGACATGGAATACGATA
>CM053772.1:105147164-105169385 GCA_028658325.1 Potorous gilbertii | reverse complement strand
GAGGGCAGATTGGTGATATGGGTAATTAGAATGTTCAGTGTATTGGGGAGGCGGGAGGGGTCAAAAGGGGAGAAAATTTTGGAACCCCAAATCTTGTGAAAATGAATATAAAAAGTTAAATAAATAAATTTATTAAAAAAAATAAAGTGGATTTCAGGAAACAATAGCTGTAATTTTCTTATGTAAATCAGAGAAATGACTTCAATTTTGGGAATTTCAGGGTCAATAGCCAGAATATATGGTGCTATGGAAGATCAGAAGAGAAGTATGTATTTGAACATATCTGAGATCTAACTACTTACTTTTCCTATGCTTAGAATCAGCCTTTTTTAGTAGAAGGATAAAGGGAAGATAAGGTAGCAGTTGAATTGCAAACAAAGGCCCTGAGGAAGGAAAGATTTCCTATTCCTTCACTCCCACAGACACAACCCTAGTTCAGGCTTTAATCACTTCTTACCTGAAATTGCAATGTAACTGATGTTAAATTGTAACTGATTGCAATGTCACTGATCTCCCTATGTAAAAGTCTTTCCTTACTCCAAATCATCTCAACTACCAAGGTGTTTTCTTTTATTTTTGTTGGGGGGGTGGGGGGGGAGGTGTGCGAATTGAGAGGAGCTAGAATCAGAATAACCTTGTGACTAACATTATGGTTTAAGTTAGAGAAGGCAAAGTAAAGGAATGGGAGCCTCCCTGAGGAAATCAGATGGATGGAGATGGTTTACTGTGATTGTGACTGCCTTGTTTCTAGTCACCTATTGTGAGTCTTCTCAGTAGTACTGGGAAGGTGTTGCCACTGATCTGGTGGGATTAACCTCTTGAATGGTTATGAGTTTGACACAGGATAAAATTACCATGGTGTTAGCATTTCCTGTCTAAGTCCACGAAAAAATATATATATATCTAGCATAAGTAAAATAAAAATTGTCTGTTCACAACCATTCAGGAGCTAGAGAAAGAACACTTGATTGTTTCCCATAAAATTATATTTTTAACAATGCACCTGATAAATTAAAGAAATAATACCTGTTACTATAAAAAAAGTTTCTCAACAAAATTCCATACAAAATAGGTCTATACAATATGTCATTTTCTTTATTAGACATTTAGAATGACTTTGCATGTAACAGGAATTCTATAAATGCCATATAATGGTACTCTTAAAGATATGTCACATATAAAGAGAAAAAATCGAAATTGAAAAAAAATATTCAGTTCAGATTCTTGTTTATGTAATATGAATTATGAAAATAAGTAAAAGACCTTCTGAAGTTTCATTTCCTTAAAGAATTATCATTCCTTAAATGGAAGTAAGACAATGATTACTACAATTTAAAATGGTAATGGACAATTCTGTTTCCCTCAAACATAAAGGTATACTTCAATCTACCAATTTTTCAGTAAAATTATGTGAAAACTAAATCACATCGAATAAAAAATACTATGCAGTTCAAAGATATTTGTCTGGCAGTTGGTAAGACCTAAGTTATAATCCTAGTTCTGCAACTAACTCACTAGATTTTGGCCAAGTCATTTCATGTCTCTGAACCTTAATTTCTGTAGCCATGAAAATGTTGAGCTCTAATAATCTATGATTCCAAAAAAATCTTTTTTAGATATAATATGTTATAAATTATTTTCTAAAAATTCAGATTTTTACATATTGGACTTTCTTAAAGGCACACCTGCATACTATGTCCCTGAATATTTCTGGCATGTTTGGTTTTCAATTCATGTTTATATTCATATAAAGAATCTGAGTTTCATTTTTCATAATGTGAACTATGCATAACCCTAAGATGGTTTGGATTAGATAATTGGAAGTCATTCAATGGAATTAGGAGTTTTGGCCTCAGAAGATAATATTAGCTGATGACAAAAGTAATAAGCTCTTCTCCACCTCTGAGAACTGAGACCAACACCGTGGTATGATCTTTTCCTTTAGAGAATTTGATGCAAAGAATAAACACCCATTTGTGGGATGACTTATGCACTCTCTACAAGATCTTTGGAAGTTCACTTTAGAATTCTGCAATGCTAGCATATTTATTCTATCATGACAGGTAAGATTATTCCAAGGTATCCACTCTCCAAAATAATCAAACATATATATATATACATACACACATATGTGTGTGTATACAGATACATATTTCAAATATATAATAATGTATATATATACATAATGTATATATGTACATTTGTGTGTATACAGATAGACATCCCAAATAACATAAAAATGGTTATTTATTTTATGTCAATATCCAAATTTCACGATTAACATACGAAAAAGAACATCAAATTCAAAGAATCACAGAGATAAAAGAGATGTGACATGAATAATCTGTGTGTATTATGAAGCAGAATTTAGACTGAAAGAAACTGTAGAACATTTTTCATTCTCATAAGTATTTAGAATTATTCACTGACTTTTACCAGGCACTGTGGCGGGGAAAGCACAAAAAACAAAAACAAAACCCAATTTTCTAGAAAAAAAATGTAGATAAAATATGCTTATATTAGAATTAAAAGGTTATTGGCTAGTCTGGTTATTTTCTCTTAGGTATACCTACTACCAAATAAATGAAATTTTTTTTTAATCTAGGATAAAAAAATGACAATTCTACCTAAATTAATTTACTTAATATAGTTCCATACCAATCAAACTATCAGATAATTATTTTCTAGAGCTGGAAAAATAATATCAAAATTCATCTGGAAGAACAAAAGGTCCAGAATAGCAAGGAAACTAATGAAAAGAAATGCTAGGGAAGGTGGCTTAGCTCTTCCAGATCTCAAATTGTATTATAAAGCAGCAATTATCAAAACCACTTAGTACTGGCTAAGCAACCAAAGGGTAGACAAGTGGAATAGGCTAGGTACTCAAGACAGAGTAGGCAAGGAATATAGCAATCTACTGTTTGATAAACCCAAGGACCTCAGCTTCTGGTATAAGAACTCACTGACAAAAATTGCCGGGAAAACTGGATGACAGTGTAGCAGAAACTAGGCATAGACCAATGCCTGATACCATACACAAGAATGAAGTCCAAATGAGTACATGATCTAGGTATAAAGAGTGATACTGTAAAGATTAGTGGAGCAAGGAATAGTATATTTATCAGATATATGGAGAATGGAAGAATTTTTGAATAAAGAAGAGATAGGAAGCATTATGAAGTACAAAATGGAAAATTTTGATTACATTAAACTGAAAAGTTTTTGCACAACCAAATCCAATGCAACCAAGATTAGGAGGGAAGCAGAAAACTGGGAAAGAATTTTTGTAACTAGTGTCTGTGATACAGGTCTCATTTCTAAAATATATAGAGAACTGAGTCAGATGTACAAGAATACAAGTCATTCCCCAACTGATAAATGGTCAAAGGATATAAACAGAGATCAGAGGAAGAAATTAAAGATATCCATAATCATATAAAAAATACTCTAAATAACTTAATTAGAGAGATGCAAATCAAAACAATTCTGAGATATCACATCACACCTATCAGAGTGGCTAACATGACAGAGCGGGAAGATGATAAATGTTGGAGAAGATGAGGGAGAGTTGAAACATTAATTCGTTGTTGGTGGAGCTGTGAGCTGATTCAATCATTCTGGAGAGCAATTTGGAACTATATCCAAAGGGCTACAAAAATGTGCACATTCTTTGACCCAGCAATGCTGCTTCTAGGACTGTGTCCCCAAGAGATCATAAAAATGGAAAATGATCCCACATGTACAAAGATACTTATAGCAGAACTCTTTGTGGTAGTCAAAAACTGGAAATCAAGGGGATGCCCATCAATTGGGGAATGGCTGAATAATTATAGTATATGAACATAATGGAATACTATTACACTATTAGAAATGATTAAGAGGAAGACTTCAGAGATTCCTGGAAAGCCTTATATGAGCTGATGCTGAGTGAAAGGAGCAGAACCAGGAGAACTTTGTGCACAGCAATGACCACAGTGTGTGAGAGTACTTTCTGGTAGACTTGGAACTTCATTGAAATACAAGGACTTAAAAAATTCCCAGTGGTCTTTAAGGCAAAATGTCTTCCACATCCAGAGAAAGAGCTATGTAATTTGATCGCAGATTGTAGCAGATCATTTTCTTTTGTATTACGTTTTGGTTTGTTATATGAGTTCTCCCATTCATTTTAATTCCTCTGCACCACACGATTATGGTGAAAATATATTTTCATAGGAATGTATGTGTAGAATCTATATAAAATTTTATGCAGTCTCGGGGAAGGAGGGGGAGGTGGGGGAGGGAAGAGGAGGGAGGGAAAGAAAAAATCTAGGTTGTATGATAGCGATTGTGGAACACTGAAAATAAATAAATAAAGAATCTAGTTTATGACCATAAATAAATGTCACATGGATATCAATTGCTTATTCATTAAATAGTGGAAAAGCAACTAATTTATGACATATATGTATATACGCATATGTCTGTGTTCATATACATGTCTGTGTGTGTATATATATATATATATATATATTTTTTTTTTTTTCCTCCAATGAAGTTCAACTGATACCTTATCAGTGCAAGTGATCCTGAATCCTGCAAGACTGTGCCAGTAAGATTGGACAAGGTTTGTTGATAGAGTATGCCTGTTCTGACCACCACCAGACTACCAGGCTTGGAAGGGCTCATTAGTAAAAGGAAGATACCAGAAACAAAATTATTTTGGTCTCAAAAATTCAAAAAATTACTAATTACTATGATACAAAGTGAAGTTATAGTGTGAACCAGACAGACTTACAGTTCTTTAATTTCAATTAACTTCATTACTATATAAGTACTAATTCATATACATATAACATCCCTTACATTTTGTCTTAACTATGTGTACTCTCATATTTCTTAAAAATAATTTTTAATAAAACAATACAAAATTTTAAAAAGTTGAAAAATATGGAGAACTGGTCCATTAATTTATGCTTGCTTTACCTAACTGGTATCAAATTTAGCAGGCCATTTTGAGCAATATGATGCCAAAAGTTTTTGCTTTTAGAGGATGAAGGCCTAGTTGCACATATCATTTGATTTCCCATCACTTCTTTCTTCAAAACCTCATGCAAGTTTAATCTTTTTTGAAGCCTCCTGTGAAGTTTTAGCATCGTTTTTTAGCTTTTATAAATTTGCAGTAAGCTGCAGCTTTCACAATTTTTACCCTAAGCTGCTGAGCAGCTAACCTAGTACTATGTTCTTCAGTCTTCTCAATATCCCTTTCAGTCATAAATTTGGTGATGGACACTTCAAGGCCTCACTTCAGACAAACTCTATTACTTATGAAGGGTCCAAACTTTAACTTATCCCAAAATACTGAGTAAGGTCCTTCCACTGTGCCTCATTTGAAGATTACTGACTGTCAGATTCTTCTCTGTTTTTCATATTACCTTTTCTGGGATGTTTCTTTCTCTCTTGTAAAAATTGTTAACACTTTCAATTCAAAATGTCTTTTATGTAATTCTTGAAACTTATCCTACATATTTAGGGGAATTCCAGACAGACATTCTTCATCAGAATTTTTGCATTTGTCTCTGCCCCATTTTTAGGGCCATCATTATTGAAAGCAGAAAATCTGACTTCTTCATTCACAGCATCTCCCTTATCTTCCTTTGAACTAAATTCCACAATTTTCAATGTAATTTCATCCTCAGAACTCAATATCACTTTCATCCATCACAGGAGATAACAGTCTACTCCACATCTTCTTTTCCAAATGACTCATGTAATCTGATGGACATTTTTAAACTCTTGGATTTCAAAGACAGTACTGTGAAGGCAGAAGACAATTAATGAAATTAGTAACAGCACAAGTGAAAAGGGTATTAATAATAGGAACAGGGATATAGTTATAGATAGGAAGCATGATATTTGCATCAGAGTTTTTGCTACAAAATGTATTTAATTCCACTAAGATCAGGGATAAAAAAGAAGAGAATGAACAGGAATGAAATGATAAATGGAAACCTGACTCAGTGGTCAAAAAAAAAAAATCTAAGGATTACCCTATTACCACCTGTGGGAAGAGGTTCCCTCCATAAAGAGTGGTAAGGTGAGTGAGTTTTGATCACTAGGGAACATGGGAAGGACCAGACAAGTTTAAATTAAGTCCTGATTAATCACTAGAACAATGGCTGTTGAGGATGCTGTCCAATGAGTCCCAATCATAATACCTCTTGATCAAAGGAAACCAAAATTGGCTCAGAACTCATGTATGATTTATTATTGCAAAACCTTTTAAACCAGTTAGAAATCCTAGATAGGGATGGTCTTTCTACTAAAATGCAGAGTTATACATATTTGACTCATTAAAGATGAGTTCACATTGCAGTTGGTTTCCCATGGAGGGGTAACCAAGGAGGATAGAGTATTAAAATTCCTAAAAGAACCCTACTTTTGATAGTCACCTTGTATTTGTAGCAAGTAGATCCTGATTTCTAGAAAAAAAATCTATCTGAGTGGCATCAGGCTTTAGATATGAAACTTCCATATCTTACTGCCTTGCCATGCAGCAGTGGGCAGATAAACTGGTGAAATTTGAGCATGAGATCAGAATAGTCACAGTAGTTATTAGGATAAATAGGAATTCTGAGGATACTGGAATGAAGTACGGTACCTACCACTCCTCTAGGTAGAAAAGGGTAATGACATCTTAAATTGGCTATTTAGTTAGTAATTGTTGGGGACTTCAAGTTATTTTTTAAGACTTTAAGAAATCTAACATAAATCTAAATAAGAACTTAAAATCTGAAAATTATTGCATACAATTCCATGATTAAATGAAGTTTATTTATCAAAATGTTATTTAATAAAATATGTCATCATAACGTTTATAATTATTGAATAAGAATTTTATATATACATTACATATGGAATAGCATATTAATTATATAAATATTGATTGTGCACTAGAATATAACATTAATAAAACAGTAATATAGAAATAGCAAACATCTTTTATAGACTAAATCATAATACAAATAAAATCAACAAGAGAAATATAAAGAGAGGACTCCAACATGAAGTTGTTAGGAAGACTCCAACATGGAGTTTAAATAATATAATTCTAAACAATGAGTAGATCAATGAAAAATAATAGAGGTAAATTACTATATATAAAGAAAATTTTACCATGAGGGAAAAAAAATCATGAAAATTTGTGGGAAAGCAGTCAACAGAGGGACTGCATATGTCTAAGTTATATCAACAAAAGAGAAGACAAGTGAATTGAACATACATAATAACAAACTAAAAAATAATCATCTCTAAGCAAGCACAAAAATAGGGGATCTGAATATTAATAAAATGAAAAATGAAAAATCCTGAAATAATAAATCAAATCTTTTAAATATAAAAATAAAGTTAATTTGATCAAGAAGAAAAAAAAAGATTGTTTGGTTGTTGTATTTCATACTTGAAGAGGATCAAAATGACATCTCTCCATTGAGGTGAAGGTACAGTGCATCTGATGGTGGCCTATCAGACTGATATGATCTCAGAAGGTTCTACCATAGGTCAGATACAAATAATTCATATGAACATTTGGAATGGAGCTATCTCTAAATGTGTGCATCTCACATTTCTTTTTAGTTACATAGCTCCTCCTTCGATGCAGGTCCACCTTGCTGGGTGGTCCTGTGCCAGTGTCTCCCATGCCTCACAATCAGTTCCAAAATTCTTAAGGGAGACCATGAAAGTGTCCTTATATCTCTTCTTCTGACCCCTATGTGAGAAGTTGCCTTCTGTTTTCCAAAAAATAGTCTTTTAGGTAAATGTACATTTGGTATTTGAACAATGTGTCCAGTCCATTGTACTCTCTTCAATAGAATTTGAAGCTCAGTCTGAGTCAGTTCAGTTTGAGATAAGATCTCAGTGTCTGTTACCTTGTCTTTCCAGGTGCTCTTCAGACTCTTCCTAAGACAATTCAAATAGAAGCAGTTCAATTATCTGACATGGCACTAGTAGATGGGCCAGATTTCATAGGCATGCAACAATGAGGTCAGCACAACAGCTCTGTAGACCTTCAGTATAGAATGCAGCCCAATACCTCTTCTCTCCCACACATTATTTCAGAGCCTCCCAAACACTGTGCTAGTTCTGGCAATGGGTGCACCAACTTCATCATATATGTGAATATCCCTAGAACTGTATTTCCAAGATAAGAAAACTTATTCACAGCATTCAAAATTTCTCCATTTGCTGTAACTAATGGTTCTTTGTATGCACGGTACAATACTGGTGATAGACAATTTCTGTTTTCTTGGTGTTAATTATCAAGCCAAGATTAGCACAAGTGGCAGAGAATCAATGCATACTCTGTTGCATCTCAGCCTCGGAGACTGCACTGAGTGCACATCTGCAAACAAAAAGTTGTGTACCAACAGTCCCTCCAGGTTTATATATTTACCATCAGTATGGTAGCATATCTTGGTTCTGTTTCCAACAACATTTCTGAAAACATAATTCTGAAAAGTGTAGAAGCAAGCACACAGTTTTATTTCATTCTATTGATGACTGGGAAAGCATGAGAGCACCTTCCATTTTCCAGAACTTGGGCATGCAAAATATCATGAAACTGGCATACAATATTGATGAATTTTTCCAGGTGAAGAAATTTTGTCATGACCTTCCAGATTGACAAACATTGTGTACAGACCTCTGTTTTGTTCCTAGTATTTCTCTTGGAGTTGTTGGGCACCAAAGATCATATTGACCATTCCTTGGCCCTTTCTAAAGCACGGGCTCTTACGAAAGATTTTCATCTTCTAGGTGAAGGATCAGCCTTTAAAGAAGAACACTAGCAAGAATCTTGCTGCCAGTTAGTAACAAAGAGAGGCACACACACACACCCCCATGAGTGTCATAGGACAACATATGTCTTTTTCCTTTTCCAAGATAAAATTAAAATCCCCAATAAAAAGGCAAATAAATGGAGAAGTGAAGACAATTATCGAATGTATTATATACAGTTATATACCCACTGAATAAAAAAATTAATCATAAGGTAAAATATTTATAAAATTACATAACATAAAGTTTAACATAACAACACACACACACACACACACACACACACACACACACGTACATGTCCCAACTGCCCCAAAAGAGAGAGTCCAAATGAATTGATTTTAAGAAAAGAATCAGATGTTATATATAAATCATGTAGGAGGGAGTGATGAAGAAGGAATGATTAAAGACTCAACTTTAATTCTTTAGAAACTTATTCTATGTCTTATAGACATACAGAGCTAACAAAATAATGTTTGAGTTAAACATGGGACCTTTGTTTTAGGGAAGAGATTGGAATCCTTAAAAGTTCTCTTTAATTCTTGCAAGGTAATCCATCCTGCTCTCCCATTCAATTCAATCCAATTCAAGTCAGGTTCATTTTCCATTCACAGGGTCTATCCCACTTCTGTGTGGATATAATGATAGTCTTTGGTTCTAAAAGTCTATGTCAATGGAGTAAAGTTCTGACAATTTAATCCCTGCCATAAAGTTTTTGTGTACCATCCCAGCAAATAGATATCTGCTTTTTGATAATCAATTTATCTAAGTATAGTTTGAAGGAGGGGGGCCAGGAGCCAAGAGGGTAAAGTAAAAGGACAGACCTCCAGCTCTCCTCCTGCCCACCCCTATAGCCCATAAAATACCTGTAAGAATAACTCTAAATGAATTCTAGAGCAGCAGAAGCCACAAAATGATAGAGTGAAACATATTTCTAGCTCAAGACAGCCTGGAAAGCTGACAGGAAAGGTCTATTGTACCAGGCTCATAGTAGAGCACAGCCCATCCTGGGCCACATGGCAGGGACAGGACTATAGCAGGCTTCAGGGGGCAGAATCATGGGTAGAAGCTGTGGTTCCCAGATAGCTGAGCCCACAAATGCCAAAGGCAACTTCAAAGAATAGTAGGAAAGCTCTTTCACCTGAGTGAGAAGGTAGTATGGTCTGGCACCATCCCTCACCCCAGGGCAGCAGCAGCCACTTTTGGTGCCCTCTGCCTAAAGACCCTGAGGGAATTGAGGGTCTGATCCGGATCTCAGTCCTGAGTGGTGATCCTGGGGTGAGGAGGAGTCTGGTGTGGTGGAGCTGATAGTGGCTATGGAGAGGGAAGCCTACTCCAAGTTCCAGGGTAGAAAAGAGTGTTTATGGCTGCTTACAGACAAGAGTGCAGGCCAGGAGAAGAGTAAACTCCTCTGCCACCCTGGAGGAACTGAGAAATTATAGGTCCCTAGAATATACCCTCTACTTGACAAAGGACTCAAAAGTCAAGTAACCAGCTGTGAAAATGTCCCCAAAAAAGGGAAAAAATAAGACTGTAGAAGGTTATTTTCTTGGTGAAAAGGTATTTTCTTCCATACTTTCAGATGAGGAAGAACAAAGCATAGCATCAGACGAAGACATAAAGCCAAGGCTTCTACATCCAAAACCTACAAAAAAAAATACAATAGCCTCAGGCTATGAAAGAACTCAAAAAGGATTTTGAAAATCAAGTAAGAGAGGTGAAGGAAAAATTGGGAAGAGAAATGAGTGCAATGCAAGAAAATCATGAAAAGCAAGTCAACAACTTGCTAAAGGAGACACCCACCCCCAAAATGCTGAAGAAAATAACATCTTTAAAAATAGACTAACCCAAATGCTTTAAAAAGCAGAATTAGCCAAATGGAAATGAAGGTTTAAAAGCTCACTGAAGAATATACTTTCTTTAAAAATTAGAATGGAACAGATGAAAGCTCATGACTTTATGAGAAACCAAAAAAACTATAAAACAAAACCAAAAGAATGAAAAAATAGAAGACAAGGTGAAATATCTTATTGGAAAAACAACTGACCTGAAAAATAGATAGAGGAGAGACAATTTAAAAATTAAGGAACTACCTGAAAGTCATGATCAAAACAAGAGCTTAGACATCATCTCTCATGAAGTTATCAAGGAAAACTGCCCTGATATTCTAGAACCAGAGGGTAAAGTAGAAATAGAAAGAATTCTCCAATCACCTCCTGAAAGAGACTCCAAAAGAAAAACTCCTAGGAATATTATAGCCAAATTCCAGAGTTCCTAGGTCAAGGAGAAAATATTGCAAGCAGCCAAAAAGAAACAATTCAAATACTGTGGAAATGCAATCAGGATAGCACTGGGTTTAGCAACTTCTACACTAAGGGATCAAAGGGCTTGGACTATGATATTCCAGAGGTCAAAAAAGATAGGATTAAAACCAAGAATCACCTATCCAGAAAAATTGAGTATAATACTCCAGAGGAAAAAAAATGGAATTTCAATGAAATATCAGAGCAGAATAGAAAATTTGACTTTCAAATACAAGAATCAAGAGAAACATGAAAAGGTAAACAGGAAAGAGAAATCTTAAGGAACTCATTAAAGCTGAACTGTTTACATTCCTACATTGAAAGATGTTATTTGTAACTTATGAGACCATTTCCAGTATTAGGGTAGTTAGAGGGAATACATATGTAGGAAGGTATGAATATGTATATGTGTGTATATTATATAGATGTAGCTATGTATATATACATGTGTATGTGTGTATGCATGTATATATTTGTGTATATGTTTATGGGAGCAGGATCAGCCAAATGTGAAGGGAGAATACCAAAAAAAAAGAAATTTTACTTTTGAATGGAATGTACCAAGAGTAGCAGAAAGGGAGAAGTGGAATGTAGTGAATCATCTCACATGGAAGAGGGAAAAAAGAGCTTCTATAATGGAGGGGAAGAGCAGGGAGATGAAAGGAAATGAGTGAGGCTTGCTCTCATAGGATTTGGCTTAAGGAGGGAATAACACACTCAATTGGATATGGAAATCTATTTTACCCTATAGGAAGGCAGGGGGAAAGGTGATAGGAGATGGAAGATAACAGAAGGGACATTAAATTGGGGAAAGTGATAATCAAAAGCAAGCACTATTGTGGGAGGGCAGGTTAAGGGAGAGAATGAAATAAATTGAGGGCAGGACAGGATAGAGGGAAATGTATGGTTAATCTTTTACAATATAATTATTATGTAAATACTTTGCATTGTTATGCATATATGACCTTTATTGAATTGCTTGTTTTCTCAATGAGGGTGGGTGGGAAGTGAGGGAGAGAATATGGAACTCAAAACTTTGGTAGTAAATGTTAAAAAATTTTTAGCATGCAACTGGAAATTAAGATATGTGGGCAATGAGGTACAGAAATATATTTTGCCCTACAGGAAAATAGAGGGGAAGGGGAATAAAAGAAGGGTGGGTAGTGGAAGGGAGGACAGACTGGAGGAAGGGGTGGATGGAGTGCATGCTGTCCTGGAGTGGGGCTGGGGAGAAATAGGGAGAAAATTTTGAATTCAAATTCTTGTGGAAGTGAATGCTGAAACCTGAAAAAATAAATGAATTATATATTGAAAAAAAGAAACCTCAAAAAAAATAGAGTAGGTTTATCATGAATAGACTAATCATCTTGTGATGCATTTTTTACCCATGGAAACCTGACTTCTTTAAATAAGATGTTCCCTCTTGCCAAAAAATGAAAATGGACAAGAAGATGGATATTGATACTGACTGTAATTATGTCATATAGAACTTTAACCAAGGCTAAACAATTACCATTCGAAGGAATCCAGAAAGGACAGAAGACACCTTGATCTACCAGGAAAGTAGAAAGTGGGGACATGCAAAGGTTATTTTAATGTTAACAGAAGATATATATGTGTGTGTAAATATATATATGTATACACGTTTACATGTATGTATGTATGTGTATATATAATCTTACAGATGATTGTGGAAATTGTAATTGGCATTGCTTCATAAAAGAATGAAAAGCAATAAAGAAAAAGAAAGTTTGGTGAGAGACCAAACTGAACAAATCATTCTAAGGGCATTTAAGGATAAAACTGCACAAAAGTTCAAAAAACTGTGGAAATTGTAAAGGACTTCTACAACACAATTTTCTCCATGAATGAGAGTACAACCTACATATTTAGATTCTAATATCATAGTCTGGGACATGCTCCATAACAAAGTGCAAATGGTACCAAATAACTTAGGAAAATAAGTATACCTTGACTTAACCAAGAATACAAAAGGAAGGTCCATGCTTGAGGCTACACAATTTTGAAGGCATTGAGGAACCGCTTCTTGGAAAAAGAAGATGATACAAAAAACTTGGAAAAATCTTGGGACTTTTAATGACCAAGCAAAGTGGATCAGGATAGTATTAATAATTTATTGACCTAAATGGTTATTGTCCTGCCTCTAGAAAAAAAATTATGAGGATAATCTTCACCAACAGGGCATCAATGATGAAATTATAAGAAGAAGCTAGTCAGTTATAAAGTTGTGAATTGGTCCATACTTTCTGGAAATCAATTTGGAATTATATGAAGAAGTCACTAAACTATTCCTACACTTTGGTCCTTCTATCTCACTTCAAAACTCTAGTTCTCCAATAGATCTCTGATCCCATCAATGTGGGTATTCCTCCTAATGATGCCAATTACAGCAAATTTATGCCTACCACTTTTGAATAACTTCATGTTTTACAAATTTACCACCAGTGATTCTTCCCAACATGGGAAGCAATATTCTTCACAGCAACATTCTTCCTCTGTTGTGGTAATGCTATGAAATATGAATCAGTGTTCTCTAGAGAATCAAAAGTGAATGTCAGCCAGAGGGCATTTTGTTTGTTTAGTCATATTGTTGACTACAAAAAAAAATCTATTTACTTAGCTGAATAAAAAGATTTCTTCAAACCTTAAAATAAAATGTAACAGAGACAAAATATATTCAACAATCTTCTGGTCATTAATATTAAAGAAGGTATAAAGCACAGAGATACGTGTTCACCACTGTCATGAATGTACTCCAGTATAGAGTCTGAAAGGAAGAGGTGCTCTTTGCAAATGAGGTCTTCCATTTGTCTTTTCTTGGTAGTAAAACTAAATTGAGTGGCCACCAACTGGGAAGTGGGTGAACAAATTGTGGGACATTAATGTAATAGAATTTAATTGCTTTGTATAATCCAAAAAATATGAGATATTCAAAGAAACACAGCCTTCTCTATTCATTGTAGAGCAACTCACTTTCAAAAAAAAAACATCTGGTGATCAAATACATATCTAACTACATGAGTGTAAATGAAAATGACACTAAACAGCTTCAGAATTCAGATTGTATATAATGTTTAATCTTGGTTCTTGAGAACTGATGTTGAAACTCTCATCCTAATTAGAGACATGGTAGATCACTAGTGTGGATTATTTTATATCAGTAACTATTACTGTAAAGAATACATTATTTCTTAACCACTCACCTATTTTCTTTCCAATAGTTTACCCTTTTCAGTGCTCTTTCAATTCTTTGTTTACTATATCCGAGAAAAAGTCTCCATTAGGTACTAATAATACCTGCCTTTAAGGTCTGCTAACCTTTCAACAAAAAGGGTATGCCTACGGCTTTTAGCTGCCTATAGCCAAGAGAAACAGCAACTACCAGTGAAAGTCAGGTAAAGGCCAAGGCCATGCCCAAGAGCAGGGACACCCTGCGAATCTGCCAAACCCCAGAGTCTCAGGGTACTTAGAAAATCTTTGGGTTTCCAAGGAGTTCAGCTCAGGACTTCCTGCCTTCAGCATAATCAGTCTTGTTTTAGGTTGGTCCTTCTCCCCTAGGCAGTTGATCCAAACCAACTTGCAAATCTTGAAGCCATTAATATTTTCTATAAACTTCAAATTGCCAGGGACCTACAAATAATGACAACATTTGAATATGAACCACATGGAGTGATTTTCTCTTGAATCTCTGAATAATGCAATAATTCAGTGAATTACATCTTAGGTAGTAAATAACAGTGTCAACATTCACTCTCCATGTTTAGTTTACATTCAGCTTAAGATTATCTCTGAATGCATTCCAGTTCCAACCACAGAAGAGCAAATATATTAACACTAACGTGAAAGAGATCTGCTTTCACTTTGCCCATTTTCACTGCTCAGAAAAAAATAACAATTTTTCCATTTGAGAATGATGGGAGAGCTGGGCTGATGACTGGGCTTTCAGGTGAAGTAATATTTTTCTTTCTTCAGGTGCAGGGTCAGTGTTAATGGGAATAAGGGAGGAGATGTCTCCTACATTCTTATGATCATTAGGAAGTGAAATGTGGAATCTTATTAGATTCACAGTGGGGGATAAATTCACATCTCATTTGTCAAGAAATCTGTCTTGTTATGATACAGGTGATTTCATGTTCAAGTTGTAACTATGGAAAAGAAAAAGTACACCTGTAATATCCCTTTCTTTTTGGAGGAGAGTGGGTGACATAATTGGTGATTGAGTGTCTTGCCCAAGGTCACACCACTAGTAAGTGTCAGTTGTCTGAGACCTGATTTGAAGTCAGGTCCTCTTGATTCCAGGTCCAGTGCTCTACTTACTGTATCACCTAGCTGTCCCAATATCCATTTCTTAATGGAATCTTGTCTTGACTAGGGGTATAGACACCTGCACAATAGCCAGAGCAAGCAGAGAATCAAAGAACTTTTCTACTGAGAAAGACCTTAGTCCAATGCTCCAATTTTCTATTTGAAGAAGCTAAGAGTCCATTGGTTAAGTGATTTGTCCAGGTAGTATGTGGCAAAAGATATTTTTAAAAACAGAAGTATTTATTACACTTCCATTCCCATTTTAGCTGCTTCTATATATATCCCTGTAATTCTAGGATATTTGACAAAGCCAGAGACTAAAAAAATCTGGGAAATAGGAGCAACATTTCTCATTCCCCTCTCCCCATTCCTGTAGCTACTGCCCTAGTTTAATCTCCAATTGCATCTCACCTAGACTATTGCAATTGACTCCTAAGCAGTCTACTTCCTTTTTTAGCCATTGCCTCACGTGACTTACAAATCAACCATCCTGAGACATAGGTCTATCATGTCAAAACTTACCGATGGCTCTCTCTTCTCCCTAAGGGAGAAAAGGGCAAACTTCTTAGCCTGGAATTAAAATCTCCATAATCTGAGTCCAGTGTATAGTCCTGATTTATTTCATGTAACTCCACTCCTACACTATATGTTCTAGTTAAATTGGACTACGACCTGACCTCAAGATCCCATCTTCTGCCTCTATGTTTTCTCAGTTGTGTAGTATATCCTCCATACCTGGAATGCATTCCTTTTTCAGCTCTATCTCTTAGAATTTTCCTTTAAATCTCAGATCAGTTGGCATCATGTACTGATATCCTTGTTCTCGGTGCTATCTCTCTCCTCAAATTATGTTCTAAATACTTATGTACATATTTATACATGTAGATATATGCACATGTATATATATATACATATATATTAATGTATGTATGTGTATATATATAAAATGTCTAACCCCTACATAGAATGCAGATCCCTGTAAGTGAGGGCCCTTGTATCACTAATGCCTTACATATATTAAGCACTTAATATTGGCTAAATGAAATTAAACTTTCTCAGCATAAATGACATAAGTTTTATTTAAGGTTCTTTCTTTTTTTAGGCCAGCTAGTATTCTTTCTCCCTCTCCTATTTGGAAATGTGTGAATTCTGAAAGAAAGATCTCCCATGGTCCCTAAAAAGTTTTGGCCCTGCCAGGCTATGAAAATTTGGTAAGAATTCAGATTTTCATTATGCTATTGATAAAGTTCAAGTGAGTATCTTATACTTCTTTCCATCTTTCAGATTTAATCTGAATGCACAATTGATTCTGGCCTCATGTTCCTAGGTCTATGAGTTCTTGCTAGCCTCCAAGACTGCTACTTCTATTCCTCCTTAATGGTATAGAAATATTTTATCTGCCAAATCTCAGGTTGTAACAACAAAGGAGTCAGTTTTGAATTCAAAGGATTGTTGTCCTTGAATGAATAGAAACTGTCTCCTAAACCCAGTCCACATGACTCTTTGGAGACCAGAGTTTGGAATCATGAGGGTTTGTCCCTTTCATGAACACTTATCATCTCGATCTAGCCTCAGAGCAGGAGTCAGGAGGACCTGAGTTCAAATCTCACCTCAGACACTTGATACTCACTAATTGTGTGACCTTGGGCAAGTCACTTAACCCCAAATACCTCATCCTGGGTCATCTCCAGTCATCCTGATGAATGTCTGGTCACTGGATTCAGATGACTCTGGAGAAGAAGTGAGGCTGGTGACCTGCACAGCCCTCCCTCACTCAAAACAAAGTCAAGTGCAAGTCATGTCATCATTTCTCTGATGGCATGGTCTTCTTTGGCAACGAAGGACAAATACATATCACCTCGAACTACAACTGTTTGGTTAACATTACTATACCAACTGGAACCAAGGGGGCAGATCAATTATATTACTACTTTTCAAACAGCTAGAAGGTATCAATGATTAACTATAATATTGTCAAGATAATTAAAATGAGAAAACCAAATAATGGTAGGAACTAACATTCTAGCAATGAACCTCTCCAAATTTAGCTAAGCTAGTGCTTAGACAACAAACATAAAGGTCTTTACCAGACCTGTTCTTGAAGTCTTTCCATCCTGGTGTGATCTCTCAAAGTTTAAGCATCTAGTGATAGTCTTTGTGCCACAACATCATAGGTCTTTAGTGAAGAATGTTATTTACATACATTAACAAAGTAGGGTGGTCACCTGAACAAATACACTGGTTTCTGCCATTGACCACATTTTTTGTTAAGTTACTCTCTTGGTTCACAAGGATCCTAGAATGAGAAAATTTCAGAGATTATTACTGCTGTAGAAATTTTGTCTTTAGCTAGCATACTCCAAGCTCAGCCTGATCTGAAGCAAGTCTCTGTTCCCTCTAGGGGTTGTTTCCCTTTCTCTCCATCCTAGCATTGAAGCACAGTACATAGTAAGCACTTAAATTCTAATGGAAATCCACTTTGACACAAATTATAATAAGTGGTTATACATTTTATACCAATTTCAAATCGTTTAGTATTAGAAATAAGCATTTAAAATTTCTACTTTCAGGTTATGATGACAAAAGTTGAGCATTTAAACCATTCCCCACCTCTATCACTCCTATGAGTTTGTGAGGAAATGAGAAGGGGTTGGATAAGCAAGAGGGAGTTACAGTTTGTTTATCTTGGGTAGTGCTTCAGGGAAGTAAAAGGAAGACAGGTGCCATGGGCTGGATGCCAGTAATCCCAACAACCTTGGACTTGTGATCTAGCCAATTTGCTATCTGCTTCACTTTAATCTTACCGGCTCTTCTGTTGGTGTCTTTCATCTCCACCCCCATTACTGTGTACACTTTGCTCCAGCACAACATTCTATCTTCACTTTCTCTGCTTTGTGTCACAGAGGCAGCTTCCAGATCCAATGCTCTCCATCGGTTTTTATGCCATGCCTTCTGCTTACCTCTGACCTTGAGGGTCCATGCTCCTGAATGATGAGAGTTCTCTACAACTAACCCAATTCAGACCCAGTATATTGCTGTTACTGCTTGCTAGTCGTGCTGGAGCTCCAAATCCCACATCCCTTTCACTTCTAGTTTTTGAAATATTAAAGAAATCTACATTACTATTCCTAAAAAGTATGTGCCAATGAATTTTTTTTATGGCTTCACTCAACATCCCTGTAACTTTCCAGGTCAAAAGGTCCCTTTCTGGCCATCACTTCTTTATACATTCTGCCCTTTCTCATTAAGCTCTGTGTGGACAGAGACTGTCTTTCTGTGTTTGTATCTCCAGTACTTAATACAGAGTCTGGTATGCAGTTAGCACTTAATAAATGGTTTTTTTTAATTTCATTTGTACTTTCAATGTTCCAGTTCTATGCAGTCAAGCCAGAAAAGCATGGGGGACCAGACAGTTCTCTCTCTCCTCAGGCTCTTCACAGTACTTCTCTTTGCCAAGGACTTGCATCTTCTCAGTACAAGAAAGTTCCTTCCAAAGTCAAAGGCCTTGGAAACTTGGGGAACACTGGGTAATGCCTATGTGCGCTAGAAAATCTCAATGGCAACATTCATAGGGAATGAGTCACAAATTTATATATTATGGCCCAGACCTAATTCCTGATGAGAGAATTTCATCTAGCAACTCTACTGCATCATATGAACATAGAGAACTGTCTATGGCACTGAGATGTTAAGTAACTTGTCCAGGGTGACCCAGCCAGTTTGTAGAAGAGACATGACATGACCTTGCTAAGTCCAATGATAAAGCTCTATTCCTTCTCTGTCTCAATTAAGTATTGTATGAGGATCTGAAAGTTTGGGGAATACAGAAACATTAAATGACACCAAACTACCTAACATGGGGTTGCAGGCCTTTGGGACCCATTTAGAGGCAGGGATAGGCAGCTCTTTTTTCTGGATGAATTAATTGATAAATTCTCTTTCACTTCTCTAACAATTCATGTCTTTAAGCTGACTTCATTAAGGAAGTGCAGACATTTTCAAGGGCTCTTTTTTTTAAACATAATATCTTATACAGTTATCTATATCCATGCTACATTTTCTTCTATGCCTTCTACCCCAGAGTTGCTTCTCCAAACATTCAAAATAAATTTCCTCTTTTCTGAACTTAAAGTCTAGACTCCAGAAAGCCAGTTTCCACTGTTGAAAAAAATGATTTTATCTCCTTCCCCCCTCTACTGAGAGAGAGAGAGAAAGCATTTCTTCAGTTGCTTTTCAGTATTCTAAGATCTCCATGAAAAATATCTCACTTCAAAGCTGAAAGGGGGAACTCAAAGGTTTGTCTCATTGAGAATTTCTTGGGCCAAGCCCAATTGCTCAGTTTTCCAATGAATAACTTCAAGTCAATAACTGGAGGGTAACACCACAAGGTGAATGTCACTGTTGAAATATCTCTCTGCATTTGTCCCAGTCTAGTCAAATATTTCAGATGTCTTCAGCTAACTGGAAAGGCCAAGAATAAAGCTAGGGAACTTTTAAGGGAGTCAGAGTGCATTCTCATAGTACTAGTCCTGTGAGGTACGAAGGAAGCCCCATATTTGTGGCTGTAATAGTAATTTAAATGGAAAACTCTTTCTCATTCATTAATATGCCCATATGATCTGCTTAAATCACCTGGAAGTCTAAGTCACATGTAGTGGGAGGAGCTTGCTGAACAGGCAGAACAAGAAGGGTGGAGGAGAACAGGATGTAAGTGAGTGAGCATAGTTGGGGTAGAGGAGAGAGGACCCAGGCAGGCAGGCATGATCAGGCTCCTAGTGTTTGCTTGTGAGAAGGCCCTTGCTGAGGCGGGAAGGATTGGGAATGGCTTTGCTCTCTGCATGATCATGTTTATTAACTTCTTGGTCACCATGACAAATTTAACTTTCTGCTTCTGGGATTTGACTTTCTGGAGTCTAAATAAATGTTTTTCTTCCGCCTTCTAAGTGGAGAGTCTTCTATACTTTGCAATTGAGAGCTACTGTAGTGTATTGTCACCATCGGTGCTTTAAATATTGCCTTGGCTATACAGCGGTCAGGACGAGTTGTAAAAAAGAAGTTAGTTTTTTACTTTTTCTTGGGGAAGTACATTTCTAAGATCTGCCTTAATTCCCTGACTAGGAATCCCATGACATCACATTAGTTCAGGGCCTCACAGCAATGAGTTTAATGTTCCTATCTTCTCTCTAGAAGGTGAAAGTCAAAAGTTCCCAAAGAAAGAATAACAAAACATCTTCAGGAATGCCTGCTGTATTACTGAATCTTTCATAATAATTGATGAAAAGTATATTACTGATATCCAGATTTCAAACTATATTATAAAACAATAATTGTCAAAGCAATCTGATGCTAAGAAACAAAATAGTAATTAGTGAAATAGGTACACAGTGCAATAAAATAAATGATCATAGTAACTTAGCATATAATGACCCCAAGGATACAGACTTTGGGGACAAAAGTTCATAATTTGACAAAAACTACTGAGAAAATTGGAAAAAAAAAACAATGTGGTAGAAACTAATTATAGACCAACACCTAATAAGGTCAAAATGGGTACATGATTTACACATAAAGGGTCATAACATAAGTAAATTAGCAAAGTGTGGAATAATTTTCCTATTAGATGGATAAGAGAAGAAGTTAGTACTGAACAAGATACAAACAGCATTACAAAATGTAAAATAGATCATTTGGATTATATTAAATTAAAAAGGATTTGTACAAACAAAACCAATGCAACCAAAAATAGAAGGAAAGAGAAAGGTGGGGAAAAGTTTTGCAACAATAGCTCTGATGAACTCCTCATTTTTCAAATACCTAGAGAACTGAGTCAAATTTATAAGAATACAAATCATTCCCCAATTGATAAATGATTAAAAAATAGAAACAGGAAGTTTTCAGACAAAAAAAATCAAAGCTATCTATAGTCATATAAAAATGCTCTACATCATTACTGTTTAGAGAAATAGAAATTCAAACAATTCCGAGGTAGCAGCCAAACCTACCAGATTGGCTAATATGACAAAAAGGAAAGAGATAAATGCTGGAGGGGACATAGGAAAACTGGAACACTAATGTCCTATTGGTAGAAGTGTGAACTGGTTCAACCATTTTGGAGAGCAATTTGGAATTACGACCAAAGCTGTATAAAACTATGTATCCAGCAGTACAACAGCAAGGTACAAATCCCAGACTTTTAAAAAATGCAGGGCGGGATCCAGTTTGTACAAAAATATTTATAGTAACTGTTTTTGTGATGACAAAGAACTGAAAATCAAGGGCACGCCCATCAATTAGTGAAGGACTGAACTAGCTGTAGTACATGAGTGTAATGGAATAGTATTGTGCTTGAAGAAATGAAAAGCTGGATGATTTCAGAAAAACCTGGAAAGGCTTACATGAACTGTTGCAAAGCAAAGTGAGCAGAAGCAGGAGAACATTGTATGTAGTAAAGCAATGTTGCATAATGAAGAACTGTGAATGACTTAGGTATTCTCAGCAATATAATAATTCAAGACAATCCCAAAGGTCTCATGATGCTATCCATTTCCAGAGAAATAATTGTTATTATCTAAAAATAGACTGAAGCATAATATTTTTCTTTATTTCTCCCTTTCCTTCTTTCTTCTTTCTTTCCTTTATTTCTTTTTTTTTATTTTTTTTAATAAATTTATTTATTTAACTTTTTACATTCATTTTCACAAGATTTTGGGTTCCAAAATTTTCTCCCCATTTGTCCCCTCCCCCCTCTCCAATACACTGAGCATTCTAATTACCCATATCA
>CM053772.1:105127868-105146664 GCA_028658325.1 Potorous gilbertii | reverse complement strand
CTGCTAGATCTTGTGTTATCCTGATTGTATTTCCACAATACTGGAATTGTTTCTTTCTAGCTGCTTGCAATATTTTCTCCTTGACCTGGGAACTCTGGAATTTGGCCACAATGTCCCTAGGAGTTTCTCTTTTTTTGGATCTCTTTCAGGCAGTGAATCTCTCACACCTGTGGTGGTTTCCAGACTTCATTACCCCAAAATGCTGAAGATAAATAAGAAGGTCAGTGGAAAAAGCCTGTGGAACCAGTGAAGGAGAGTGGAACGATCTGGCCCAGCTCCAGGGCAACAGAGTGGGTAGGGGATGGAGGAACCCTCAGGAGCCACAGCAGCATCAGGGACACCTATAGGCACTCTTTCTGGAGCTCGAGGCTCACACAGTGTGGGTGAATTGAGTGGCTGATAGTACACTCACCCTACCCCCACTGGAAGCTGAGAACTACCTTGACAAAGAGCTCAAAAGTCAAGCAAATGGTTGGGAAAATAAGCAAAAAACTGAAAAAGAATCAGACTATAGAATGCTACTTTGTTGACAAGGAAGACCAAAACGTGCAAAGAGAAGAAAATTCCAAGTTTCTCAATCCAGAGCGTCCAAGAAAAAATGAATTGGTCTCAGGCTCAAGAGGGATTTTGAAAATCAAGTAAGAGAAGCAAAGCAAAAATTGGGAAGAGAAATGAGAATGATGCAAGAAAATTATGCAAAACGAGTCAACTGTTTGCAACAGGAGACCCCCAAAAAAGCTGAAAAAAATAACATTCTAAAAAAAATAGACTAACCCAAATGGCAAAAGAGACTCAAAAAGCCAATGTGGAGAAGAATGCCCTAAAAAGTAAAATTGACCAGATGGGAAAGGAGATCCAAAAACTCGCTGAAGAAAATAATTCCTTAAGATTAGAATAGAGCAGATGGAAGCTAATGACTTGAGATATCAAGAAATCATCGAATGAAACAAAAAGGATGAAAAAATAGAAGACAAAATGAAATATCTCATTGGAAAAAAACTGACCTCGAAAATAGATCCAGGAGAAACAATTTAAAATTTGTGGGAATATCTGAAAGTCACGATCAAAAAAGAACCTAGACATCATCTTTCATGAAATTATCAAGGAAAACTTCCCTGATATTCTAGATCCAGAGGGTAAAAAATATATTGAAAGATATTCATTCAATATTTATTCATTCACCACCAATAACCTCCTGAAAGTGATACAAAAAGAATAACTCCTAAGAATATTGTAGCCAAATTCCAGAGTTCCCAGGGTCAAGGAAAAAATATTGCAAGCAGCCAGAAAGAAACAATTCAAGTACTGTGGCAATACAATCAGAATAACACAAGATCTAGCAGCTTCTACATTAAGGGATCACAGGGCTTGGAATATGATATTCCCGAAGTCAAAGGAACTAGGACTGAAACCAAAAATCACCTACCTAGCAAAACTAACTGTAATACCTCAGGGAAAAAGAATGGTCATTCAATGAAATTGAGCACTTTCAAGTGCTCTTGATGAAAAGACCAGAGCTGAAAAGAAAATTTGACTTTCAAACACAAGAATCAAGAACAGCATGAAGAGGTAAACAGGAAAAAGAAATCATGAGGTACTTACTAAAGTAGAACTGTTTACATTCCTATATAGAAAGATAATATTTGTAACACTTGAGAATTTTCTCAGTATTTGGGTAGTTGGAGGGATCATGTACATGTAGACAGAGGGCACATGAATAGAAAGGGATGATATCTAAAAAGAATAAAATTGAAGGGTGAAAGAGGAATATATTGGGAGGAGAAAGGGAGAAATAGGATGAGGCAAATTATCTCTCATAAAAGACGCAACAAAATGCTTTTTCATTGGAGGGAAGGTGAGAGGAAAAAAGTGAAGCTTACTCTCATCACATTTGACTTAAGGAGGGAATAACATGCACATTCAATTTGGTATGAAAATCTATCTTACACTGTAGGAAAGTAGGGTAGAAGGGGATAAGTGGGGAGTGGGGGATGACAGAAGGAAGGACAAATGGGAGGAGGGGGTAATCAGAGGTAAACACCTTTGGGAAAGGACAAGGTCAAAAGAGAGAATAGAATGAATGGTGGGCAGGATAGGATGGAGAGAAATATAGTTGGTCTTTCACAACATGACTTTTATGGAAGTCTTTTGCATAACTACACATGTATAACCTATATTGAATAGTTTGCCTTTGCAGTGGGGATGGGTTTGGAGGGAAGAAGGGATAAAAGTTGGAAATCAAAGTTTTAAAAATAAATATTAAAATTGTTTTTACACGCAATTGGGACATAAGAAATACAGGTAATGGAGTATAGAAATCTATCTTACCCTACAAGAAAATAGAGGAGATGGGGATAAGGGAAAGAAGGGGTGTGACAAAAGAGAGGGAAGATTGGGAGAAGGGATAATCAATCAGAATGCATGGTGTCCTGAAGTAAGGGAGGGGAGAAATGGGGAGGTAACTTAGACCTCCAAATCTTGTGGAAATGAATGTTGAAAACTAAAAATAATTTTTCGAAGTATGAATGAATAAATAAATAAATAATAAACCTAAATAGCCAGTTTTACTGTGAGATCTTTATGAACTGCAGGCACATGGTCTAAGACTTGTTACCTGCAAATCCCAAATAATCAACCCAAAGTGCTTTCTCTTTTGAAGTGTGATACTCACCAAGGGTTTTCCTGAGTCTATTTTCGTTCTGTTCAAATTGGGACTGTACCTTGTTGTCTGAGTTTGAAATTTCACTGGATTTGCCTTTGTAATGAAAAAGGATCCTCTGGGGGCAGTTTCAAGTGTCCTTTATTGTATGGACTCAGAGGACACTTGCCTGAACCTCCAAAGAGATTACTTATGGTCCAAACACTACTAGAGAAATTTTAATGTGTCCTCTATTCAGAAATTCTGTCCAAACCCCAATTAGAATGGCAGTATGATCAGAAAGGTTCACACAAATATTTTCACCAAATATTGTGGCATCTCTGTTTCTTTGCCTTTTTATTTATTTATTCTTTCCTAATATTAGGTTGGAGACAGAGAGAACTAGGTCATGACCTTATGAGCTTCAAAAGGCCCTGAAGCTGGAATCCTCGGATAAACCTCAGTGCCTGCAGCAACAGTAACAGCTGAGCCCACTGTGGAGTCGATGCCACCCTGGGGAGCAATCTGTGTGACCCAGCCCAGCACAGAATCAGTCCTGCAGCTGAGCCACCATGTCCTGCAAGAACAAAATATCTTGCACATGGGCTGTGCTTGCATTTGGTACTAAACTTGATGGGAGGAGTGTCTGTAGCAACTATTTTGAGTTTGAATTACACTTTCTTTGGAACAAAGGTAGTTGTGCGGAGACTGTCCTGTGCCAAAGGGAAATGGATTTGTACTTCTCTTTTGCTATAACTTTTCAGTAAATGTCCCTTTGTAAAAAAACTAATTGATGTTAAATTCTTGCAAAAGATATTGAGGAAATATCAAGCAGTTAAATAATACTGTAGAGATATAGAATGGCAATGGCAAAGGAGTGGAGTATTGGGAACTGGTGATTGATATTGGGAGAAGTCTAGAGAAACAACATTAGAAAAAACTTATAGCTTTGTAGGGGGTATACCTAGAACCCTGAGGAGAGATTGGATAGCAGCCTTACTCTGGGAATCCTACCTGGCAGTGCAGGGGAGAGGTGCTTATAAGGGCTGCACAATATAAGTATACTAATTTTAGCATATTTAGCCCTACATTGGAGTAGAAAAGCATTGCAGTTATAATACATTAATTTAAAAATAGAGGTCTATGTTGGAGGAAATACGTACCATACGTATCTCAATTTTATCCCTTTTATATTTCTTAATTTAGAGTATCTCTGGAAAGTTCTTCATTAAATTCCACCAACCTGAGATTTCTCTGAAACCTCATTCTTATCAAAATGAGTTAGAGATAAGGAAAACTCCTGAAGATTCAGTAAAAATGCTGACTGCCTGAGTTTGCAAAAATCAAACAATATTTTCTATCATTCTTGATAGCCATGCTGCTAATGCATGTGAAATTCAGTGATTTTTTTTTAATTAGACTGCCTATAAGCTTACCTAATGTCAGCAATAGATGAATTAGCTGAGTTCTAAAGGAGGGGAGGGGGAAGGGGAAGGAGGGTGTATGGGATTTAAAACTGCAAATTACTTTCCTGAATCCAGCATTCATTTATTTTTTCTTTAGACAACCATTTCATTTTAACTATGTTAAGCATATCTTGCATTTTAAATTCAGGTATGTTTGTCAAGCAAGATACACTAACTAGACAGCTACCAGGGCTTCAAGACCTCTACTTCCTGTTGGAAATCTTAATGTCTAATTTATGAACCATTTGGACTTTCATAAAGAGCAGCAGTGCTGGCAACTTGAATTTGTCAAATTGCAGATTGCCTTCATAATAAATGTTCCCATCCAGCCCTTGCTCATAAGGTCAAGATGAGGCAAGTTTATGTGTTTCACTTTCTGGGTTGTGGTTTGGGAGTCTACAGAGTGACAGGCACAAAATTAGGTCAAGTCTTTTGCTTGCTCCAGGGTATCTTTGCAGTCAGATTGCATAAAGGCACATAGAAAACACCCAGTCTTTTGAAAAGGTGACAGTTTGGCATACATAAATACAGGCTAAAGGGAAAATGAGATACATGAATATTTAAATGATGTGATATGCAAACAACATAAAACTCAGAGCTGGTTATGTGGCTAGAACAGGCATTGTGAACCAAGAAAAAAAAAGTCTTGCAGACACTTTGCACATCTCATACACTGACACATTCCATTTTCTATTACACTTCCCTTTGCATGTACCTAATCTTTACAATATTATAAATTTCATAATGCTAAACCCTTATTCATCATTGTATCTATCTTGAGCTCAGTACACAGTTAAGTGCTTTTCAAATATTTATTAAATTAAGAATTATTGAACAATTATAATGAAGGCAACATAACACTTCAAAGTTTGGAAAGCGCATTAGTATCAAAGATACATATACAGATAGATATCATTCTACTATATTCCTATTAAAAGCTCATTCTGAGTATTTCCTAACTCCTGTTGTAAGCTTGATGCTATAAATTTTATCACACAAGCATGTGTATATATGTATATATATATGTATGTGTGTACACGCGCGTGTGTATATATATATATATATGTATGTATGTACACACACACACACACACACACAAAGTCATCTTGACTTATGTCTTGCCACTAACTCTGGAGGAGAGAGTGAGGCTGGCAATTTGTACAGCTCTACCTCACTTAAATCCAAATCAAGACATCACCACAACCACCACCACCACAACATACATATACATACATATACACATATTTATATATACATATACATACATATACACATATTTATATATACATATACATACATATACCTATTGGTGATAAGGAAAGGTTTCTATGATTTCCTATAATTTAATTGGTGTAAGCATATCACTCAATAAATTCCAATCACCTCTCCATTACGTCTGGGATCATATAAAAGCCTCTGGCATTCAAAGCCCTCCATAACCTGCCCCTCCTTTCCTTTTTTTAATTTTTATTTTTTAGACCTTATGCTCCACCTCCCCCCTGTATTCTGCCAAACAATGACACTAGTCTACTTACTGTTCGCCAAACTAGATTCACCATCTCTTAATTCCACAAATTTTCTTCTTTTTTATTTTAATTTTCAGTTCCAAAATCTCTCCCTCCTGCTTCTTGAGAAGGCAAGAATTACTACACTTCACTCTCCATTAGATCCCTCCTTTATAAAATGTGGATATATTACCATACCATACCACCCTACATCTTAGGCCTTGTTGTGAGGATAAAATGAAATGTTTGCAAAGCACTTTGTAAACGTGAAAATCCTACATAAATAAAATGATGATATTGTCCTACGTAAATACTAGCAATGATGTCCAATAAGGACAAAACTGGCCTTATGATGACTACAATTATTCTGAACTAAAGGGAGGTAGATATGGGTTCAAAATAAGGAGGAATATTCTGAAAACTACCTTCTGTAGTACCAAGACAATATTCACAGTGCAGAGGGCAACTTTGAATATGCCAGAGTAATTCTGAATCACAAAATACAACAGACTCTCCACATGGAAGACAGAACAAAACAGTGATTTAAACTTCAGAAAGCTGAATCCCAGCACCAGAAAACCAAATCCATTATAGCAACAAAGAAATTGATACACAATAACAACGCATCAGGCACCACCATCCCCAAGCTTTCCCCCTGCTAGGGCCTTTCTACAAATGAACACTGTCACAGCTTGCTGCCTGCTTCCTCCCTTCCCCTCAGCCTCTCAGCTCTGTTCCTCTCCTTCTTGTGTTCTACTCATTCCACAAGCTCCTCCCACCACAGACTCATGGGACTCAGGCTTCCATTTGACTCAGGCAAGTCACATGGGCCTATTAATGGATGGGAAAGATATTCTCATTATGCACACAAAAACACATTAACAATACACTTTCTAAGAAATAGAATGGATTGTTTTACAGGTATTGCATTTCCCATCATTCCGAATGTTCAACTAGAAACCGGGTGATCAGTTCTCAGGAATGGTAGAGAGGAAGTGGTCTTAACCTGTGTACTTTAGAAACATATTTTGATAGAAAATTACATTTTGATATTATTGGTTTTCTATTAAACAACTATATGTTTTATGCATTCAAAGCATTATTCTGAGAAAGTATCTAGAGATTTCATAGGACTACCAATGGGGTGCATGATACACAAAAATGATGAAGAATACTGGCATAGAGGGCATTCCTGATTCAGGTAGGAGATTGGGCTATATGATCATTTCTAGAACCATGCTTCAGACTCTTAATATTGTCATTGTAATAGAAGAATAAAGAGCCTGAAGAAATTAAGGGGTTTGTGGAAAATTATCAAACACTTCAAAAGAAAAGGCAGAGGATAGGGAGCTTCAAGAAAAAAAAAATGTGTGTGTGTGTGTGTGTGTGTGAGAGAGAGAGAGAGGTGGGGGGGAGGGAGGCATGGAGGGAGAGAGAGGGAGAGAGAAAAAGGGAGACAGAAAATGTATCTAGTGATTCTAAACCAAATTCTCACCTACTAAGTTTGAAGTTATAGGGCTTTCCAAGATTAACAAGAAAGGGATAGAGCAACCACAAAACTTGAAATAGTATCAAACATTTAGTCTGTGGGGAAAAGTGTAAGTATGTTATCAGTTAGAACCATAGCAATATTTTTCTTTTGGGAAATGAGATTACTTTTGGATTAAAAGCAGTTTGAGTAACAGTTTTAAAAAAATAGCTTTCTGGCTTCCCACAACCCATAGGAGGCTTATGTTTTTTCACTCATGCTCATATCCCCAGCTTCTGTTATATTAGCCTCCTTCCCTCGAGCCTGCTTACAGACATTGCCTACTCACTTGCTTGCCAATGAGTAACTGAAGTGCACTGAAAAATGTAAGGAAAACCATGAGAAAAGAAAAATGTGGGTCAAATGTAACTTTTAGTGTAAAATCTCAATGATAATGTTGGGTCCTCAAGAAACTTCTACTCCTTACACACAGGTCTCATTTAACATGAAAATATTCTCTATATAAAGTACCTAGCCTTGTACCCTCCCCACCCTGAAATTTGTTCACATACTTCTAAACTGAGACATACCACCAGGACAGGCAAAGCGTACACAAATATCTCAGCCCTTTAAGTGCTGTTGTCATTAAGAAAAATGTATTTAATGATGTTTAACATCTGTTTGGATGAGCTGAGAGAAAATGACCATTGTGAAATTTCTCAGCCAAATCTGGCTGACTGTACTAGGGGTTGATTTAGAAGGTCAGGAAGGATCTTTTTCTCCTGCAGCTGCTTAACTGCTGGCTATAAATGATGATACAAGACTGTCTTCTTTGTTTCATGCCTGTGATGCAACTTGGTGTCTGGAAAGTTTCTTTCTTTCTTGTTTTTCCTCTTGTTATTCATTCATTTCTTTCTTTTTTTTAACTGTCTTACAGCCAATCCTGAAAAAGATGTTTATATACTAACTCGGCAGAAAAGAAAATGTTTAGCTTTCCCTCAGCCAGGCAATGTTGAAGTGAAGAAATGCCACCAGGACACTTTTTACAAGTTTTTGAGCCATACAAATGGCATCAAATGAATGATGTTCTTTTCCACTCTTAGTCTGGGTCAAATGCTAAAGGGGAAAAAGAGGGAAAGAGGGAAAGAGGGGAGAGGGGGACAGAGAGAGAGAGAGAGAGGGAGGGAGGGAGGGAGGGAGAGGGAGAGGGAGAGGGAGGTAGAGAGGGAGAGGGAGAGGGAGAGGGAGGGAGAGAGAGGGGGAGAGAGAGAGAGAGAGGTTGCATTCATGACTAAAATAGTGCCTGAAATGGCTACATGCATCAGCACTAACATACTCAGGCCTGGATCTTCTGATCATAGATATTAGAAACTATAAAAGTCATTGTGGCACTAATCGGAGCACTCCTGGAGTTCACTAGATAGTGAACAAAAATGGTCAATCAATACAGAACCTCAAGTCTTTAGGAAGAAAAGAAGGGAGGGATTTCTGAAAAAATGATACGAAGAAAATTGTTCTTTCATGAACTAATATTCTTCCCTTGTAAAACTGATATGAAAAATAATACTCAAATTCCCTAACAAGAGCCTTAATAAAGTCACAGAAGTACACAGAGGCAATGAGGGAAGCTTTGGAAATATTTTTTAACCAGAGTGGTGGCAAATTATTCCCTTCTCCTTTGAGTTTTTGCTTTCCTGAGCCTTCCTCCTTGCCCCCTCCAAATGCTGTGCCTGGTTATATATTTGACTCATTAAAATGAAGTTTTATCACATTTCATGTCTACATTAAAAGCTGCTACTGTTGTGGTCCCAGCCTATTTCACATTTGGGAAAGAGAAAGTATCCTTGAACAATGTGAACTACAGTTGGTGCCTTGAGCAAACACATTGGGCAGGCACAATTTAACAAAGCTCCCCAATGCACCCCTGTAAGGTGAGATGCTCCAGGCTATCCCTTTTCATTTCTTTTCTTCCCTTTCCTGTGATAAAAGATAGGTTGAGGGAGACTTAGGAATTGAGAGCAGGCTTTTTCATTTGAATCAGGTTAGCAATATTCATTGAGTATTTGCCAGACTTCACACTCTATTTTTTTTCCCAAAGAAAATACGCCCTCATCTATATATCCAGCCCTAGCTTCTTTCTCGAGTTGTAATTCTGCATCAGCATCTGCTTTTGCACTTGTTCATTCATCTCACTTGCATCCAACTCTTCATGACCACAGTTGGGTGGAGTTGTCTTGGCAGAGGTACTGGACTAGTTTGCCATTTCCTTCTCCAGCTCATTTTACAGATGAAGAAACTGAGGCAAACAGCTTGAGTGACTTTCCAGGGTCACATGTCTAGTAAGTGTGTGAGGCCAGATTTGGAATCAGGAAGACAAATCTTCCTGACTCCAGGCCTGCTACTCTATTCATTGTGCCACCTAAATATAATTGGCATTTTAAGCTTAACATGAACAAAACAGAACACATTGTCTTTTATCAAAAGCCTATCTTACCTTTTAAACTCCCTTTTCCTATTTAGGACATCACTATGCTTCCAATCATTCATGTCTGCAACTTTAAGTTTACCCACAACTCTCCAGTTTCCTTTACATATACAATCAATTGTCAAATCTTGTCAATTTTTCTTCACCCATCCCTTTCTCTCTATTCCCACTGCCAGCATGCTAGCTGAAGCTTTCATAGTATTTCACCTGAATTACTGTAGTAGCCTCTTCCTAGATGACCTCCTTGCTACCCCTCAGTTCCCTCCCCTCTCCAATCCATCCTTCTCACAGCTGCCACATTGATATTCCTAAAGCAGAGGTCTAACAATGACACTCCCCTACTCAAAATTCTCAGTGGCTCCCTATAACCACTAGGATGAAATAAAACAAATCTTCTGTTTAGTATTTAAAGTCCGGATAATTTGAACCCTCCCCAAGTTCCCAGGCTTACTTTTAAAATTGTGTGTATGTATGTATATATGTATCTATATCTATATATATAGATACACATATATATATACACACATATATACATACATATACACATGCACACACATAATATGCATGTGTGCATGTGTATAAATTTGTTTTAATCAGCTACGGTTCACCTTTTCACATTCACACTCAAACCTCTTCCTCCTGAGAATGTAAGAGAAACAAAATCCATCACAAACACACACACATATATATATATATATATACACATATATATATATATATATATATAGTTGATCAAAACAAATTTCCATATTTGCTATTATTTATTTGTTTGTTTAAGCCTCATTCTTCATTCTGAGTCCTTCACCTTCCTATCAAGAGGTATATAGTATATTTCATCATTAGTCTTCTGGAATTCTGATTGTTCAATACACTGAAATGATTTTAATATTCCATCATCTTTGAAGTTATTCAGTCTTTACAGTTGTGGCTGATACTTCATGGCCTCATTTGAGGTTTTCTTGGCAAAATACTGGAGTAGTTTGCCATTTCCTTTTCCAGCTCATTTTGCAGATGAGGAAACTGAGACAAACAAGGTTAAGTGACTTATCCAGGTTCACACAGCTAGTAAGGGTCTGAGGCCAGATTTGAATTCAAGAAAATGAGTCTGGCATTCTATCCACTGTGCCACCTACTTACCTTCTATCACCTTTATATACTATTTATTCCCTAATTTTTGGGCACCCCCTCAGATAATCATTCTTTGCAACCTCAAAAAGAGATAAAATTATTTTCGTACATCCTTAGAGTTTATTTTACTTAAGACTAATCCTTCTCTTAACGTATCCTCTAATTTTCCCTTTACCTTTTTTCTCTTTCCTTCCTATTTTCCTATTGAGTGAAATAGATTTTTGTACCCAACTTCATATGTATGTGTATTATTCCTTCTTTTCTTTTGAAAAGAGGATAAGAAGGAGGTTCAAGTATCAGCCATTCCCCTTGACACTCTTGTATAGATATCATTGATATCTATCTATGTATCCTAATTATGTAAGATAATTTTCCCTAATCTCCATTTCTCTTCACTTCATCTCTACTTCTGATGGTGTTCCTCTCTTCATTTTCCATTCTTTACTTATGATCATCAAGACATAAAAGAGTCATTCCTAGGCATTGTTTAATTAGATTCTCTGAATCCTAGTGTGATAGGGATCAGAGGGGACACATGTATTATCTTCCCATATCTGAATAAAAGCAGTTTATGCTAGTTTAGTTCTATATCATTGCTCATTTATATTTACCTTTTTATGCTTTTTTTACTCCTGGGCTATAATTTCCAAGTTTCTCTCAAGTTGTGGTCTTTTTATCAGGAATGCTTGGAAGTTCTATTTTATCAATGACTTGTTTTCCCCCTGCAGCATTCTACCAGTTTAACCGGGTTATTCTTGAGTATAAGCTTGTGTTCTTTGCCCACTAGAAGATTATATTACAAGCTGTGCTCCACTTTATAATGATAACTGCAAAATCATGTGTAAGCCTGACTGTGGCTCCTGGTATTTGAAATTTTTTCTTTTTGGCTGTTTGAAATATTTATAATTTTCCCTAGAAGCTCTAGGTTTTGACTTCGATAGCCCTGGAAATTTTCATTTTGGAGTTTTGGGTGACTTGTGGATTCTTTCTATTTTGCCCTTGCCTTTGATTCTAAGAGATATGGGTACTTTTAAAATTTCTTGAATAAGATATCTATGTTCTCTTTTTGGTCCTAGCATTAAAATAGACCAATTATTCATCATTTTTTATTCCTCAAATTTGTTTCCCAAGTCACTTGTTTTTTGGTATGAAATACTTTACATTTTCTTGCAATTTTTAGTCCTTCACATTTGCTTTAACTTTTCTTATTGACTTACGAAGTTATTGTTTCTATTTGATCCATTCAGATTCTCAGGGAATTTTTTTGCTTTGGCAAGATTTTGTATCTTTTGTGATAAGCTGTTAATTCCCTTTCCAACTCTTTCTTTCCAACTCATTTTTTCCTAATACCATTCTCAAGAACTCTCATTCCATTTATAAAAACACGTTCCAATTCTTTTTTTTTTAAACCCTTGCATCATCTCCTTCAGAAATTCTACTTGATTTTGTGTCCAGAATGTATTTTTCTCTGAGAATTTTTTATAGATATTTTAGAATCATTTTTTCCTACTTTTATGTTTTGAGAATCCCAACCATCATAATAGTTCATTATGATGTGGTTCTCTTTTTGTTTGACCATTCTTCTAGCTTACTTCCTGACTTTAAACTTGATATTAGGACTGGGCTCTGTGCCACTTTTGTAGAAAAAGCCTGGACTGATCAGCTCTCAGAGACTGGGGACTTGGAAGCTTTCAGTGTTTAAAAATGATCTGATCCAGGAGGGCAAAGTTTGCTGTCCTCTTGGGCTAAGTTCTGCAAGTTCCCAATATGGATTTGCATTGATGTAAAAGTAGACTACTGCTATACTCATTCTCTATCAGACAAATGGAAATCTCTCTTGGTTCAAAGTGACAGAATTGTAGTCTCCCCTTTAGTATGGGTTTCCTGCCTGTTATTCTTCTGCAATCTGGGCTAGATATTGTGAGATTCTGCTTTGCACCTGAGGTCTGAGCCACATTTCTGTTGATGTTGCTACTAACTTCAGAACATCCTCCTTTCTCCATACATACCTTAAAGCCTCGCTGTACTGTGCACAGGTCCCCTTCTCACTTTGCCCAGGATCTATATGTAAATTGGTCCTGGATAGTGAGTAACAAAGTTGCCTGATGTCTGTCCCCATAATAGTCCCCACTGTGTGGGTCTAGGGGTACCCCAGTATGAGTCTTCGACCTCCTTTCTTCTGGTCTGCAGCTGCTCCAACCTGGATCTTCCAATTCTAAGTCCAGTGCACATAATATCATTATACCATACTATCTCTCAAAATTTTAAAAAAATACCAATGTCATCCCATCAACAAAATATTAACTAGAATATCTCCCTTTGTCCCCTAGCAAGTGATTTATATTTATACACAGCAAGTGATTTATATTTCCCAACCATATTTCTCCCTACTTCTTATCCCCTTAATCAAAGATTTTCCCAAGTACTAACATCATCTTCTATTATGTTACACATTTTATAATGTTTCTATTACTGTAGTCTAAAGACATTTCATTCCTACTTGACCAAATTCAGGGATACATACCATTTGGACCTAGAGAAAGAGTGAGATAGTTTGTTTGTTTGGATTTGGATTTTGTTCTTAGTCTGTTTCTTTATACACATCTATACTCAATATGTAACTATTTTTCCTCTCTCTTTTTCATATTTTAGTAAATGTTTGGATTATATGACCCAAAAAGGGTTACCGAATTTTTAAAATTCTTTTGGGACAAAGAGAGAAGGATTTCACTATTTGTATTTTTATATATCTCCTTAGAATCAAGGAAAATTGGAAGATGAGAATTTGTTGAACTTAATAGACTTGAATGGTTCTTTCTCTCTCTGTAGAGTCCAGTTAAAATGTAAAATGCCTATGATGTTCAGTTTCTCAGGAACAATTAGGTACAGATTCTCTCCTACACAGGGAAAAAGAGCCTACCTTTCTGTATGCAAAAAAGAGGGTGTGCTACGGTTTTTGTTCAATTGTTTTAGTCATGTACAACTAACTCTTTGTGATCTCATTTGGGGGTTTCTTGGCAAGCATACTGGAGTAGTTTGCCGTTTTCTTCTCCATCTCATTTTACAGATAAGGAAGCGAAATAGAAAGGGTTAACTTCTTGCCCAGGGTCACAAAGCTAGTATGTGTCTGAGGCTGAATTTGAATTCCAGAAGATAAGTCTTACTGATTCCAAGCTCCACTGTTATATTCACTATACTACCTGGCTGCCCCTAAAAGAGGATGCAGTTCATCGAAAACATTACATGATATGTGACTAAAATAATGAGTCTTACTTTTTTGTACTTTTGAGGAAGATTAAAATCACAAGCTTTTCACATCTTACATATCATTAGCATTAATAAATAAAAGCATCTTTACAAACTCCCTATGGGAACTGCAAGATTCTTGTATATTTTCTGATGGAAGCAGGGGAAATCATTGTCTGAAGCATCAAGTTCTATGTGAATGTGTTTCATACAATTTTTTCAAAATATTTTTAACCTACTATTCAAGGCATGTGGTACTAAAAAGTAATTTATAATCAAGAAGTTGATATCCCAAAACTAGAGGGATTTAACACAGATATATGAACAAGACCATTCCTAGATAAAATGTGAAAGCACAAGACCAGTTTTCAAAAGAAGAAAAATGCAAATTATTCACAATTTTAAAAATAGTTCCAGTACTTAGAGTACTGATTGGTAAAGATATTTTAGAGGGACTGAAAGAAGACAATAACATCAATGAACCAATACAGAAATGGTCTAACCATTATGAAAAATAGTTTGGAATTATATGAGAATGTTACTTAACTGTTTAAAATCTCTGATCCAGAAATCCCAGCTCTAGGCATCTGTCCTAAGGAAGACAAAGAAAAGAATGAAGGAAGAAAGGAAGGACAAAAGGAAGGAGAAAGAAAGAAAAGGGGAAGAAAGTAGAAAAGAAAGGAGGGAGAGAAGCAAAGAAAGGAGAGAGAAAAGAAGAGAAAGAGAAGGAAGGAAGGAGGGAAGGAGAGAAGGAAGAAAGAAAGAAAAGGGAGAAAACAGAAAAAAGGGAAGAAAAGAGCCCCATATATTTAATATTGATATTTTTTGAGGTTAGCAAGAACTGAAAACAAACTCTGCGCCCATTAATTGGGAAATAACTAAATAAATTCAAGTATGTGAATATAATAGAATACTATTTTTCCACAAGAAACAATGAATATAAAGAATTCAGAGCGGCATAGAAAGACACATGAGCTATTGCAGAAAGAAATAGAAAAAGAACAATGACTACAATATATTGTAAATGGAAACAACACTAATTTACAGTAATTGATTATAATGACCAGTCCCTGACCCAGAGAAAAGATGACAAAAACATTCCTCTTAGTAGAGGGGTGGGGAACTGGAAGTGAAGAATTCTTTCAGATGCATGATCCGTACTAATTGGTTCTATTTATCACTTTTTCTTCATTACTAGAAATGGCTTAATGGAATGAGAAGGTCATATCAAGTAAACAAATAGGCATTAATAAATTCTTTTTAAAAAACAACATCTTTAATGGTACTATAATATTTACTGGTCATATTTCAAAGTATTTATGGTGACTTTTTATTCTTTCTAATTTCTAGCATTAACTGCTTTTTCCCAAGTTTATAGTACATCATTTCCTTCACATGTTATTCTATCCTGCCAAAGTTAACTACTTACCATTGGGTCCTGGTAATACATCTCTATGCTTTCCTGCCTCAGTACATTTCCCTGTATTTTTCCTCTTCCAGTGTAACCTTCATTTACTATTACGCAAGTGACATTAGGAAAAATTAATTTTTTAAATGCCCCTGAAATTTATTATAATTTTGTGCTTCAAAGTATAATTATGAAATGGTTCATACATATGCTCCTAGTTAGAACATGCAACTCTTTTAATAAGGAGCTTGGGTTTGGAATCCCACCTCTATATGGAAAGGTCACTGTCTCCTGTGTCTCCTTCATGCCTTAAATGAGGGAACAAAAAGACATGGTCAACAAGTATTTAGCTATTGCATGGACTAATATTAAATCCCTCAACTATATTATTTAATTGAATAAAAACACAATACAGTAGAAACAGTCTTTTTTTTCTCTCAACATACCTACTCCAAGGCTCACCCTTCAAAAAAACACAGTAATACACTTCTCTGTCCATTTAAAGATCATCTCTCCTTTGTACTCAAAGAAATATGGAGTATCCTGGCAGAGGGTCATGCTGCTGGACCACCTCCAACTCTCACTTTTCCTTCCCTGGTTCTTTCCGGAGAGTCCCTTAAAACTCCCACAGTGTGTGGAAAAAACCCCAATGTTCAGTCTTGGGTTAGCTTCCTTTCTTTCCAAGATGGGAAGAATCCTAATTCCCAGAGCTGATGTGGCCAGCCAAAGCCTGGTCTAGTCAAGTCAACTCTGGGGACGGCAAAGAAAAGCAAAAATAATCCTTGCTTTGAGAAGCTTGCAAACTAAGAAGGAAGATGACATGCAAACACCTATGTGCCCAAAAGATATATACAGAAAAAATTAAAGACAGTCTCGGAGGGAAGGCATTAAGATTAAGAAGAACTAGGCATGGCTTCTTGCAGGAAGTGCAACTTCAGCTGAGATTTGAAGCCAAAGCCAGAGTGGCAAGGAGATGGAGAAGAGGAAGGAGAGCATTCCAAGTGTGGAGGATAACCAATGAAACTGCACAGGATAAGGAGATAGGGTGTCTGGTAAAACCAACAGCAAGGAGGCCATTGTTACTGAACTCTAGAAGAGTGATCAGTCAAGTATTTCGAAAGGGCCACATCTAACCCATCCTTTTGTTCTGGAGGGATCCTTGAGATAGGGGTATTTTTTTTAACCTTTTAAATAAACTGCCTTCTTGGAGAGGGCAGGAAGACAGAGAAAATTCAAAACTCAAAAGTTGTAGAACTGAATGTTCCAAGCTAAAACTAAATTAATTTTTAAAAATCTTTAAAGAAAGAAAGAAATCTCTTCACATTTTAAAATGCAAAATGTAAAAAGTGTACAAAATACTTTGCTTCTACTACCAGAACAGGAGCTAACCAAATTAAGCCCAGTAGCTATAGTTTGTCTGCCCTGTCACAGAACATTTGGAGGGAACCTGGAATGTGTTTCTCTCTTGATTTCTTCTCCAATATGTCTACTTTCTATCCATTCTTTAAAGCCCATCTCCAGGAAGTATTCCATAATCTCCTCCAGCTGATGATATCCTCTCTCCTGTCAGACACATAGCAATGTGTTCATACTTCTCAAATGCAGTCAAAGTTTGTTATTTTGTATGCAAAGTTTGTTATTTTGTATGCAAAGCAAGCTATCCAGGCCCCGCCCTGCCTGAAAACCAAGTTGTTTACATTTTCCTCTTCTTCCAAAGTTATTTGCTACCTTTAGTATGATGTGAAGGTCTCTAGGGACTCTACAAATGGATCCAGTCACTCCCCCCACCAAGTATGTTCCCTCAATTGGAGAGGGTGGTCTCCTGAACTCCAGTTCTGTTTAAACAAATAGAATCAGATTAACTTTTACATAGAAATATTTACTTCAGAAGGTACAATCACAAGTATAAAAATCTACTTCCCTACGAAGTGACAAGCACAATCCCCCTTCCTCTTTGTACTACCTCACTCTCTGGGGAGGGGAAAAAAATAGATTCAGAGTTTAGCTGAATAGAACACAATCCCATTTCCAAGTCCAAAATCTACCTGGGCTTCAAGTACTATGCCTTCTAGTTTCTCAAGGTTTCTATGCTGTTCTGGCTAGCTGTATCACCCCACCTGTAATCCTGGCTCCAACATAGCCTTGCTCAAGTTCCCAGGCCCGTGGGGGTGACCTCTGGCACCTGAGATTGAAGAAAACAACATAGAGAGAGGAGCCAAGATGTCGGAGTGGAGGGATTCACATGTGCTAGCTCCGAACCCACAATCTATAAATTGTCTGTGAAGAGGAACTCCCAATGGGTTCTGGAGTGGTAGAAGACACGCAGTGGTGGAGTGGAGGACATTTCTGTTCCAGAGAGCCCTGAAAGACTGGCACCAGGGATCCATCACGCACTGGACCCGGAGTGGAGTCTAACCCTGCCCTGGCCACGTGGCAAAAGGAGAAGGAGATCATAGCAGGCTTCGGGGATGGAATCTCTGGTGGCCGTGAGGGTCCCTCCACCCACAGGCACTACAGGTCCGTGAGAGAGACTTCTGGTCTGGCTGAGAGGGGAGCAGAGTGTCTCCATGGCTCAGGCCCCCTTGGGAGGCAACTACGGAGGCAACAGTGGACCAGGGCTCCCAAAGCAGGCAGGAGCTCCTTGAAGGTCTCCACATAAACACCCTGAGGGAACTGAGCCCTGCAAAGTGGCCCTGCCCCAACCTGAGCAATAGAACTTAAGCTCACTTGAATAGCAGCCCCGACCCTGCTGAAAGCCCTGAGGCTGGGGAACAGCATTTCAATCTCACACCCCAAGCACTAGCTGGGTGGATCTTCAGGTGAGGTGGGTGTGGAGAGGACTCTCAGAAGTCAAGTAACTGGCTGGGAAAATGCCCAGAAAAGGGAAAAAAAATAAGACCATAGAAGATTACTTTCTTGGTGCCCAGATGTTTCCTCCTTTCCTTCCTGATGAGGAAGAACATTAGGTAAAGACATAGAAGTCAAGGCCTCTGTATCCTAAACATCTGAAATAGATATCCAATGGGCTCAGGCCATGGAAGAGCTCAAAAAGGATTTGGAAAATCAAGTTAGACAGGTGGAGGAAAAACTGGGAACAGAAATGAGAAAGTTGCAAGAAAAGCATGAAAAACAGATCAATACCTTGATAAAGGAGACCCCAAAAAATGCTGAAGAAAATAACACCTTGAAAATTAGGCTAACTCAATTGGCAAAGGAGGTTCAAAAAGCCAATGAGGAGAAGAATGCTTTCAAAAGCAGAATTAGCCAAGTGGAAAAAGAGGTGCAAAAGCTCACTGAAGAAAATAGTTCTCTCAAAATTAGAATGGAAGAGATGGCGGCTAAAGACTTTATGGGAAACCAAGAAATCATAAAACAAAACCAAAAGAATGAAAAAATGGAAGAAAATGTGAAATATCTCATTGGAAAAAACAACTGACCTGGAAAATAGATCC
>CM053772.1:105076882-105127368 GCA_028658325.1 Potorous gilbertii | reverse complement strand
GGGGAAATTAGAATGCTCAGTGTATTGGGGTGGGGGAGGGGACAAATGGGGAGAAAATTTGGAACACAAAATTTTGTGAAAATGAATGTAAAAAGTTAAATAAATAAATTTATATTAAAAAAAAAAACATGGAATGAAAAACACTCAGATCCGTTTCTTGGGGCCAGAGCAAAAGATAGAGAGGAGGGGACGGAAGATCATTCCCCTCTCACCAGTTCAGTTCAGTGTTCTTGCCCTCTGCACATAACAGACAAGGGTTGTTCAGAAAGAGGTGGTGGTAAAGAGAGTGAATGGTCAAGGACCCTTTCAAGCATTCCTAGTGCAGGCCTCTGTGCATTCTAGCCATGTTTACTCCCGTGTTGGATGCCTCTACCCTAAGAACATCCTGTTCAGATTGTGTAAAAACTATGTCTTGTCAGTTTGAAAGATGCAAATAACAGAAAGAAGCAGCTACTCCCCACTACTTACATGTTAGTGGATTCAGTGGGGTTCATGATAGGCAAATCGGACATGCTTAAAAGACCCCTCAGAGATATCTTCATATTAGAATTGAACATGGTCAAGGAAGTTGGGATTATATTTATTATATCCATTTGATCCTGTGTCATATTCACCAAAAGAACACAAACTCCATCAGGTTGGGGCCTTTGTCTTGCCGAAAATGGCTATCTCCACAAGAAGTCTTGAACATTGTTTAACACCAGATAGATACTGAAACAGGTGCATTGAATTTTTTATTCAATTTCTTTTTCATTCAAATTTTAAAATCCCTCCCAAAAGCCTCTTCCTTTTTTTTAAGGGCACTGGTTGAAAAAGATATATTTTTAAAGATGACATTGGGTTATACTCTTACTCCCTCCACAATACTGTCATCATCCTCTTTGACTGTAATAGTAGTGCTGACAGTCTGACTGTTTTGTTTTCACATCAGTGTAAATGATGAATCTCCACTGCTTTATTGATCCACAAACATAGTCCCATATCAGACTTCATCATTGCTCAGAACAGTTAAAAAAAATTCTATCACATAAAATGACTTGGTCTATGACCTCAGGACAATTATTCAACTTTACCTCTGTTTTCTCATCTTTAAACCATTTCTCAAGGTTGGACAAAATACAAAGTACAAAGACAAAAAAGTGGGACTGACATAAAACTGCCAAATTGAAAAGAAAATAATAAAATGCAGAAAGCTGCTTCAAAATATGAAGTCACTCATTACTATGGGGATAAAGTCTGAGGAATAGAAGAGGAAGAGAACTGAGTACTTAATATTCCATTCTCACTCACCTATTGCAGCTGCAGTTCCTTGAACTGTCTTGCCTCAGGGAAAAAAAGAGATGGAAAAAGTTAGCATTTGAAAAAAATAAAACTAAATTATTCTTTGTTTCTTATGTACATCAAAGTAAAAACTCTACCCTGCTCCAGTCAAAACCCACTAGAATTTGTCATGAAAGGAAAATTGACTCTAGTGCCATGAAAGTCCATTTCTGCTGCTCTAATATTTGACACTTTAGGCATAAATAATGAACAATCGAATTCAGTAAGTAGGCAGAGCACTTTTAATAATACATAAAATCTACAGCAGCTGTCTGCTGGGCACATAGCAGGTAGGTCCTTGAACCACATCCATATCCACGCCACATTTTTCCAGGTCATCTTACTTACTGTTCCACTGAGATATAGGACATGTATGATAAAATAACAAGGGACAATAACAATGAATTCTGCAGTAACAACGATGACAACTACTATTACAAGTAGCATTTACATAATATTTTAAGGTTTGTGAAGCAATATACATAAGTTACGACATTTGGTCCTTACAAAAATCTTATAAGATTCATGCTACAATTACCTTAATTTTACAGTGGAAGCAACTGAGACAGACAGAGGTTAAATCCCTTTTTCAGTATCCTGTAGCTATTAAGTGTTTGAGACTAGATTGGAACTCAGGTCTTCCTTGCTCTGGCAATCGTGACTGCTGCACATGTAGATCCTGGAGAGTAGCACAAGTGAAGAATATGCTAGGTTTGGAGCCAGAACGATTTGAATTCTAATCTTGAATCAGATACTTTCTAGATGTGTGATACTGAACAAAGGACTCAATCTTTAATAAGTATTTGAGATCTCACTAGAATTTATCACCTCTGATGTCTGTATTAGTAGAAATTCCCTACACTAGGAAAATCACAAAACCTTTACACCTTTGAAAATGGTTGAAGGTTTACAAAACATAAACAACACCAATCCTGTAAGCTGGGGACTAGAAATAGAATTATAAGGTTCTTTATTTAACAAATGAGGAAACTGAGACTCAAGTGAAAATGACTCACACATGGCAATAAAATTAAGTATTCAATATTACAGTCGGGATTTGAATTCAGTATCTCCTGATAAAAAGTCTTACACTCTTTGTATTGCTAAAAGGATGTTTAAAAAAAGGACGTTGATATCACAGAAGTCATCAACATTTTAATCAACTCACACACTTTAAATTGGAACTGAAGCATTTTCTTTCCCCTTCTACTTTAAATCAATTGAACTCAACAACTACTGATGCACATCTACTATGCAAAAGTAAGTTAGTCACTAAGGCACAAGAAGGAAGGAAGGAGGGAAGGAAGGAAGGAAGGAAGGACGGAAGGAAGGAAGGAAGGAAGGAAGGAAGGAGAAAGGAAGGGAGGGAGAGAGGGAGGGAGAGAGAGAATGAGAATTTCTGATACAAAATATCAAACAAGAAGTGGTCATCTATCTTTTAAAAGACCTCAAGGGAGTGGAACCCACTAACTCTTGAGTATGACAGTTCATGAGACACATTGCCTTTCCCAAGTTTCCTTAACATTAGTGCCTTCCGTCTTCTCCTGTATATGCCATTTGTATAGAGTTGTTTGCATATTTTATCCCCTGTTAGACTCTGAGATGCTTGAAAGCAGGGATTGTTTTTGTTTTTGTATTTACCTTGCTTTGTATCTCCAGCACTTAATGGTGTCTGTCACATAATAAGTGCTTAAAAATTCTAGTTGACTAGTTGATTGAGTGTTCAAAACGCTGAGGGATCATGCTATCTGAGAAAGTATTTATTAAATTCAGACTAGCCAGAAAAGAACTTACCTCTTCTAGAAAATTTTCTACAAAAGCAGGGAGATGGGCTTATGAAAGATTGGATCTCACATGTTTAAGAACAAAGTGGGGATGGAGTGTTGAACCTAAAGCTAAGACTGTATTCCAACACTGCCTCTGGCATTTATTGAATGTGTGACTGAGCAAGTTATTTAATCTCTTCAAGCCTTAGTCTTCTCATCTGTAAAATGTCAAGAATAGCTATAGTACTAATCTCAAAATGTAACTGTGAGGCTCAAACAAGACAAAATATATCAAAGTGTTAAACAATCAAAAAACACTCCACATCTTATTTTTAAAAATACACTGCACATCTCTATCCATCATTACACATTTACCTATCAAAGGTCACACACTTTGATGGAACTCAAGAAAAATCAACCAAAATCACCTGTATCAATTTAAAATGGAGCAAAACTGATGGAATCTATCAGCATACAACTGATTAACAACCAAATCCAAGCACAAATACAAATCTATTTTATAGGTCAAATATATTTGGATTATAAATCAGAAAACAGGATTGTGGATATAAAATCATTGAATTCCACTCAGAAAAAAGTCAACCAAACAAATTAGGAGGAAAGGATTTACAAATATATGTGTATATTTGTACAAATACATACATTTTGTATTTATATATATGATATAGGTTATAAATTATTCATATCTATGAATATGCATGTTATTATTTGGTGTTATGTTTTAATAAGAAAGGCAGCTACATGGCAGAGTAGATAGATCACTGGGCCTAGAGTCAGGAAACCTGAACTCAAATTAAGCCCCAGACATTTACTAGCTGTGTGACCCTGAGAAAGTCACATAACCTTTCTCAGTCTCAGTTTTCTTAACTGTAAACTGTGGATAATAGCCCCTACCTCCCAGGATTATTGTGAGAATCAAATGAGATAATATTTGTAAAACACTTAGTACTTAGGACAGTTTGTTTTGCACATAGTACCTTGTTCTCTTCCCCTTTTATGTCACAAAATCTCAGTATTTGAAAGAACCAAAAAAGCTAATCCATCAAATTTAGAGTCCAATAAGAATCCCCTTCACAAATCCCTAGCAAGTAACAGGGACTATTGTGGACTTAAAAAAGAAAGAAAACCAAATTGATATTAAAGAACTAAAAGGAGGAAAACATGGACTTAAAAGTTATATCTTAAATGTGGATATAAAATAAACACTAATAAAATTAAAGCAAATTATAGAATTAAGAAGCAAACAAAAGCTAACCATTTCTGTGTATTTTTTAAACAGATTTTGTTTTAAAAATAAATGTTAAAAATATTTTTATATGTAACCGGGGAAAACTAAAATACTGAATAAAAAAACAAATGGAAAAAAAATAAATGAATAACCAGATTTTGAAAATGAGGACAGAGTGAAAATTAAGAACTAGAACAAAATTCAATGAGAAAGCAAAAGGGTCTATTACAAAGGTTCCTTAATTTGGGGTTTATGAACTCCTTTTTTTGATACTTTTATTATGTATTTCAATATAACTGGTTTCTTTTATAATCCTTTGTATTTTATTTTATATATTCCATAGGCTTCACCAGATAACCAAATGAACCCATGACACAAGATTTTAAGGATGCCTGTGGTGGATTTTGGTTTTACATCACGTTTACAGATTACCTCCACTTCCAGAGAGTTCTCATAACAAAGTAAAACAATTGAGTAAAAACTAATAGTGGGGTAATTCCATCTGAATGTGTATATAACATGGCATATATTCAGTCATTTTTCAGTTGTGTCTGACTCTTTGTGACCCCATTTTGATTTTGTTTGTGTTTTTATTTATTAGCAAAGACACTGGAGTGGCTTGCCATTTCCTTTTCTAGCTCTTTTTTTTCTTTTTACTGATGAGGAAACTGAAGCAACTAGGATTAAGTGACTTGTCCAGGGTCACACAGCTAGTAAATACCTTAGGCCGGATTTGAACACAGCAAGATAAGTCTTCCTGACTCCAGGCCTGGCACTCTATCTAATGAGCCACGTAGTTGCCCTAACATGGCACATTTTGTTGTGGTTGTTGGGTCATTCAGTTATGTCCTGCTCTTCCTGACCCCATGGACGACTGCATGCAAGGTCTTTCTATCCTTCATTAACTCGTGAAGTCTGTCCAAGATCATGTTGATTGTATCCATCTTTGCCAAGAAAATCCCCAAAGAGGTCATGAAGAATAGGACATGAGTGGCATGACTGAACAAACAACATAGCACATAATAAGTGCTTAATAGATGTTTATCAAATTATATCAATTTCCTTATCTGTTACACATATGTTAGGATTGAGTAGTCATTAATGGTTTTTCTCAGTTCTAAATCTAAAACATAAACAGGGAATGGTCCCTTTAATGAGCAAGAAAGAAAAGAAAGAAAAAAAAATAAGTAAATGGAGCTAGGAGGGAAAGAGCAACAGTTACTATTAATAATCATTCTGAAGCCAGAAGTGTCCTGAAAAGAGCCCTCAAGTGGAATTTGGGCAGGGACCTATTGTTGTGCAATGGAAGGAAGAAAAAAAGGAAGGAAGGAAGAAAAGAAGGAAGGAAGGAAGGAAGAGAGGGTGGGTTTACTTCTTAAAGAGGCCTATTCACTCAACAGGCATTAACCTGACAATACCTGAATAAGTCATCCTGGGCCTTCTCCGGTCATCCTAAGGAATATCTGGACACTGGATCCAGATGGCCTAGGAGGGGAAAGTAAGGCTGGTGACCTGCACAGCACTCCCTCACTCAAAACAAAGTCAAGTGCAAATCATGTAATCATTTCTCTGATGTCATGGTCTTCTTTGGACACTGGATCCAGATGGCCCAGGAGGGGAAAGTAAGGCTGGTGACCTACACAGCCCTCCCTCACTCAAAACAAAGTCAAGTGCAAATCATGTAATCATTTCTCTGATGTCATGGTTTTCTTTGAAAATGAAAGATGAAACCACAGTCCTAAATCTAAGAACCTAGTTAAAGTAAGGCCCAGTGAAACTAAGGCTACAAGCAAAAAGGACATAGAACCAGAGCAGGGGCCTATTCTATGTATGTGAAATCTACTTCTTTTTATTCTATTTATCAACATTTGCATACACATTGATATTAATATGTAAAGCATCTTTAATTTTTGTCTTGTATATACAAGATTTCCTGAATAAATGGGCCTAAAACATTCTTAAATCAAAAAACAAAACAAAACTCTGACTTGGATTGCCTACCATGAATTTCATAAACTGCCTGTATTCCCTTCCCTAAACAGTAACTCCTCTTCATTACCACATGTGGCCTCCACCTGTGTTCTTCTAAGTGTCCATCATGTATTTCATAGATTCCCAATTCACGGCATAATACACAGTCTGATTATAACTGTATTTCTATTTATATCTAACTGAGTATTTTATAAATGCTCCAGGGTGGGAGATTGAACCACTGATCCATGTGACCAACCTGGGACAGTTGTTTTTCATGACAGCACTGCAGGGTCTTCAATTTGAGATGCTGAATTTGCATGTCAGGATACAAAGAGGTCTTTGAGTTCCACAACTGAGGTAATCATATAATCAATTATTTCATTTTAAATCTGCAAAGTGGATAACTGTGCAGAGAAAATGTAAGGTTATCAAATATGTGCCAACTTCTTGCTCCCTAATATGTCATCTGTTTTATCAGCAACATTCATCATTTTGTAAAAATGTCTAAAAATACTTCATTCAAATATGTGCCGTCTTCAGAGATTTAATTTCTATTCTTTTACTCTGGTCAAAAAATGAATGAAAAGAGTTTTCCATTCAATAATAGGATTAGTACATGTAGCCTTTAATTTTTAATAAAGACCAAAGGCCATGTCAACAAAATATAACCCGGGCTCCTGAGATATCTATATATATCTATAAATAGATATATATGTATATATATATATATATATATATATATATATATAAATACATATACATATGTGTACATGTGTGTATTTTTATATGTATATCATGCATAGATATATACATAAATATGTATTTGTATAAATAATAATATGTACATATATAAAAATAATAATAGTTAACTTTTATATGATGCTTACTATGTACCAGGCACTGTGCTAAACATTATATAATTCTTATCTCACTTGTCCACATGACAACCCTGGGAGGTTAGATATTATTATACCCATTTTACAAATGAGGTAACTGAGATGAAAAAGATTGAATGACTTACCCAGGGTCATACAGTATCTGGAAGAAGATTTGAGTCTTCCTTACTCCAGACCTGACATTTTACACTCTGTGCTATCTCTGTACCCCTGCCATTAACTGCTTTGTTCAAATGAGTCAAATAGTCAGGGCTTGGCAGAAATGGAATGCTCAAGATTATCTACACAATAGTGTAATGCTAATTTAAACAGGAAGATCTTTCCCATTCATAGGCCCATGTGACCCCCCCTGGGTCACATGGAAGTCTGTGTCACATGGAGCCCATGGTGGGAGGAGTTTGCTGAATGGGTGGAACAGGAATGGGTGGAGAAGGAAAGGTGAAATAGGAAGAGGTGGAGCTGGAGCAGAGCTGACAGGAAATTGGTGAGAGCAATCAGAACTGAGGGAGAGAAAGAAAAGCAGACAACTGGCTAGCAAGAGTGAGAGAACTTGTTTCTGATTTAAGGGATCTAGTTTGTGGGAAGCTTACCAGGGGGAAGACTTGAGGCTGGTGTTGCCCCCTGCAATATGTATAGATTTTTTGTTGCTATGATGGATTTGGTTTTCTGGTGTTGGGATTTCCCTTTATGATGTCTGAACAAATGTTTTGGTTGTGTCTTCCATGTGGAGAGTCTGTTGTATCTTGCAATTCGGAATTTTACCAATATTCATGGCAGCCAATCAACGTACAGTTCTTTGCCATTACAAAGAGAATTGTTAAAGATAAAATATTCTAAGTATTTTAGAACATACAGATTCTTTTCATTTTTTCCTGATCACCTTGGGAAAGAAAACTAGTAGTGGTATTAGTAGATCAAAGGATATACACAATTTTAAAACTCTTAGGGCATATTTCTATATTGATCTCCAAAATGGTTGGATCAGTTCATAGTTCCCCCATAAATGGATGTGTCCCAATTTTTCCATATCCCCTCCAATTTTTGTAATTTTCCCCTTCTATCATTTTATAGCCAATTTAATAGGTGTGAGGTATCTCAAATTGTTACTCATAAAAACAATTATTTGTAACATTAGTTTTTAAAACTTTGAGTTTCAAATTGTCTTCTTTGTCCCCTCCCTACCCAACTGAGAAAGCAAGCAATTTGATACAGGTTATACATGTGCAGTTATGCAAAACACAAAATAAGAGTCATGTTGTGAAAGACTAACTGTATTTTTCTCCATCCTATCCCATATTCCATTTATTCTATTCTCTCCTTTGACCCTGTCACTTTTCAAAAATGTTTACTTCTGAGTACCACTCCCCCAATCTGCCATGCCTTCTATCACATCCTTACCCTTTCTTATTCCCTTCCATTCTACTTTTCTGTAGGGAAAGATAGATTTCCATACTCAATTGAGTATGTATCCCTCCTTAAGCCAAATCCAATGAGAGTAAGATTTACTCATCCACTCTCATTTCCCCTCCTTTCCCTCCAATATAAAAACTTTTTATTGTCTTTTTAGGTGAGATAATTTAACCCATTCTATTTTCCCCTTTCTCCTTTTCCCAATACATCTCTCTCACCCTTAGTTTTATGTTTTAGACAGAATTCTTTCATGTTCAGTTCACCCTGTGTCATATATACATATTTCCCTCCAACTACACTAATACTGAGAAAGGTCTAATGAGTTACAAATACTATGTTTCCATGTAAGAATATAAACAGTTCAACTTATTAAGTCCCTTATGACTTCTCTTTCCTGTTTACCTTTTCATGCTTCTTTTGAGTCTTGTATTTGAAAGTCAAATTTTCTATTCAACTCTGATCTTTTCATCAAGAATGCTTGAAATTCCTGTTTCATTGAATGTCCATTTTTTCCCCAAGGAATATACTAAGTTTTGCTGGATAGGTGATTCTTAGTTTTAATCTTAGTTATTTTGACCTCCAGAGTATCTTTCCAAGCTCTCTGATCCCTTAATGTTAAAGCTACTAAATCGTGTGTTATCTTGATTGTGTTTCAATAATATTTTGATTATTTCTTTCTGATTGATTGTATTATTTTCTCCTTCACCTAGGAATTCTGGAATTTGGCTACAATATTTCTAGGAGTTTTCCTTTTTGGATCTCTTTCAGGAGGTCATCAGTGGATTCTTACTATTTCTATTTTACCATCTCGTTCTAGAATATCAGGACAGTTTTCTTTGTTAATTCCTTGAAAGATAATGTCTAGGCTCTTTTTTGATTGTGGATTTCAAGTAGTCCAATAAGTTTTAAATTGTATCTCCTGGATCTACTTTCTAGGTCAGTGAATTTTCCAATGAGATATTTCACAATGTCTTCTATGTATTTCATTCTTTTTGTTTTGTTTTACAATTTCTTGATTTCTCATAAAGTCATTAGTTTCCATTTGCTCCATTCTAATTTTTAAGGAATTATTTTCTTCAGTGAGCTTTTGGACCTCTTTTTCCATTTGACTAATTCAGTTTTTTAAAGCATTTTTCTCCTCATTAGCTTTTTGGACCTATTTTGCCATTTGGGTTAGTCTATTTTTAGGCTATTATTTTCTTCAGTATTTTTGAGAGAGTCTCCTTTAGCAAACTCTTGACTCTTTTTTCATGATTTTCTTGCATCACTTTCATTTCCCTTGCCAATTTTTCCTCTGCTTCTCTTACTTGATTTTCAAAATCCTTATTGAGTTCTTCCATGGCCTAAGAGTAATTCATATTTTTCTTGGAGGCTTTTGATGTAGGAGCATGGACTTTGCTGTCTTCTGGCTGTGTATTTTGATCTTCCTTGTCATCAAAGTAAGATTCCATAGTCTGAGTTTTTCCCACTGTTTGTTCATTTTCCCAACCAAATATCTGACTTTTTAACTCTTTGTTATAAGATAGGACTCTGTTTTCAGTGTGGAGGTGTACTGACCCAAACTTCAGTTGGATGTGATGTTTTTCTCCTATTATGCTGGGGAAATGGAGTTTAGAGGGGAATATTTTATAATTCATTTGCCATTTAGTGTGATATAACACAGAGATGTATTGATAGAGATTCATGATGTGGTTTTGAATAGATGACAACCCAATCACAGTACTCAGTTGAGATATAGATAGGAACAATATTACAAAGAGAATGGTAGTACTGATCAAGGGATAGCCAGCCCTTTGTCTTCTGACACAATTTAATATTAATTTAATGCTTGTTATTTCTTGGTATACTTAGTCATTATTGGAGTAACAAAGAAAGTTTAGATATGACCCCAGCTCTTGATGAAATTTCCCACAGGTGTGACAAGTTTGAATTTATTAAAAATATATTAGTGAATAAGAGAAAATAACTTTTATAACTGTGATTGGAGGAGAAGGAATAATTCTTAGTCAAATCAGTAATAGAGACATTCTCAAAAGACAAAATAGATCATTTTGATATCATGAGATGTAAAAACATTTCACAAATAAAATCAATAAAAGGAGAATAAGAGGAGTTGGTTGAAAGAAAAAACAATCTTTGTATCATATATTTTTCATACAGTCTGATATACAAAATCAACTAGTCTGATATACTAGATCAACTAGCAACTAGCAGTAATATACATGACCAAAAGTCACTCCCCAGTGAATAAATACTCAAAAAATATGAACACACTATTATAAAAAGAATAATAGACTTTTAACAATCAATAATAAAAGAAATGTAAATCAAAACAACCTGAGTTGTTACTTCTCAGCCAATAAATTGCAAAGATGACAAAAGATGGAAATAGTAAATGTTGGATAGGTTTTAGAAAGACATGCACCCTATTTTATACTATTAGTGGAACTGTGAGTTTATCTGTTCATTTCAAATTATCCTAAGAACATGACAAAAAAGGTTTAAACTCTTTGACTCAGAGATCTCAATGCTAGACATATGCCTCAAGCTGACCAATGATAAAAAAGAAAGACCAAAATATTTATAGTAGCTCCTTTAGTAGTAACAAACAATTGGAAATAATGTAAATGTCCATCAGCTGAGGAATAGCCAAAAGTACATGAATGTAATGGAATATTACTAAACTTATTAGAATACTTACTACTGAAATATACGTGTATTTTTACAAATCTTAGGTTTCCATTCCTATGAGCAGAGTCAGTAGATATGAAATGAAAGCTGCTATAAATTATAAAAGTTTATTTAATTTTTTTTTAAGAATTTGATTTAGGTTAGAAAGCTGAGCAGAAACACGATGGAGTCCATTTTCTGATTGCTCTTCCTTGAGGTGCTGGGGCAGTTAAGTGGTACAATGGTTAGAGAACCAGACCTGGAATTAAAAAAACTGACCAGAGTTCAGAGCTGGCCTCAGGGACTTACTATGTGACCCTATGCACATAACTTAATCCCAGTTGCCTCAGTTTCCTCATCTGTAAAATGAACTAGAGAAGAAAATGGCAAACTACTCCAGTATTTTTGCCAAGAAAACCCCAAATGGGATCACAAAGAGTCAGATATGAATGCAAATGACTGAAAAACAGTGAAGAACAACAAATAATTTTCTCACTTTAGACATTACACAACATCTGGTCTTTAGCTATTTAAGATAATGAACAATTCTTCTGAGTCACTGTTCATAGTAGGAGAGGTAGCATGGTGTAATGGTTTGGGTATCAGAAGACAAAGGTTCCAAACCTAGCCCTGCAATTTACTAGCTTATTAATTATTTGACTTAGTATAAATTCCTTCCAGCTCTGGAACTTGTCAGTTTGATCATATTAAGTTTCTATGACATTCCGCTATCAGCACTGAAGAATTCCCCAACCAATTAACACCAACAATGTCAATTATTATTAAGTGAGTAATTACTACATTTATAGTATAAAGTCATAGACTATATGCCAAGGGCACATTTTTACCCTGCATGTCTTTCTAAAATCTATCCAACATTTACTATTTCCATCTTTCGTCATCTTTGCAATTTAAGGAGCAGCTTAGAAGTCAAAGATTTACTCTTTCTAGGTACCAAGATCATTTCAGGAGCTAAACCAGACTCAATATACTTACAGTTATATCTATGTGTCCCTTCTCTTTTAAGACCTGAAGCAGCAAAGGTCCCCTAAACTAGTAATGGTTAGGGCAGTGTAAACTCACTTAGGCATGCTGAAGGATGATGCCATGGAAAGAATATTGGATTTGAAGTCACAGATTGTCTGTATAACCTTGCACAAATCACCTAAAGTTTTTATGGTAATCAGCAAAACAGCAGGGCTGAACTAAATTGATCTTCCTATTCTAAATTTATAGCCTAGAATTCTAACATAAAGGCAGCCTGGCATTGTGGATAATATTCTTGGTTTGAAGTCAGGGAGTTCAAAATCTGGGTTCAAATTCTGACAATAGGGCAACTCCCCGAACTTCCATTTTCCTCAGATAACTCCTTAGAATTTATCTGCTAAAGCTCAGACATATTGGAGAGAACAACTTCAAGGGAAGGAATTGCCACATCAGGAGTTCTTATGAGCCTATGAATTAAATCAAATTAAAGCATGCTCTGTGCATATATTTATTATAAATATGCACAGCATAACAAAATGCAGTGCTGGCAGGAACATTATCCAGTTCAAATATATATATGCATGTGTGTATATATGTATATATGCATAAATGTATATGTACATATACATGTTAGTGTATGTGTATATAGGTGTATATGTACATATATTATATGTGTTTATGTATATAGATGTATGTACGTATGCATACATACATGTGTGGGTATATAATATATACATATGTGTGTGCGTATATATCTATATAATGTATGTGCATATACATATGTTTATTTCCTAAAGTAAGGAAAATCTAAAAAATGCATCTAAAAACCTATCTTAAAAAAAGGCTTCCATAATTCTAGGACTACTATAATTCATATCCTATTAAATATTTAAATAAAGTCAGAACCAAATTTCCTCCTTAATCAACTGTCCTTAAAGATCTGATTCCTTGGGAAATCATTTCTTGGATTGAGAAAATCTTTGTTCTTCCTCTCTGACTTCCCCACTCCATCTTACATGAGATGAAAAGGAAATCCACACCTACTCTATGGTTTGCTCAACTTTGGGCATCAAATGAGATTCAGTATAATTTAGAAGTCTTTTATTCTTGATTACTAGGCTGTTATCTCTGTTTTGTGACTAGCTTTATGACTTTCATTTCAGTAAGACATATTGTAGCTTTCAATTTGATTTGAAAAGTAAGAGAAAAAATTAAAAACATATAGAAGAATAAATAAATTCAGACCGTATGATAATGGACAAGTAACTTAGTTTTACTAATCTTCGGTTTCCTCATCTATAAAACAGAGGGTAAAAATAGCATCATAGAATTATTGTGAGAATCAAATATTAATTCATACAAATGACTTTAAAAATCTATGTAAGCTGTGATTATCATTAGTACTTTATCTGTGTTTCCCTTTGTCTCTCACTGTGTCTCCACTCCCTCTCCCTCTCCCTACACTGTCTCAGTGTTAGCCACAGGTGCACACACAAAAGACCATTAGAGGATAGGTTGAATGAAATTGAATTGTTACTATGCACTTTAATTGCCAGAAAAATAAGGAGTTATGATGACTTGGGAGTTAACCCATGGAATAGTTTTCCCTGTTGCTTTGCTACCCATTTTGCTTTGGTTCTCTAGTTTTCAATATAACAAGATTACAAATATCTGCTTTGAATAAGTGTGACGTCTCCTGCATTTTCTATGCATTTTAAAATAGCACTTAGTCACTGCTGATTCATTGTCCCAATTGCTTTACTGAATAATTTAGTTGGCACGATAAAGAGACTGTTATTTTTTGCAATTCTAAACAAAATGAGAATCTATACTCAAAAGCGTATGACTGTATTTAGTTGAATTTCATGATCTCCAGTGGAGTTAAATCACATACACAGAAAGCAAGAAAGAATAAATCACAAGCATTGTTCTTTCTAAATGAAGCTGTTGGGCTTATTTTTCTAGATATTTTAGCATATTTTATATACACATGTACATTTCTTAATTTGATGTATTTCTTAATTATTCTGAATAGAAACTCTTCACAGTAACTTTAAAGAAGGTCGTTCCAAGAGGATTTTTATGAACTTATGGTTCACAAATATGAATACCAGTTTTTACTTAATGAGAGACAAGTGGTATAAATATCTTTATATCATATACAAAGACATACATGTTTGCATAGACCTAGGTGAGAGTACATGCACACAGACACAGATCTATGCACCTATGTTGTATGCATGTGCTTATATGTCAATGTATGTGTACACACATAAAATAATGGATAAAGTGTGTCTCTGAGATTGGGAAGAACTGTGTACATAAACTTCTGTTTCTTACCAGCTGTGTGATCCTAGGCTAGTCACTGCCTCTATAATCCTTCCACTGCTCCTTAGGACTTACCTTCTCAGTCTGATAAATTTAATTGTCATCAGAGAAGGGAATTCTCATACTTTGGGCCTTCCTAAACTGATGAAAAATCACAAATCCAGTCATGGTTTGTGTATATATTGTGTTACATATATTAGGATAGTACGGATATTATCAAATTAAGTCATGGAACAGCATCTACACTTAGACGTATAAGAACCACAACTCAGACACAGTTCATCTGAATCTAAAAACAGTACTCTTTCCACCATACCATGTTGCCCTGCATTCTCACCTTCTGAATTAAAGTATAAGTTATGACTATAATGCAATAATACATATCTTTTTAAAAAACACACCTAAATTTATAGTGAGGCAGCATAGTAGAGTGGGTAAAATATTCTACTTGGAGTCAGGAAAATTTATTTTTAGATACTACTTCTTGATATCTATCAGCTGTATGACCATGGGCAGATTCCATATCCTCTCTGAGCTTCTGTAGCTATTTAGGTTATAGATTTTAAGCTGTAACTTTACCTTACAGATTAAAACTGCCTAGAGGAAGAACATTTTCATACCAAAAAAAATCACTTCACATGATTGACATTTTCCCAAATATGTGCTGGCTTCTTCAAAACAGGGCAAAAATGGAGGTGCTATAGTCTATGTTATTCCAACAATACTGCCATTGCTCAAAATATTTTTGGAAGCATTTTCCCCCCTCTTGAGATTGCCTGCATACTTTGAAGTATAATATTCTTCACATTCTTGGTGGTGGTAAATCTGTGTTCTTGGATGGTGGGTTTGACCTTTGGCAGCAACCTTGAATATCTTCCCCTCCCAGTTTGACTGTTTTTTGTTTTTTTATTAAAGGGGCCATCCTTTGAGCAACTACTAAAAGAAACCTATTCTTTGAATGGATGTATCTCACTCAAAAGCGAAAATGCTATAGGACCTTAGCCTGAAAGGGCCAGGGTCTCACATTGCAACCTGGGCCATCTCCAGTCATCCTGATGAATATCAAGACACTGGACCCAGATGGCTTAGAGGAAGAAAGTGAGGTTGTTGACTTTGCACAACCCTCCCTCACTCAAATCAAAATCAACTGCAAGTCATGTCATCATCTTGATATCTCTTTGAGAACAAAGGAAAACACAACAACTAGACCTTTGGCAATGGCTGAAAACTATTTAAGTCTTATAATTCTATTCACCATACCTATGATTCCCTAGATCATTCTCCTACATGTACTATATCCGCCATTAGAATATAAGCTCCTTGAGGGCTGAATTTCTCTAATTATTTTATTCCATATCTTGAGTTAAGTGCATTGCCTGTCACATAAAAGGCAATTAATAATTGTTTGTTCATTTCTTAACTCATTTATAAAACTATGCTGCAGTCATGAACTATAGATATAGTGGACATAGTTTCTGAGCTGCAAATTCTGATAAATGATTTTCATAATTTGAGTAATTGAGTCAGCAATACTTAAAACAACTGCATAAATATATTTTACATAGTGCTTTAAGATTTGCAAAACACTCAATATAAGTTATGTCATTTGATTACCACATCGACAGGGTGCCATCTTCAGTCATCCTGATCTGTTTTGTCGCTGGACCCAAATAACTCTGGAGGAGAGAGTGAGGCTGGTGATTTTGCACAATGCTATCTTACTTAAATGAAAGGACCTAGAAAACTACATGTGATCTCAAGGTCACAGTTTCCCTACCCCGATCTAATCCAACTCTCATTTTGCAGATAAGGTAATGGATAGGTCAAATGATTTGTTTAAGGTCATATAGGTATCATTTATCTATGCCCAGACTGAAGGTTGGTTCCCTCAAATTAGATAGAGCAATGTCACCTGGGAGAAAGGCTAAAACTGGGGCCCACTGTGTTGCAAAAAAATCATTTACTTGTATATCAGGCAGCGGTTAGATCCTCTGAATTGTAAAGAAAAGCACGCTAGGAATTGCACTCCAGGCAAGACATTTTGTGACAGATAACAAAGATAAGCTGATGGTAGGAATTTCTAGAAAAGGATCCTTATCCTACTGGGGAAGACTATAGAGTTCTGGGAGGGAAATGCAACATACCTCTTACACAACTAGTGGGCTTCTGGAAGGGACAAGATGAATTATCAGATGGAAAGTATTAAAATATCTGGATTTGAATACCTTCAGGGTTTAAAGAAAAGAATCTTTGAACATCAAAAATGCATGCAAAACCTCAGTTGGTTCTACAGCTCTGGCCTGACAAGATTCTGTTAAGTATGAAGTAGAATAGCCATCCACATTTCTGTCACAAATTGGTAACCACTTATCCAGACTCTTGGTAAGAGGAGTGATAATCTCTGAAAATGAAGAGAGGAATGACCCTAGCAACCAAAAGGCAATGGACTAGACAAATCCTAAAGATCTTCCTAAAGAGGTTGATTTTATTTCATTTTCAAACAATGATCTCCTTCCCACTTCCCTTCCCCTATGAAAGTAAAAAGAAAAGCAAAACCTCAATTACAACATGTGTAGTCAAGAAAGACAAATTTTTACATTGGCCTTGTCTAAAAGAAAATCTCAGTGTGCACTCTGAGTCCATCACCTCTCCATCAGAAGGTGGGTAGTGTATTTCATCTTGTGTCCTCAGGATTTTTATTTGGTCATTCTTCTAAATCATCAGAGTTCTCAAGTTTCACACACACACACACACACACACACACACACACACACACACACACACACACACACACACACACACACACACACGTCAGCCAAGAATCTTTGTCCTCTTATGCAAATCCCTACCCATTAAGAATACAAGAAAAAAATGAAATCCATTACAAACATGTATACATCAAATCAAACTTCCAGATTATCCATTTCCTAGTTTTAAAAAGGTCTCATTATGCACTGAGTCCTTCACCTGTCTCTCAGGTGATCGGTTTGATGAGTTATCATTAGTTTTCTGGAATCTCATTGTTCATCATGCAAATAAGTTCAGTATAATAATATCCCGACACACACACACATACACACACACACATACATACACACACACACATACACACACACACATACACACACACACACACATATACACTTGTTCATCCATTCCCTAATTTATAAACATTCTCCCAAATTTCCATTCTTGTCTATCTCAAAAAGAACTAAAAATATTTTTGCATATTCTTAGAATTTGTTTTCCTTAGGACCAATCCCTCCTGTTTGTTACTGTCCTTCTAATTTACCTCCTTACAGTCTCCCCTTTCCCTCCAGTTTTCCAGTTGAGTGAGATGTTTTTTAATACTCAATTGTGTGTGTGTGTATTCTTCAAATGAGAATGAAGTTCAACACTCCTCCTTGACCTACTCTGCTTGTATAAATGCATGCTTGTGCACCATGATTAGTAAAATACTTTTCCCTAACCTTCCTTTCCCTCCCCCATCCCCACTTCTCTACTTTTTCTATTCTTCTTTCAACATTTTTAAGACATATCACAATTACTACTAGGTCTTGTCTAATTGTACTCCTGTGACCCAGAAGATGATTGGGGTGAGAGGAAGTACATATCATCTCCCCATATTTGAATGTAAGCTATTTATCCTTGCTTAGTTATTTATCACTGTTTATTCTTATTTATTCTCAAAGTGGTCTGATTTAGGGAAAAGTTTGATTGAAGCACCTTGGTCTGAGCCCTGAAAGTTGCTGGCCTGAATTTCATCCTGTTAGGGTAGACTGCCTCTAGACTCCACCTCTCTAAGCCAGCTGGAAAGTTCTATTGGTTCAGAGTCACAGACAAAGACTACTTTGTCTGGGATTTCTGCCTTGTTGTTTTCTGTAGGCTGGATTAGGTGTTGGAAGTGGGACTTTGCTTCCCCTGAGTTTTGAGCTACATCATTTTTGCTACTACTGCGGTCTTCTGAATTTCTTCCTTTTTGCATACACAGTTCTGGGTCTCCCTCCTTGAACACTTCCCTACTTCCTTGTCCAGTACAAATTCTCTTCTCAATCTGCTCTGAATTTGTGACTTAGAACAAGGTAGGGGGTAAAAGCTGCCAGTCTGTACCCATCCCAGTGGTAGCACCCTATAAGAGCCTGGAAGTAGCAATTGGGAATGGCCTGGGATCTTCTCTTTTCCTGGAGTACAGCCTCTCCCTGGGGACTGGATTGTTTCTCATAGTGCTCCTTCCAGGACCTGTTCCCATTCTCTGCAGTTCCTGTCTCTCCATATGCCCACCTAGGCTGAAAAAAATAAAGGCTACCTGAGTCTTTTTTTTCTGGGCTTATCCACCAGGATTTGATCTGGTATGCTTTTTAGATCTGGCAGGGGTTTTATAGTCAGGACCACACAGGTTTCAATCACCCTGCTGTCTTGACCCCTACTCGTTTCCCCATCAAGAGTCTTATAGTAATGAAAGAATAATTGAACTGTGAAAAATTGATAAACAACATGAAACTGGGCAGTTGGAAAGGGGTTCATGAAATAGTCCATACTGAAAAGACACAAACCCTCTTTAGTTTGTGGGCCATGATAGACTGAAAAACTTCTGTCTGAAGCAGCAGAACTTATGTTTCCCTCTGCATGTGTCTGTCAGAGGTGATAACAAAGACTGCACATACCTCATTTGAAATTTAACAAATATGACAACAAAAATCTGCTTTAAAATAATTATTTATCATTCAATTAGTGACTTTCAAGATTTTAAAGAAAAAAACTACATCAGCTCTAAATAACCAAATTGTTGCTTTCTGCCATATACAGGGTTTCACAGGATCATAAATTTAGAGCTAGAAATGAACTTGCTGTTCCTATTATTCACTTGTATCTGATTCTCCATGACCCTCTTTGAGCTTTCCTTGGCAAAAAATACTAGAGTGGTTTGTCCTTCCCCTCTCCGGCTCATTTTTCAGATGAGGAACTGCGGTAAATTGGATTAAGTGATTTGTCTAGTCACACAGCTCCTAAGTGTCTGAGGTCGAATTTGAACCTAAGTTTTCCTTACTCCAAGCCCCAAACTGCACCACCTAGCTGACTGTAGAAGGAAACTCAGAGACTATCTAGCCCAAGCCTTTCATTTTATAAAATGAGGATTTTAAGATCCAAGGACGTTAAGAGCCTTGTCCAAAGTCACGAAGCCTGTAAGTGAAAGAGGTTGGATTAGGGCTACACATCTTAAGTCATTGACAAGTTTGTAAAGGACTTTAACTGTGGGAAAAGTTATTTATTATATTATTATTAATATTCTCACAAAGAATGTGATGTGTGGCATCACTGGAATCTCAGATATTTAACACAGCTAAGTTGTTTTAATTAAGAAGAGACAAATAATATTATTTACAAGAAATTTGATCTGTTTTGTGGGCAAAATAACACCCTTTCTTCTATTCTATGAATGACAGCATACACATTATTGAATCACCATTTGTCTTTGCATCATTAGGCATGATGGATCATCTACTAACAAAGGCAATTACGTTATCTCTAGTCATTGGTGGAAGAAATAGATAAACTGTGAGCTTATATACCATTTCAACTAGAATTACATTTGGAAAGGCCCTCCAACCTTGAACATCATCAAGCAGGTCTCATTTATAATACACTCTCAATATTCATTTTCTTCACTCAGAGAATATGATTGTTGCTTTGAAATACTTGAATATTCTCTGTGGTAGCAATTAACCAAAGTTGATGGTTTTGCACATCAAAATTGCTTCTTGCTCATTTAAAGGTTATAGTAAAACAATAGAATTCACATCATTTATGTACCCATAGTCTGAGCAGGGCTGTAATATTATCAGCATTATTTCTCGACATCACAGGCCAATGGTTTAGTTGGCAGTATTTATTGAAAATTATATAGGTTCTTGTTTTCAGTATTTTGATTTACTAGAGGCATACATTGTGTAGTTCAGTTGTGGTTCAATATCTGTCATCCTTTTCATTTCATTCTCTCCCTTTTTCTTATGTCTCCATTCTCCCTTTTCCTTTTTCCTTTGTTTCCTTTCTTTCTTCCTTCCCTTTATCCCACATTTCTTCTCCTTTCTCTTTGCTTCATTCTTTCTTCTCTTGTCTTTCTAACAAAAGGCTACTGCTGCCCTGGAAAGAGATAGAAAGACTGTAGACTTCAATTTTAGAAGGGAATTTCTGACTTCAGAATCATGGAGGTGATAAATTTGGGGGTTTGTTGAAATCTAAGTTACAATCATTGAATTACGATGAAGCAATTAGTCTTGAAAGTTGAGTTTAATGAATTAAGAAGTTCAGATATCTAAAGAAATGAATTAAGAGCTTAATACCGTGTATGTAAACCTTGGATTTCATATAAAAATCTAGTGTATCCTTGGGGTCAGTACCTCAGGCACAATACCTGAGGACTAACTAAAGTCTCCAGTACTGGTTTTTCTTTTACCTGAGTGAACACTTCACAAATAAAATATCTGGAGTTGCCTTATCCCTTTACAGTTTTGCATATAACTTACATGACTGCTGCCAATTGAGTTTAGTCATTAGTTCAGATCAATAGCCCAAATTTCTTTCAGTTCTATGGTGTCTGGAAAGGCTGATTGCCCCAGTCGATTAGAGCTTCCCAAATAAATCCTAGGTTAGCAAATACATCTCTTACAAGTCTAGTCTTTGTGATCAGAGTAACTATCTCTCAAAGGAAAATAAAAACCTTCCTTTACTTTCTATCTGCTTGCCATCCTTATCAAATTCAACCCTACCCTTTCCCAGTCCCTTGGCTTCTCTGCCTTCCCTTTTCCACTGTGATCTTTGGATTCTTACTCTATTGTTAAGAAGCTCAAGTCCTCCATTTCCAGATCATTTCCTTATCCCTAACATTCAGCAACTTTTGAAGCTTATTCTATCCAGCCTAGAACATTATTGCTGTAAATCATTAATCATTCTCCCAATATTCTTAAGGAGTTTGATAGGTAGCTTCCTTTTTGCCTAAGCCATGTCTTCAAAATCAATATACAGTTTGATGTTCCTTTAAACACCTTGTCCTCTCAATCTATCAATTTCCTCAGCTCTAACAATGTACATCTTTGCCCCACCTCACCTCTTGAATAGGAAAGTCATACTTTAGTTCTCACCTGCTACTTGACAACTGCCATAATTTTGAATGCTGAAATATCACTCTATGTTTCTATGCTCTCACTCACTTCACTTGTCCTTATAGTAGTTTATGATGCTCATCGCCATCCTCTTCTCTTCTTATGAAAGTACAAAGAGCAAATAAGCAAGGTTTAAGAACAAACATCTAGTGATACTGATATCATTTGTCCAGGCAGCACCTGGGGAGAGATATTGGAGAAGGGCTATCTCAGTGTTCTTTAATGTGGGAAACTGACACATCCAGGCAGATAACTGATCCCATTGGGTCATTTAGTAAGATAAGAATTTAATGTTTCATGGTTATATTAACTTAGGGGTACCTTTCATACGCAATGAGTTAGCTGTTGACACTGAGACATGTCTGTACCTTGCCTTCCTTCTGTCAATATGGCTCAAACATTTCAAGAATTCCTCTATCCTTAACAGCTTCTGCTTCCCATGATGATCTAGCACCATTTTCCATGTAAGGAATAATAGTTTCCATAAGTTATCTTTCCAATGTGGGGACACAAGAGCATATTATCCTGGAATAAGTAATCAAGAAAAATGGTTTAGTGACTTTTCTTTTTCTTTGGCATACTTCTGATTATTTTCTAGACCAACTGAATTGTTTCTGTGTGCCACCATTTAATATAATGTGTGATGCGGGGCAAACATATTTCCATTTGTTTCCAAATATTTCTTTCATCATCTTTTTTCTAATTTGAGAAATATGTATTTCTTTTTTTTCCTCAGTTAAAAGTATTTATTAACTAACCAATATATACAAAGCATTATGGTGAGCTTTATATGAAAAGTAAAGTTGTTTTTTGTTTTGTTTTGTTTTAAATTTTATTTTTCATTTTTAACACAGTTTATAATAGATAAAGCAATTCAAATTTTAGTCAGGTGATACTTCTTTTTAAAGCATTGATAATAAGGAGCACAAAAGAATATTTTTTTAAACATTAACCAACTGAGACACAAATAATATTTATGTCACTAACTTCACAAGCTCTTGACCTCTTGACATTGTCTCCACAGTATTACTAAGAATTAAAGGACCCTAACTTATTGTTCTTGGTCTAAAGTTCTAAGCCTAATAGCTTAATTTTAGACTTAGACTTTGATGTTCCCCTACCAATAATCTATAATTTAATAGATCTGGTATTAAGTTTACAAACCTTTTGACTATAGGAAATTGCCACCAAGAATAGGGACATTGCAGGGATGCAATAATTCGCCAACTTCATGTCACTTCCAGGCAGGATTAGATTGCCCAAATGCTTTCATTCAGGCTTAAAGTATGCCAGATGTCAGCGGGGAAATTGAGTCAATAGAATCCCACCTCAGCCCAGGCTGAACAGCAGCTCTCCCACCCTTCCCATGAGATCACCTTTTGCAGTTCATACCAGCATCTCACAAGCTTATTGGCATCATGGATTGGAGGCTCAGATCACCTTTCTTACTATCCATACCTTGAGTTAGACTAGAAAGAACAGTCACTCAATAGTCCCATAGGATCTAAAAATGTCAAGTTCCAATAACCAGATTTCAAATATAATTATAATTTCACTTTGGCTAAGGAACAACTTTTGAGGCAAGTCTTAAGTGGCTTACATGCCTTTCTATACATGTTCTAGTTCCTGATTAAACAGCAATCATAAAATCAAATTTACCATTAAAACCTTAACTTTTCCATCAGTGCCAAATTTTATCCTAGGTTACCTTCCTCTAGGAAATTTAGACTAAAATTCTTTTCCCCAAACTAAAGATATCATTGATTTGTTCTCAGTAATTAACTCAGTCAATTGTTTTAATACTAATTGCTTTCACCTCACTTTGTAACATGTCCAATTTTTCTCCCCATCACTCCCCTCCCCCCACTTCCTAATACCTTGCGTTCTGATTACTCCTTCCTGCAATGTACCCTCCCTTCTATTACACCCTACCCTTCCCTTATCCCCATCTTCCCTCTTTTCTTTTAGGGCAAGATAAATTCCTATACCCCATTCCCTGTATTTCTTATTTTCCGATTATATGCAATAAAAATTCTCAATATTCATTGCTAATACTTTGAATTCCAACTTCTCTCCCTCCCCCACCCCACTGAGAAGGCGAGCAATTCAATACAGACTAAATATGTGTCCTTTTGCAAAATATTTCCATAATAATCACATTGTGTAATACTAATTATATTGTCCTCTGTCCTACTCTATCCCCTCTTATTTTTCCCCTACAATTGACCTTGTCCCTTCTCAAAAGTGCTTATTTCTAGTAACTCCCTTCTCCCATTTGCCCTCCCTTCTATCATTCCCCTCACCCCACTTGTTGCCTCCTCCCCTACTTTCCTGTGGTGTGATAAAAATTTTCATATCAAATTTAGTGAGCATGTTTTTCCCTCCTTCAGCCACATGTGGAAAGAGTAGCTTCATCTTTCCCCCTCTCCATTTCTCCCTTTTCTCCTACACTGAACAAGATTTTTCTTATCTCTTTTATGAGTTACAGGCCACCCTGTTCCATTTCTCCCTTTCTCTTTCTGATATTTTCCTCTATCACCCCTTAATTTTGATTTTATTTTATTTTATATTTTTTGTGTGAATATCATCTCTTTTGATTCAACACACCCTGTACTCTCTATCTATAGATGTGTATGTGTGTGTATATGTACAATCTCTCCATCTACCCAAATACTGAGAAAAGATTCACGAGTTAAAATTATTTTTTAGCTTTAGAGAGTCTTGTATGATTTTTCTTTCCTGTTTACCTTTTCATGCTTCTCTTGATTCTTGTCTTGGGAAGTCAAATTTTTGGTACAAATCTGGTGTTTTCCTCAATATGAATGATTGAAAGTCCTCTATATCATTGAATGACCATTTATTCCCTTGAAGTATTATACTCAGATTTGCTGAGTATCAATCTCAGTTCCTTTCACCTCTAGAATATCCCATTATCAGCCATTAGATCCCTTAATGTTGAAGCTGCTAGATCCTGTGTTATCCTGATTGTATTTCTACAATACTCAAATGGTTTCTTTCTAGCTGCTTGCAATATTTTCTCCTTGATCTGGGAACTCTGAAATTTGGTCACAGTATTCCTAGGAGTTTCTCTGTTCGGGTCTCTTTCAGGAGGTGATTGGTGGATTCTTTTGACATTTAATTTGCCCTCTGGTTCTAGAATATCAGGGCAGATTTCCTTGATAATTTCATGGAAGATAATGGCTAGGCTCTTTTTTTTTTGATCATGGCTTTCAGGTATTCCCATAATATTTAAATTGTTTCTCCTGGATCTATTTTCCAGGTCAGTTATTTTTCCAATGAGATTTTCACATTATCTTCTATTTTATCAAACTTTTGGTTTTGTTTTCTAATTGCTTGGTTTGTCTCATAGTCATTCATTTCCCTGAATTCAGTTCTCTCTTTCAAAGAATTATTTTCTTCAGTGAGCTTTTGGACCCCTCCTCCATTTGGCTTATTCTGCTTTTTAAAGCTTCCTTCTCCTCATTGGCTTTCTGGACCTTTTTTTCCAATTGAGTTAAGCTTTTTTTAAACCTATTATTTTCCTCAATTTTTTTTGGTTCTCCTTTAGTAAGCTGCTAACTCGTTTTTCAAGCTCTTCTATTGCCTGAGCCCAATTTAAGTTCCCTTTGGAGGCCCTGACTTCTTTTGACAGTGTATCTTCTTCTTCCTCATCTGAAAGGATGAGGGGAGACACCTGTTCCCCAAGAAAGTAACCTTCTATGGTCTTATTTTTTTTTCCCTTTTTTGGGCATTTTCCCAGCCAGTTACTTGATTTCTGAGTTTCCTCTCCACAACGACTTTCCTTCCAGTTCCACCAAGCCAGCACTTGGGGCTAAGATTCAGATGAGCTGCTCCAAACACTCAGGGGCTTTAGGCGGGGGCAGGGCCTCTATTCAGTGTGAGATTAAGATCAGCTGCTCAGAAGGGGGCAGGGCCATCACACAGAGCTCAGATCCCTCAAGGGCTTTACCATGAGACCTTCTACAATGGATGCGGGCTGCTGCCTGCTTTGGAAGCCCCATCTGCTGCTGCCTCCACTGCTGCCACCTGAGGAGGCCTGAGTTATGAGGACACTCTGCTCCCTTCTCAGCCAGCAGAAAAGATCCTCTCACTGACCTTTGGCACCTGTGGGTTGAGGGAATTTATGCTGCAGCTGGAGATTCTGTCCCTGAAGCCTGCTAGGATCTGCTCCTTTTGGTGCTGCATGGCCAAGGTTGGGCTGGGCTCTACTCCACATTGGGTGGGACAGACCTTTCCTGTAGATCTTTCAGATCACTCTGGGCTAGAAATCTCCTCCACTCCATTATTCTGTGGCTTCTGCTGCTCTAGAATTTGTTGAGATTTCTTCTTTACAGATATTTTATGGACTGTGAAATAAGAGCTAGTATATGTGCCTCTTTCTACTCTGCCATCTTGGCTTTTCCCCCCTAAATGTGTATTTCTGTTATTATTGGGGAGTTGGAAAATTTTTCAATTTTATGAATAGCTCCCATTTCTCCTTTTGAAAATTATTTATGCCCTTTGATCACTTATTTGTTGAGGATGAGTTTCTGGTCTTCTGTATTTTGTCTATTCCTTAATCTTTTGAGTACTATCAGAACTATTTAATATGAAGGGTTTTTTTTTCAGTTTGATCATTTGTCCTATTAGTATAGTTGCATTGGTTTTGTTCACGCAAAACTATTTTCACTTTACATAATCAAAATTTTCTATTTCAAAAGTTGTGAAATTCTGTGTTCCTTTTTCAGTTATGACATATGCCATTGCTACCTCCCACACTAATCATAACTGTTAAAGATTTCTCCTATTCTTTATTTTTTGTTGTGTACTTTTTGCATTCAGTTTATTCATCCATATATAGCATATTGCACACAGTGATGTGTCTAAATTTACTTCCTTTCAAGCAGATTTCTAGTTTTCCTAGCAGAACTTGTCAAATAATGAGTTCTTCCCCAAGTAGTATGTATACATGAATTTACTGAAAAGTTGGCTACTATTTTGACCGTTTTTTAATCTAACCTATCTAGATATTCCATTGATCTGCATTTCCTTTTTTGGTCAATAACAAATTGTTTTCAAGATTACTGTTTTGCAATATATTTTGAAAATTAGTAATATTTTCAAATGATTCATACTTTATTGCACTATTTTCATTTAAGAATCTAGGCCTTTTGGTTTTTTTTGAATGAACTTCATTATTATAATCTGATTATATAACTAGATAGATCGCCCATATCCCTTGTACCTACTCCAACAAAACTCTTAAGTTAACGATTGACCAAATAATATAGATCTAGATCTAGAAATCCTTTGAAAAGCTATATTAAGTCATATCTTCTACCCCAGGACTTTGAAAAAAGTCATAGTGAAGTCCACAGAAAGAGGGAAAGGAGAGTCTCAAACAAAGTGAGGGTCACCACAATAAGAAATAAAAAAAAATGTGTAGTCTACAATGTTTTGTTATGGAGGATTCAAAGCAGAGAACTCCACTGAAATAGGTCAGAGCAGGTCAGAAATCCCAAGATTATAGGACAACCAACATGGTGCTATCATACCCCAATTAGGACAATCTAGGCCCAGGGTTTCTTAAACCCTTAAACCTCTACCCTGAGATGTCAAAGAGAACTGTAAAGATCTTTTGCTCTGAACTTTCAGGTTCCAAGGGTACTTAATTTTGGGAGATGGAGAGCAGCCCAAGAGGACTCAGGGTAAGAACAAAGAATAGTGGTTATCAAAAAAGGATACAGTTTTTTTTTTTAATGCACAGTAAATAATACAAGGAAACAGAGGCAAGTAGGGCAGTTTTGAAAGTAATATGTTGAATAATTACTTATTTTGGGGCTAGCACATGTAGAGTACCTATGATACCATCTCCCCATAATGGGGCATTCTCAGGAGGCTGTTTCTGGAAAAATCATGATGATATGTAATGAAATTGACCTAAAGAAATGTGAAGATATATAGATATTCTGTAACTGATTACAGTCTATTTATTATGAGAAACCTTATTGCTTACATAGTCATAATTAAGGGGACCTTTAAAAGGCACTGGCAACCAGAACTTTAACCCTTGCTCTTTAACTGGTCTTTCTTGTTTTGACTCCATTAATGGTGAGAGACAATACTATAAAAAGAGAATAGGACTAGGACCTTTCCCCTTCTTATGCCCACATGTCCTATAAAACAGTCTTGGTCCTTGGCTTTTGTATTTGCTCTTTTTCACTTTAGGTGAAAGAACTGGAGAGTCTAACTTCGTGAATTTTAAAATGTCAGGAAAATGATATCAGTATTCCATCATGTCCCAGTCTAGGTTTGGAATTTCACTCAAAGAAGCAAGAAGTAACCCTTTAGAGTTGCCTTTGGGAGTAAACTCTATGAAGTTGATATGAGTACTAATCTGGCAATCATGTCTCATCTAGACTTGAGAGATGAGACTCAATGTTGAGTGAGATCGAAGTTATAGAGGTTATGCTAAGAGTGAATCCACTGTACCCCAAAACTAGGATGGTATAGGGAACTGCCTGGCCCTCAAATATTAAGTGAACATATTTGTATTAGGTTCTTAGATCTTTAAAGTAAAAATGAATTGATAGTAAATGGTTAAGTGGAACTGGGGGCATTATTCACTGGCACCTAACACTGGGAGATGTTCAATTCAGTCTTAAGCTAAAAGTCTTTAAAAAGCAATACCCCAGGTCCCTTGGGGTAACTAGCTCTAGAATACACACAGAGATTGAATGACCCCAGAAGAAGTTAGAATCATATACTTTTCAAAAAATTTTAAACAAGAAATATGAAATAGAGTATACAGGATCCTTTTTTGTTGTTGTTCTACTGTGTATAAGGACATGACAATGTGCCCTCTTTTTCCTTTTTGGCATTTTGTTAGAAATAAAATGAATAAAACACAACATAATCTACGTAATCAATTCTACCCTGTCATTCAAAATAATCTTTTTGGAAGAATCTACTTCTAGAGATGCTATCACTTCTCCAATAATTTCTCAATGCCCTCTTTTGGAATTGCCTTCAGAGTTAATTTTTAAACCACACAAGAAAATCAGTTTGTATATTTTTAATCATAGGCAAAACTCTCAGTCTCATATTGCTTTTTAATTCTCTCTCCCTGCTTCATTCAGCTTGGCTTTCTCTCTCCACTGATTAGCCAGCATCTGGAAGAAAATAGAGTTACAGCTACATGTGGTAGCTGACAACAGAAAGACTCTGGTGGTATAGAGGTTTTTCAGTTAGGGAGCAAGAATTAGATATAGATTCAGACGTGACTGGAAGCTATAGGGAATTTTCTATGGAACACAAGAGAAAGTAGATTGAATAAAGGTTTTTTTGTTTATTTTTTTTGGCTTCTGCTGTAAGTGCTATACATTGGTAACATGCTTATAAATGGCTAAGCTATAATGATAATCTTCAAAAGTTTAAAAACATATTTGATACCACCCTGTATAATTTAAATTTATCCTTTTATGCATGAAGATTGCTTTGAGTTTTCTCTAAGGTTTCAATTTTATTTCATCTATTCTATCATCTATCTGCCTGTCTTTGTGTCTATTAGTCTGTCTGTCTATCCATTTATTCTTTTTAAATAAAAGATCCTTGTGAAAAAGTTCAGTCTTGTTTAATGAATGAAGAGTGAAAGAGATATTTCCCCTTCTCAGTCAATAGTGGAAATAATGAGTCCAGGAAGACCAGAGTCAGTTGGGGCCAGATAGAATATGGAAACCCAGGACAGAAAGGGAAAGACTAGCTCTATAAGCTACACCCTCCCAACATGAATTGTTTTATTAGACCAGGCTGTAATCCCCTTCCCTTTTAACCTTTAATAACAGTCAAATTCTTATCTAAGATAATTTAAAACTCTCTGAAGATAAAAGAAAAGACAAAGCAACCTCTTTTAATCTATATAAAATGATATTTCATTCATCTAGCAGAAAATAATGAAGTATCCTCCATACCAACATAGTTTACCCCTTTAAATACCAAAATTTAATTTTTTTAAATTTACACCTTTTCTAAATGTTTCCCCTTTCCTCCCTTCTCAAATAGTATAAAATATTTACAGCAAATACTTCTTAAATTTTACATAGCCACCTAGACCCACCTAGTTCAATATCAGAGCATCAACCCTTAGGGAAAGTAAAGGGAGAAAGGGGAATGATAATATCTCAGTCCTTTGATGGAGATGCTGTTGCCTTCCAGGAAGAGGGGGGGAAATCAACTCCCTTATAACTCCTTCACTTCTTCAAGTCCCAGTTATTCAGAGTTTAAGGCTGCCTAGGCTGCCGTTTCCTGCTCCCAGTGCACAGAATTCTATAGTAGTCTTCTAAAGTCTATATCTTGCCCTTCCCTCCATGCCCCACCCCTACCCCATTTCCTTGTGTTCTCCTGTGTTACAAAAAAGTAAACATTTGGTCTGTGATTACATAACTGATAAAGTTTAATTACTAAGTAGCAGGGAAGAAGGAAGGCACTGCATTGGTACAGTATACAGACCACAATGAAGGGCATGCATGTGCATCTGACCATGCATTGGGAATCAGTTTTCACTCAGATGTTGAAGCCTGTGGTGGTTTACAAACAATTTGATGACAAGTTGAGAAACTGCAAGAATATGTTGCACTTCCAAGTGGTCAGGATGCGATATAATCACTGCGTGAACATCAAAATCTTTGTGTGTATGATCGTTAGAGTTATAAATTGCTTCTGAAACCAATCTATGATGTTCCAAGCATGCATGTGTTTGTTGTCCCAGAGAAAAATATATATTTTCTTGCAACAGAAAGGTCAGGCCATTTGTATACCACAATTGCTAGGTGTGTTACAAACCATCATAATATTCTATAGAAAGAAGCCTTCTATTGCCTTTTATCGAAGTATTAAAGCTATTTTCCAATTTAAGTTTATACTCTTATATTATCATTCTCTTTGGTGGACTTTCAGATGAGGTGGCTGGCAATGTTGATCTGTCATTCAGTGGTCTCTATGCCAGTGATAAAAGAAAAGAAAGTCCGGTTGAAAGATCTTTTCTTTACAGAGGCTAGTTTATATATGTTCAAAATGAAGCCATATATGCAATTGAAGTTTAAGTACATTTATCAGTCAATATAATGCTTCTTCTTAGCCAACAGAAGAGAAAATATTTTGTGATAACTAGCCACTCATTTTCATTGATTAGTTAGAAATCTATTTCTTTCAGAATACAAACATGGTGGTAACAGCAATATTTAGCTGTGAGGGAGTGTCTCAATACATGCATGCTATTAGGACACAAAGTCATTAGGAGGAATATAACTTGTATTATCAATCTTCTTAAAATCAAGGTTACTCATTGCATTGACAAGAATTCTTAAGTGTTTCAGGTATTTTCCTTTACATGACTGTAGGAATTATATAATATATTCTCTTAGTTCTGCCTACGTTACTCTTCACCAATTCATATGTTTTCTCATGATTCTCTGAGTTTATCCCTTTCATAATTTAATAAGTCATAACAATATCCTTTTTTATTCAGATACTGTAAGTTGTTCAACTATTTCTTAATGGTTGCTCACTTTGTTTCTACAGCTTTGCTCAAAAATGATGCTATAAATATTTTTGTATAAAATGATGCTTAACTTTCTCTTTAACCTCTTTGGTGTATATATTTAGCATACCAAAGGATGTGTGTAGTTTAATGACTTTGAGGAGCATATTTAAGAGTTCTTTGGATTTTAACTTGCCTCACTATTGATGATTTAGAACATTTATGTGACTTTTGATAACTGGTATTTCATCTTTTGAAAATTGCCTGTTCATTTGAACAGGAACAGTTCTTGCTCATATGTGTTCTAAACTTACGCTTGAATGAAAGCAACATGGAAACATAGTAGGAATAAGTGCAGCAAACTCCTCTCACTTCACACAAAAATCTTCATAACAGATCTGGAAAACACATCAGACCAGATCAAATGAGAAAATCTGAGAAATAAAATCACAATGAGTCATTTCTCCTTCCCTGGTCAATAATGGAAAGACAGACTAAGAAGTCTGTGGATACTTAGAATGGGGTCAAACTAGAACTATGACCTGCCAAATATTCTAACACATGGAGAAACTGGGTACTGGGATAAGAGGAGGACCTAGATCCATACTAGGTAACTCGTGAAGGCTGCAGGAACAAGTGCCAACTGGCAAGTTTGTCACTCACTCCTCTGTCCCAGATCACAAATCCTAGCAGACTGAGGAAGGGAACTAGATGTAGGGATATAATTCTAGGAGAAGGAGCAGTCCTGGGTGCTGGGCTGTGTCATGAAAGAGGGACAGTTGCAGAAGCAAAAAGCACCTAGCTTGGATCCCAGGAGGAGAGCAGAGCTTCAGTTCTAGCTTCCAGCACAGCCTGAAGCTTACAGAGGAATAACTATAGCAGGAATTCCAAAGGAAAGGGAAATTTGCATTTCTGTCCCTCAGAAGCTCCCAAGCTGGCTGATAGTGATAGCCCATCAGCTGTTTACTGCTGTGGCTCAGACACAAAGAAAACTGTGAGCACTGAAAGCTTGCAGATACCCTGCTTGATTTGCTTCTGAGATCCTGGGATAACACAACATTCAGTATCGCTAGAGAGCAGCAACAGGGCCACTCCACGGATTTCCTTCAGGAGAATTCAGATACAGTACTAACATCAGTCCAAAATCCGAAGTCAGAAAATAGGCTGAAAGAATGAGCACACACACACACACACACACATACACACACACACACACACAAACACAAACACACACACATACACACACACACACCCCGCACACAAAATCCCACAATAAAAGGCTATTATAGTGAAAGGGATGTACAGAAGAAGAGAATGTCTACAAAAATATCTGTAGACAAAGTCTCAAAGAAAAATAGAGCTTGGGTATAAATTCAGGTAGAATTCCTTGAGGAAATGAAACAAGATTTTTTTTTTATTAAAAAAATGAGAATGATTGAGGGGAAAAAATAGTAAAAGTAAAGAGAGCTATGGAAGGAAGAATTAGAATTAGAATGAACAAGAGGTATAAAAAAATGTGCCCAAGCAATAAACTCCCTAAAAATTAAAATGGGTCAAATAAAAGTCAATAGTTTCATGAAACAACCAGAAATTTTTTCTGATGTCAGAAGACCCAAAAAAAGTATCTCATTATATCAGCAAAACAATGACCTGAAAATCAGATCCAAGGGGGAAAAATTAAAAATCACTGGACTCCCTGAAGCCATGACTAACAAAAGAACCCAGACATTATATTTCAAAAAATAATGAAAGAAAATTGTCCAGATTTTTTAATCCCAGAAGGCAGAGTAGAAATAGAAAGAATCCACTGGTTACTTCCTGAAGGAAATGAAAACTCCTAAGAACATTATAATCAAAAATCTAGTTTCTAGGTCAAAGAAAGAATATTGCAATCAGCCAGAAAGAAAGAATTTACATACCAACAAGTCAGTCAGAATTGCACATAATTTAGTAGCCACCACTACAAAGTAGTAAAGAGTTTGGAATATGCTAATTCAAATGGCAAAGGATATAAGCTTACAATAAAAAATAACTTACCCAGCAAAATCAAGGCTATTGTTACAGGGGGAAATTAACCTTTAATAAATAAAAGACCTCTATGCATTTCTGATGAAAAGACTGAAGCTTAGAAACTTTTAAGTTCCACAACAGGAGTAAAAAGGCAAAAATGAACTAAATAAATAACTAATTAAGGATAAACTGGTTATATTTAAGTGAGAGATGATATTTGTATTCCCTCCGAAGTCTACCACCATCAGGTAACTCTAATTAGGCAGAAGACCTGAAAGTAATTCTGCTTTGCCTTAATAATCTTAAAAGAAGAATGAAAAGGGAATACATGGCAGGGGGAAAGGGGAAAGTTAAGGAAGGTTAGGAAAAATGAACTCACAAAATTTCTGTGCTCAAGGAAAGAAAGCCTATACAAACAAGGAGGAAGGGGAGAAGGAAGCAACTGACACTTGACCCCTACTGTCATCTGAACTGGTCAAAAGAGGAAAGAATACATACATACACATACACCTTACATACACACTCACAGAGGTGAATATTGAAATGCATTTCATTCAGCAGGAAAATAAGAGGGAAGGGAAAAGAGAGGAGGAAGAATTAGATTAGAAGAGGGAACACTCCTAAGTAAAATAGTCTTTAAGGGTAAAAAAAAAATCTATACATTTTTAGCATTTTTGAAGGGGGCAAAGAACGCAATCAATTAGAAAATGTCTGAATGGGTGTTGGTATAGGGATGTAATGAAAAGCTATTGTGTATGAGAAATGATAAAGGGGTGGATTTCTGAAATAGCTAGGAATACATACGGATTAATGTGGAGTGAAGAGAATTAGAACAATTTGCATAGTGAAACAAATACTGTAGAAACAATCATCTTCGAAAACCTATGAAAGTTTCATGACCTTGATTCCAGAGGACAAATGAGGAAACATTTTCTACTTGCTGATAAAAAATGAGAGACTAGGAATGCAGAATCAGACATAAAAATAGATAGGTAGGCAGATAATGATACATAGGAAGATAAGAGTTGGATGATCTATAGAGATATAATACATAGATACATATTTTATTATATACACTTTTGTTATTGTTTCAGTTGTGTCCAACTCATAGTGTACTCATTTGGGGTGTACTTGGCAAAGACCTGGAGTGATTTGCCATTTCCTTTTACAACTCATTTTGCAGAGGAGGAAACTGAGGCAAACAGGATTGTCCAGAATCACACAACTTGCAAGTGTCTGAAGCTGGATTTGAATTCTGGTCTTCCTGGCTCCTCCATTTTATCCACCATGCCACCTAGCTGCCTGTATTTCAGACTTGGTCAACGTGTGAATTTGTGTTGCTTGACTATACATGTTTGTAATAGGGGTTTTGTCTTTTTTTTTTCATTCCCATTTGGGAGCAGGATGTAAGGGAGAGTGGGCAAAAAGAATTAATAATAAACTATTCTTCATCCTCATCAGGATTGTCAGTCATCTACCCGTTTCTCACTTTCTAGGCCATTACCGTCCTCTGCATTCACTTTCTTCCTTTAAGAATTTTGACTAAGTAGTTAACCAGTTTGATCTTAAAATGTCATGCACTGTTGAGTCATCCCCCTTCCCACCACTGTCCTATTTTCATTTATTTTTTGTCAGATCTCTCCTCTCAGTTACTTTCATTATATGCTTTCTCTCCCATTCCTAAGCTGCTGGAAAAAATTGTGTTTACTACAGATTGCTGTTATCTAATCACAGCTGGATTCTCACTATTACAAGGTAATCCTTTAATTCTCCTCCAAATGGTTCCCTATTACAGTCCCTAGTGGCACTTATGAACTATGGTTTTGAGTGAATGTCAACTCACAAAATGCTCTGACCTTGGAGTAACTTTCTGAGGACCCATGTGTGGGGGCTGACCCCTAGATACCACATGATCTTTTATTAGTGTATAATTTCAACTGCAGATTAGACTGTTATTTTCCCTTCTTCTTCAACTTGAATAGGTAACTTGGGCCAGCAACCAAGAGAGACAAAGCTCAAAGGAAAACCTGGGACTACTAACAGGAACTATTTCAGACACAACACTTGCTACTCCACATTACTCTCCTTCCCCCCATCCCAATTTACAGTTAGATTGCCTTTTTATTGCAAGCACATCATAAATTCTTGCGAATGAAGCTCACTTCAGTCCTCAGAATTTTGAAAAAATAAAGATCTCAACCAGGATCTAATAAGGAGAAAACATTTCATTTCTAGATTTACAGAAGTATTTGAAAAAGAAAGCATAACTGAGCCATGTGCTTTGATCTCACGCAAGTGCTTCACTCAGCATTTCAATTTCATTTGTAATTTCAGGGTGGGGATTGGGGGGGAATAGTTGACTCTCCAGGGAGCTGGTAGGAAATTACTGCAGAGATACCAAATAGTATTTTTACTGTACCTCAATAATTAAACCATGTAGGCAGAAAGCGATGAGCCACAAATGTGGTTCAATCTAAGACAGAGACACCCCATTTATTTTACATTATGACAAAGACAATGATGATAATGTTGATGGATTTTGAATACCTACACTTTAGTACATGCTCTATAAAATACCCAATTAAACAAGTCAATGAGGTGTCAGAATTTTTGTTATCGTACACATACATCAAAACATAATAGTGCATATTTGAGTGTTGTCTGACCTGCAAGCTTCTCCTTTCCATTCACATTAACACTGGCAAGCATGTAATGGTGGGTAGGTGATGATGAAACTGGAAATGTATAAAGGGATAGCTTCCTGTCTTTACTTTGAAATTACTTTTAAAATGGAGGTTTCCAATGGGCCTTTTTATTAAAATACTGGATATGTTTGATCACTTTGGCAGACATAAATACCATTGTCAAATGTTACCCATTCTCATATTTTTATCAATCTCCTCACCACTCGCCCCCTTTTTCTTCAGGAAAGATGCCACTACTATTTCTCATAAATTTCTGATTCACCTTAGTTGAGCTAACAAGTGCTTATTTTCAAAGTTACACTGCAACATATAGCGCAAAACATTGGTTTTCTGACCAATACTCTATTAAATATTTAAATTTGATGCTATTTTTAGTAACATTGACATCATTCAATTTGTAATATATTTCTCTTCCACTTCTCTCATTGAAATGAGATTTCCTTTGCAACAAAATTTAAACAGAAAGGGGAGGGGGAATCAATACAGCAAAATCAAGCAACAATCATAGTCCTCTCACCTCTGCTTTGAAGAGACAAAGGTCCATTTTGTCATCTCTTCTGTTGAGTCAATATTTGTCATTATAATTTTAAAATGCTCTGTTCCATTTGAGGTATAGAGGTATAGAAATAATAGCATTATTTCTTCTGCTAATATTGTTGTACTCATAGTTTATCTTATTGTTCTGATTCTGATTTTTCATTATGTATCAGTACATTTAAATTTTCTCATGTTTCTATTACTTCTTCTTATTCTTTGTTTCTTGTGGAGGAATAATGTTTCATTATATTTCTGTGCTGCGATTTATTTAACCATTGCTCAATTACAGAAACCCCTATTTTCTTTATAATTCTTTGTTACTACTAAAACAAAAGCAACAAAAACTATTGCTATATATATTATGATGTATAGAGGATTATTTCTTTCTATCTTTGATTCTGTGGGCTATAGAATGGTTATATATAGAACCATTATAGAACCATTGGGTCAATAGGTAGAGACATTTAGTCACTATTTATTTTTACCATAATTCCAAATTCTTTCCCAGAGTGGTAAGCCAATTCACAGAGCTGTTTCTGTTTCTATGATTTTTTTTTTATCCTACTCATTGTGCCAGATGTCATTAATAAATCTCCATCTAGATTTATATCTTTTGTTCGCATTCCATGTATTCCAAAATGCAAATTTTGTTGTACTTTTATAATGAATGTGTTCAGTATTCTGGTCATGAATGTATTACTGCACATTTTAGGGAAACTTTACATTTTGGAGGAGTAAGACAGTCATAGATGAACTTTATACATCACTTCTTCACTCTCCTAGCTTGGAAAATTTATCAATTCCGCATCAGATATTTGTACTCTAAAGGATATAGGAGAATTCAAGATGAAAGCTGCTTTCCCAGATGTACTAGTTTGGGGAAGGAGAGTGTAAAAATGTTATTTGGCCCCAGACTTGGAAGGTCATAATTAGTTTAAGCTCAGGCAGCTAATTTTCTTTCTCTACCTTAAGATTTATACATAAAATATAATTGTTGGTAACTAGTAAACATATTTATGAGAGCAAGAAAACAAAATAGTAATTAGAGAAGCTATGTAGATTACTTTAAGCAATAGAATTTATAAGGTAGAGAGAGCTGTGACACCAGAACAGCATGAAATAGTAACTCAAATTGGGATGGAGTGACCTTACCTGAAAAGTTCCCTCTCTGTCGAGGGAATAGGGGTGTGCAGGCATTGAGAAGCAAGGGATACACTGGCCTGCCAGCATTCCTGGAATAACTGTGGTTCTGGGGTTCTTCTAGTCCCCAAACAAAGTCTGTGCCACAGGTGGGGGAAAAACAAAACCCAGATGGAATTAACTCAAACTTTTAAAATTTATACCTATAATGAAAAAATTGAAATACTAAGAAAGAAAATGTCTTAACAAAACACCCTATATGACACAAATATTGTCCTAATACTCAAAGTAGGTATGGATAAAGCATAAAAAAGAAATTATAAACCCAATTGTAAGTCAAAAATCATTAAGAATGATTGAAATTTTTTTAAAAATCCTTGTTATAAAAAAGTGTATTAACAACATGCAAAATATGTGTGTATGCATGTATGTGTGTATGTGTATATATATTCTCTAGCTTGAAATTGGATTTATAACAGTGATCTGAGGAAATAAAAATAATCATTTTTAAATACCAAAATACATGATTATATTGATAGTTGTGGGAAAAGTTTTTGAGAAAAAAATAGCTAACAAGAATATTAGATATAAGCCATTTTCCAATAGATGCATAATCAAGAGAGAAGAAGAAATAGGTATCAAAAGATGAATTACAAATTACTAACATGAAAAATTTATCAAAATCACTAAGAATAAGAGAAAGGAAAATTTAAGCAGTTCTGAGGTTTTACCCAGTACCTAGCAAATCAATATATGTGGCAAATGGAAAATGACAATTGTTAAAGGGGCTATTGGAGAATAGACATTTTAAAACAACAAAGGTGGAGCTGTAAATCAATCCATCTATTATGGAAAATAATTTGAAACTGACTTAAATAGTGGTACTTTTTACCCAGAGATTACACTTCTATTCATATACTCCACAACAAGATCAACAAAATATAGACCATATAAACACCAAAATATTTATAGCAGTACTTTTATTATAGTACAGAAACTAAAAACCAAACAGATGTTCATTGACCGGGAAATAGGCAAATAAACTGTGGTATGTGAATTTGCATTATTTTTATTTCACTCTAAGAAATGATGAATGCAATCTCTGGGAAGACTTAATTGAACAACTGCAACAATATAAATGGAAAGTCCAACAAACACAATAAAATCATCAAAACTGAAGGAGGTAGAATTTTATGTTCAGGTTTGGCCAGAAGGTATATTCCAAGATCCCTGCTTTCTTTATACAGGTAGAAGACTATGGTTATTGAACGTTGTTTATATTGTCAGGTTCTTTTCTTTCCCTTCTCTCTCCTTTCCCTCTTTCCTTCCTTCCTTTTTCCCTTTCTCCTGTCCCTTTTTTCCTTCCTTCATTCCTTTCTTACTCCTTTCACTCTGTCTCTTTCTTCTTTTACCTCCTTTCCCCAATTCATGGTTTGACTAATTTTGCTAAACTTTTTTTCTTGTATATTTTAATAAATTCTGTATTAGCAACAAAATGGGAGGACTGGCCAATGTGGTCCCAATACTGAGAGCATGTACAAACAGTTCTGCCTGATGCTTGTATCCCCTGGGTAAACCTGCTTCTGGAACTTTTGGTGATACAGAATAGAAGGTCCCTGTAAAAATTTAAAACATGTATGTGCATTGTAGAACTGTTTCCTATCCTTAGTATGTGGTTAAGTAAAGGTTTTAAGCTAGATGCAGAGATGAAATTGAGCACAGACAAAAGATATAGACAGGGTAAATCATGCTTTCTCCCTGGAAATTTAAGTGGGGTGGAAGATGTACTTAAGTCTCTACATGGGGGAACACCCCTGTATTCTACTACACGTGATCCCATAAGTGGGCTCTCATTGGACAATTTCCCCCACTATGGCTGTGGATGAAGGGGAATGAGTTAATTGGGAAATCTGGGTAACACAAAAACCAAAAGTTCTTAATTAAAATTTATTTTGAAAACAACAAAAAAAAAATACACTTCAAAGGACAGAAAGGGGTGACTATAGATCAAGACGCATTGTGTGATGCTGAGATGAGACTCCCACAGAGGCCATGAGGGCAATAACTTCATAAAGGACTTGATTTGACACAAAGTGTCTTCAATATTATTACTAGAAAGCTGAGGGGGACTATTTGAAGGATGAAGTTTTCTGTGCTTATTAGCAAGCCTCCTATCATTACCACCAGGAATAAGATGCTGGCAATGGAGATGACACATCGTGGTTTTTACAGCAAATGAGAAGTGGTAATATGGAGCATGAGCCAGGCTGTGACAACAGATGGCTAAACACTTCTTGTTTTCACTGTTAAGTACCAAGCACAGTTTATAATCAATTAGGAAAATTGAACTTTTAGGATAAGATTATGTGAATCAAAGTAGAACTACTATAATATGGGAATATATTTTTATTAATTATTTGCTTAGTTCTCCTTGTTTTTTTCACTAGTCTTACATTGTTCTCATGAAAAATCCTAAGATTAAATGAATCAATTTAGCCATTAAAAATAGTACCCACCATTTTTTGAGCCCTTTTCAATCACACTTCTAAAAAGTCAATGAAAATATTACTTTGTTTAACAGCATAATGGACAATTTCCTCTCAAGCTTCAGTATACTCCAACATCAACCAATGATCTTTGTACCCTAACACACCATCCCTTACGATCATATTTAGGTACTGTATAGACTTCAAAAGGTCAGTCAACAATAGGGCATAATTATATTTCTATTATGAGATGATTAGGATTCTAGGGTACATGCATCTGTGCACCTGTGCCTTGTGCCCTAGGGGTGTGGTTATTTTTCCATAATCTCACCTACTGAAGTGCTGTATTTCATTACTCGATTCACCCCAGTAGATGGTTCAATAAAAATTTTTCCTCCTTTCCAATAATGTGTTTTTTCTCTCTCCACATCTTTCAGACTAGTCAAATGTAATCATATATATATATATATATATATAATATATGTATATGTGTATATGCATACATATGTGTATATTTGTATGTACATACATATATGCACATGTATACATACACACACACATATATATGTATATATATATATATACACACACATACACAGACACATACATGTTTTGTCTCCTTTTTTAATGTAGTACCATCTCCTGGCTCATTTTTCTAACTCCTCTTGGAAATGAGTGATTGTGTTCCTGGATGGTGATTACTACTCCTGCCCACAGAAGAATAACAAAAAAGGGGCTTAAGGCAGAATATTTCAATCCCTTTTGTATGCAAAATCTGTTCTTCCTCCCTTGGTCCTTGGGGTTCTAAAGCCAATCAAAATCACCACACAGCACCAGTCCCTGGAACTCATGGCCAGAAGATGACTCTCCAGAGTTCTATGTGTTGGACTGAAATGAGATAGAATCACATATTCTAAGGAGAGGTCCCAATCGGTCAATCCCCCATTAGAGGAGGCTAGTCAGTGGGTACTAACCCATAGATAAATAGGTCGAGCTCCTGATCTTTATCAATAGTGAAAGCCATTAATAGATTTTTTTTCTCCCATCATAATAGTAATAGAAACAAAAGCCAGATAATAGCCATAAGAAGAATGTCACAAGGTCTTTTTGTGCCAAACTGAAAATTATTCTGTATCATTTAATAATTGCTTCTACTCTATAACTGACCTTATTCTGTATTACTGACTCATTTTGTATAATGGCTCAAGCCACATTTCTTCATCCCTGAGTTAAACTCAGGAATGCTGTTTTCCCTCCCAGTTACGTTATCACTCACACCATTAGTCCTGGGATATTTTCTTGTCTGTGAACCCTAACCAGGTTAACCTGGTGTCATCCTCCAAAAGATGTCATCTATTCTTGCCTGTCCTTGTGCAATTAGAGGAGATTTGATCTTCTCAAAGGGGACAGTGAAGTTAGTTGCATTGATCCCCTGGTAATGATAGAAAGAGGCAGATGAGTCCCCCAAAAAACTTAACATTCCTTAATGACCAAAGTGAAGCACGATTAGTCACACCTGAATGATAATTCATTTTTCTTAGTATGGTCAATTATAAAGTTTCCCAACTACCCAGACCCTTTCTTTCCCTATATGTCAATAAAGAGAATCCTCCCCTTCTCATTGGGGTCATTGGTCTTATTGAGGTGGCCAGTCTGACCTACTTTATTAACAGTTATACATGTCAATGTTAATAAACTGATTTTGTTCAGTTTACTGAATTTACTCACAATGGAACATAGCAAAAATGTATTACCTAAGGTTCCAACAAATCTTTTCTGCTGAATGTTGAGGGAATGAGTTAATCAGTCTCTGCTTTCAATTTATTTTTCCTTTAGGAAAATACATTTTAATAGTCCAATAACACTGTGGGGTTCTCACCTCAGAAAGTTAGAAAGCACTTGCTGAAGACCTGCCTATCTTGGTATCTAAGAAAAAGGAATTTAAGGTCTAAACAAGATATTTGTTTAGGAGGAGGGAAGTGAAAATAGTTGACTCAGCCTTGTCCTGGTATCCTGGTAACCTGATTGCTTTAAGATTTAGAAAAAAAAATATGGAGGACAACTATGCCTTTCCACAAAATGTTCAATTACTTGGTATAACAAAGGAGTAGAAACAAAGCTGGAGCTCAAAGACTAGTAAAAAACAATAAATTTTGGAATATGAATATAATGGAATATTATTATGAAATAAGAAATTCTGAATGCAAAGGAACTGCAGAAATAAGAGGGAAAACTTGCAAGAATTGATGCAGAATGAAGTAAGTAAAACTGGAAGAACCATTAAGTAAAATGACCCAAAATTGAGTATTAAAGAACACTAAAAAGAAGCCAGACTCTGAGTAAAATTAATGGCTAATATACCAGTCATGGTCTCACCAAACAAATAATGAAACATACTGATCTTCTTTCAGCAGAGATAAGTGACTGTGGGAATAGAATGCTGCATACACTGTCAGACTTAGTAACTGGGTTTTCCTTACCTATTCTTAGCTACAATGAGGAAGTCTGGGGGAGAAGGGAGGGCAGAAAGATAAAGGCAATACATCTGGAAGTGGTTATGATGAAAGAAACTAAAGTATCATCAAAACATTTTGTATAAAGAGACTGGTATGTGATGGGTACCACTGTAAGATACTAAATATCGTTCAGGGTAGAATATTAGTTAGTTGAGTAGCGCCATTTTTATCATTTTAACAGACTCAGAAGGTAAGAGCTAAAATAATGTTCTTGATTACCTAATACAACCTTATGAACTAATTGAAATAAAAAAGACTGTGATTTGCCCAATGCGGTACAATTGCTAAATAAAAGAGGTTTTACTTGTACCCATGGGTCATAATTCCAGATCCCTAATGGAAACTTTTTATCTAGTTGTTCCACAATTGAAAATGTAGATTTCAATTCAAACAAAAGGAATACAGTCAGAGTTCATTAAGTACCTATGATTTTTGTGGACAATATATGCTTCCCAATATTGAGGTTTCCTACATATCTTTCTCAAGATTCTGGAAAATACTTGCCCTTATGCAATCTCAAATTCTGGAAAAAAATATTCATGTACTTACTTGTGTGTCACTCCTACCTCCAAATATCCCCAGTAGCTTAAAATTAATCATGAGCCTTCTTCTGAGAGACGAATCAAAAAGTTACAATATTTAGACTACTCTAGGATATGTTAATTTGGCTAGAAAAAATAATTCCTTACAATCAGAGGTCACATATCAAGCTTAATTCCAAGTTGCCATCAGATGATCTTCATAAGCCTTCTTTATCCATGGAATTGTTATAGTCAGGACCATTGTTAATACACATATGTGAGCTCATGACCTTCGAATTGGTCTAGTCTGATGGACATATTTATTCCTAAGAGACAATTATTGTTAATTTGTTCAAAATTTCTGTAAAGGATTCCTATTTAATAGAAGACCAGCCATTAGGAAATTAATATTTTTCACCACAACTCATGGATCTACCTATGAAATCACAAAAGGATTGTGGTCTAGGGCAATAGGTAAAGTGCCAATAAGAATGAAATCACAGGTTGTTGTTGTTTAAGTATTAAAGAGTGATCCAGAGAACAAATATCTACCTGTAGTTAAAAATAAGCAAAATAGAATTTGTTACTTTAGTACTTATATCAGCATATATTTCTTAGAACAAGAAAGTCATGAAGATTTAATATCCCCTTCACTGTAATTAGAATCTGAAATATTTGTTATCACATAGAGGCATATTGAACAAGTTGGGTCCTGCTTTCATTGTTCCCAGCTGTTTATATCACCTATTCACTCTAACTCTGTGAAATATAAATGTAGCCAATTCTGAAGGTCATAAGATTCAGGAAAACCAGTGGACATACATCAAATTTTAAAGCCGTGGTCTAGTAATTAAGGTCTCAAATTTGAATTGCTTTCATTTGTTTATGTGAACATGACTGCTTGTGCATAGTTATCCTTCACCTTTGAAAACATCCCATTTGTTCTTAATCATTTTTTATGAAAGTAGTTGAAAGGGACCTACTTTCACTATCTTTCCCACATTTACTCCTCATTAATGATGGAAACAAGGACAGCTGCACAACTCAGAAGCCATTTAGTTCAATCTCTTCTTTTTTACAGATGAGGAAACTGAGGGTTACATGATTTTCCTATGGTCACATAGATACTAAGTGGTAAAGGGAGTATTTGAACCAAGTCCTGTGGCTCTAAATCCTTGTTCTTTTCCACTGTGTCAAGCTATCCTATTAACAACCTGTGTGTTCCTTTGCTGAAAATTAGTTCAAATTTCTTCATTGTTATACTTAGATTCAGAGCAGGAAGGAACCAAAGAGATCAACTAGTTGAATACTCTACCCCACTCAATTTATATATGAGGTAAGTGAGATTCTCAAAGGTTAAATGATTTACCTAAGATGGGCACAGCTAAAAAGTAATCGAATCAGACATTGGAGTTAGGTCCTATGATTGCAAGGGCAAAGTTTGCTGTTGCATTTTCACCAAAAGGGATTTCAAATATCTAAATATTCCATTTCCCAATATCAAGCCTCCAATTTTTTTCTATAGCAATCTAATGTTAGGAACTCTAACCAAAGGTTATTATTCTGAGGGTTGGAGGGGCTCAAAATAAAAGGGACTCTACCTTGAGAATTGGAAATTAGAAAAAGACATGAGGCAAATTCAGAAAGGGAACATTCCAGGCAAAGTCCATTGTATATAAATGATTAACTATCAAAAGACTTCCCAGAAATAATTTGCAGTGTAACTTGAAGATGTTACCAATGAAATTAATGTGCCTCTCTACATAGCATCAGGAATCACATATCCTAAAATGTTATCAATGTAAAACAAATTAATTTGAAAATTGAAATATGTTGAAATCAGGAAGTAAAGATGGTATGGTCAGAGTTTTAATAACAAATATAAAAAGTCAGCATATGAACAGCAGAGGGTATAGGAGAATAAAATTTATCACTATGTTTCCAGAGCCAACCAGGAGGGAGATATTGATCTGTTATTTGACCATGTAGAATTGGAGATGACTATTGAATGTCCATTTTGAAATGTCCCAAAGGCAAAGTTTAGTGATTTAGAACTGATGCTTCAGAGAGAGGCTAGGGTTGGATACATGTATCTGGGTGGCCTGAGTCAGTTTTACTATATATTTTTCACCTCTGCAAAATCAAGTTATCAAGATCCCAAACACAACAGGATAAGTACAGAAAGTATAGCCAAGAGAACCCCATAAGAGTACAGAACTTATTGGTCTGTCTGCCTACATATACACATATAGTGTGTATGTGTGTGTATTTTATATGTATGTATATATGTATATATACATACATATAATATATATACATACATATATAATATATCTACATATTATATATGTGTGTGTATGTGCTTTGTAGAAAAAGAAATTAGTAACATTTCCTGATGATAGTTTGAAACTATTGGATTGTTTTAAATAGACTAAAGAATAGCTGTTAGTTGCTAACAAAGCATTTCTTTTATTTGTTTTCTTGCTATGGTTTCAATCTAGAGTGGGAAGGGAACACAGAGGTCCTTTATATTTCAGATGAAGGAACTGAGACCTAGGGAGTTTTTATAGCTCACCTGAGATTATTTGGGTACTAAAAGTCAAAAGAACAGGACTAAGACTTGAACCTAGGTCCTCCAACTCTAGAGTCACGGTTCTTTCTACTCTTCTGGGTCACTCTAATAATAAAATTAAGAGCTAGGAGGGGCCTTAAAGAAAGTTAAATTCAAATCTTCATTTTTAAATGAGGAAAGTGAGATCCAGAGAGAAGTCACAGAAGGGCAATCTTAAGATGCTACAATTAATGCCTTCATGATAACCTTGACATGAACTCTTTATCACATTTTCATCCTTTATCATTCTTCCCTTTTCCCAACCACATACCAACAAGTACCCTACTAATAAGAGACACAGAGTCAAAATCAATTCAGGGGCAAAAAGCAAGGTAGAATGTTTGGAGAACCACATACTACCCTGAAGCACCAGATCAATAGCTAACTTCCATACATAACACATTCAGAAAGTTCTTGATAACAAATGGAGAAATGAGGCATATTTCCCATGGAAATATACTGGGAGAATATGTACTATTTTTCTAGACATTCCCAAATTGATTTCCACTAAACTCTAGAAAAGTTTAAACTGGAATCCAAATAGTGAAAAACATAACATAGCATAGGGCAAAGTAGGGAAAAAGCCAAGTTTGAGAACATATTATAACATTTAAGGATCATGCAAGACTTTTTGAAATATTCTGGAAAAAAATCTAAATATATTCATGTGGATTCTCCACCACTAATTTTTTTGTTGGAATATGTCCAAATAAAACATTACATTGTGTTGTCTTTCTGCTAAATGACATTTGCAGTTCCATTAGCTCTCAAGCTCCACATGCTCATCATTAGGTAATAGTTTTATGCTTTCTAGTATTTTGTAATTATTACTCAGTGCCATCTGTGAAATGGATCTGCATGATTTTTCCCATTTTAAATATGTGGAAAATGAGGGAGAAAGGGCTAGGAGATTTGCCAAGGATTTTCACAAATAACCTTACCACAACTTGGACTTACCCCCTTTCAGCTGAATTTCCCAAATTAAAACGTTTATCATCCAAATAAATGTGAATACTTGGGACCTGATACTAGACTAGGTTTTTAAAGTCACTGACCTGACTAATCTATGTTTTTGATACATGCAATTCTCTCAACACTAGGTCTTCCTAAAAGTCTGCAGGATACAGAAAGAAGAAAACAAGACAATGAGATGAGATGCACTTTTCTGATGGAGAGTCACCAGAAAGGAATTTTAGTGTGTTATGCATTTGGTCATGAATGATATATATACTCTATGAAAAATGGTTGTTAGAGCTGCAATGCAATCATCCTTTCATTTCTCCTCCAAGAGGAAAAACTTAAATGTTTTCTTTGCAGAAGATTGATCTTCAGGTGATATTTTGAGTTGTACCTTAAAGGGTGGAATGATGGGGTTGGGTGGAGTAATAGATAAAATAGTTATATAAATATGGATATGAGGTAAGTTTGGCTACATATAAACTGAAGGAAGAACATAGATGGTGTAATAGAACATTTACAAATAGCAACTGGTAATAAATCATCCAATTACTCTTCAGTAAGCAGTCCATTTTTCAAGCGTGAATAGTTGATATTCCCACAGATTTGTTTAGCAGGGTATATGTTAGAAATTTTCAAACAAATCATGGAAAAATTTCATACTAATGGCAAAAGCAATCTACCGAGTAGAGAACAGAGTTTCATATGGGCTATTTTGACAGCATTCCAAAGATGACTTTACCATTGAAGTCCATATTATAGCTTCTCAAAAAAGACATTAGTTTTGTTGGACGATTCATGAAATCACAGAATGTTCTTGCAGGAAGGAATCTTAGGACTCATTTATTCCAAAGTCCTCATTTGTTAAATAAGAGAACTGAAACCAAGAGCTAAGACAGAGTAAAACAATGGCATGGACACATCTGGAAGGTGTGTCACACCTACTGAAGTAGAGAGATGAGAGAGATCTCAAGATAGCAGTAAGGCAATCAGTACTAGGTTATAAAAGAGAAGAAGTGTGTGTGTGTGTGTTTTAAGTGAAACAGTCTGGTAGCATTAAGGTCACATCTGGAGGAGAAGTTGCCAAATGTGAGGGGAAAAGATAAAGAGGTACACCCATGGGTGGTCCTAAAATACTGTGAGATGTACTAATATATTCAACTACCACCCACAAAACCTAAACAATTACAAACTAACCAAAAAGTAACAATGTTAATTGAATGCTAGATGGGAATTTGAACTAATTTAAAATTATTGTGAATGTATTAGTATACTGGCATATTATTCTGCAGATCAGGAGAGATAGCTCTGGGCTAAATGGACAGGGAGCCAATCTCAGTCATGAAGACGTGAGTTCAAGCTCTACCTTTGATACTGGCTTCATGACCTTGAGCAAGTGACACCACTCAACACCCCCAGCAACTCTCTAAGACTATATATTACAAAGCAGAATATTTCAGAGCAGATGTTGGGTTTTTGTTGGTATAGTGAATTTCCTCACTAGAAATTCCCTATACTAATCATGAACTCATAGGTCAAATTTTTATCACCATCCTATTTCTGAAAAAGAAATTATACATTAAATGTTTGGGACTTTTATTCAAGGATATCAAAACACATGCCAGCCATTATTAAGTCAAGTTCATAACTAGAATAGGATTAGTACATGCTTCCTTATTTCCTTTCGAATGCTAGGAACTCCTGTGTTTTAACTCAATACCTGTAACATCTGGGAGGCATGATTTGGGGGCTCCTAAAGAATTCCTTCTAAAGAGCTATATCCTTTAAATTTGAGCAGTACGCCAAGTTGATGAAATCTTAAAGAAGAACTTTAAATGAAGTTTGCCATATATTTGTTGTCTCTTTTGTGCATATTCCAACAGGTTCTAACTCAAAAAATTCCAAGATATTCTTCCCACTAGACTGACCCTGATGGGTCTGTTTTTCTTGATATCAAATATTGGCCCTTGTACATTAAAGGTATTCAACACATAGTTGATGGGCATCCTGCACCATTGCCAAACATTTTGAACTTTGTCTTGTCACTGGGCTCTGCTGACTTTGGAGAAGAGAGCAAGGTGATGGTTTTATGCATTTCTGTCACTCAAATCAATTTCAGGTGAAAATCAAGATATCTATCTCATGATGTCCTTCTTCCTCTCCAGAATGAAGGATAAATGACAACAACCTATTTGATGAACTCAAGAATGAATGGATTCAGATAAAAGAAAGAGGTTTCCACTCTCTTCACCATTAAACACTCTATTCCTTCCCCATTCTTTCTCATAATTCCTTCATATACCTTAAATAAGCATTTCTGTTAGCTTCTTTGGCTATGTGTCCTATATGGTATAAGCCACTGGCATGTCATTTTATGATTTACCCAAAAGGAACATCTCATCATTGGGAGAATGGTCCGTGATAGTCAGAGCAAAGGAAATATCAAAGAACTAAAAAAACTGAGTAGCATTGGATTCCTTGCCCAACACTAGATATTTTGGAAATTAGACTAAATCTTTGCTCCTTAGTTTTTTCTCTATAAAAATAGGACTAATTATATTAAAATCTACTTGTCCTATAAAAATGAATGGAGTTTAATCAGGTAATGCTTATACAGTCGTTGAGATAGCATACAGTGCTATTTCATTATGTTGGGGGAGGGAATATCAGAGCATTTGTAAGTGACATTTGTGGAAATTATTCTTTGAGGCTAGTTATGTCTAAGACACAAGAGCATGATTCCTTTTGCAATAAGGGTTTGGCACAATCTCAGATCAACTAAGATGGAGATATCTACAGAGAAGATTTGATCATGGTAGTGAAGACTAATGTCAGCATGGACATTCTGTATCAATTTAGGACATATTCAGGAGTGGTTTCTTTCTACTGGCTGCATAGCCAAAACGATCCACACTTTAAAACCATCTAAGACAATTGGTCTCGTCATGTCATCCAGAGGTAAAAGTTCCCTTCATCTATAGCACTCTGTAGTCAGCTGGGAATGAAAAGACCTAAGAGCTTACTTTCATCTCCCCTTAAGACCTGGGACTCTGAGAAATGGGCATGAGGTTTTGGTCTTGTTTTGTTTTTTTTTTGTCATTTTCAGTTCTAGGTACAGGGAGTAAACTGCCTGACCCAGCAGCTACAGCCACAGGAACCATGGAATCCAGCATTCTAGATGAGATATTGCAATGAACCTAGCAAGAAAGTCCTGAGATACTCGACTATAGTCCAAAGCAGGACTTGAAATTTAGGAATTTGAACTTAGAACTTAGTGGAACTAATTCTATGTAGGAAATGAAATAAGCTATAATTCTAATCATCCTTCCTCTTCTCAGAGACAGTAGTATAGGGAGGATTATGCTGCTGTGGTGTTGGTGACAGCATTTGTATGTTTATTTTTGTTTATATCTTTAAAGTAATTATTTTTTTAAAAAAGCTAATTTCACTGTTAAGTAGTTAAATGGAGGTAGGGGCTTTGGATTCCTAAAATTGAGAGAACACAGTCAGGGAAGGCTTCATTAAAGACAGAGACCAGAGATTACCCACCAAATATTCTGAAGGTACTGAAGAAGCCTGAAGGGTGGTTAAAATATAACAAATTTGACCTTCAAGTGGTGGTAGCTGGATAAATCCTGCTACACTTTCTTGTGCCTTGATTTCCTTTGATGTAATTATTTATTAAAGTACCTAATTATCCTGATG
>CM053772.1:105007013-105069782 GCA_028658325.1 Potorous gilbertii | reverse complement strand
GGTAAGGGAAGGGAGGGATGAAAGAAGAGAGGGCAGATTGGTGATATGGGTAATTAGAATGCTCAGTGTATTGAGGAGGGGAGAGGGGACACACCAAAAATTTACATAGATAGAAGGATTTTTAAACAAGAATCAGTAAGATAACATAACTATTTTTATACTCCCAAGAAATTAAGATTTCAAACCATAAACCAGTTTTTGTTGGACTACCTATCTGTGAGTATGTGTGTGTGTGTGTGTGTGTATATATATATATATATATATATATATATGTATATGTGCATGTACATGTGCATATACATATGTATGCATAGTTATAGTTATATTTTATCTTAACTCTGCATTGTCCCTTCAAATTCCATGTCTTTTGGCTAGGATTTGTGCTCCTCCTTTCGATCATCTTTTCTGAAGCAGAAGTGTCCCTTGCCTCCAATTAGCTGGACCTAGGACCACTGGACCCTATCATACCTGAGGTCACCTACAAATTTGGAATATAACCATTAAAAGGCCTACTTTTAATCCTCTATACTCACAAAAGGAACTTAAAACAAAGTAGTAATTAGGATTCTGAGATCTAGTTTCATGCTCAACTGGGAAGGACAAATGCTTTATCCACTACATCCTCAACAATAACTTCCTTCCTCACCTCTGACTTCTTAGACAGGGTCTCAAAGTTTCTTACAACACTTTGCAGAGAGAAAAATTTGAATGGCAGAGGACTGGTTTCTCCCTTTTAAAGATCTACTGGATCACTAATTCCTTCCTACTCAGTGACCAACAATGAGGACTGCTTCATCATCCTTAAAGTGAACTTCAGTGCACAGTCACAAAAGGCAGTACCAGAACAGGGAGTCTTTCATCCTCAAAGCATCTAAGTACTGAGCTAGCACATATGTTCCATCACAAGAAGACAGAAAAACTCTGAACATGCCCTCTTAAAGCCTACTAATTAAATACATAAAAAACAGAGAGAATGTTGTTTGATAATACTTTGATCAATAAAGTAAGCACAGTCCAAAAGAAGGAGAAGTGTGCTCACCAAGTAGGTTCACTACTATTATGGAAAATGTTTGGGGAATGGCTGAACAAGTTGTGGGATATGATTGTGATGGAATACTACTGTGCTATAAGAAATGATAAGTTTGTTAATCTTATAAAAACATGTATATGCTCACATGAAATAACGAAGATCAAAATGAGAACTAAGAACATTCCATACGATGTTATAAGAACAACTTTGAGTGAATAAGTCATTTTGAGTACTATCAATGCGCAAATTAACCACAAAGGACATATAAAAGATGTTATATGCATCCAGAGAAAGAACTGATAAATAGAAGTATGGACAGAAAAGTTTGAGGTGTATGTGTGTGTGTGTGTGTGTGTGTGTGTGTGTGTATGTGTGTGTGTGTGTCTAGGGCAGTGAGAGAGGGAAAAAAGGGAAAAAAGAAAGTCACATTATTACTTTACTACATATTTAAAAGGAATATCAGATTGTATATAATAAATCTGTAGCTTCACATATAATCATTTTTTCTGCTCTATTATGTTAGGGAAATGCTTGTTTTATTTATTAAGTTCAGAATAAAATACTTTTTTAAAAAAAGATGTCCATTACAGAGGTCAAACACAGAATAGCAGTTCCTTGTAGGTGACTTTAGAAGAAGTTGAATATGCTCTTAATTTCTTTCTATTTAATTTAACTTGTTTTGTCTCACTTCCAGGATGGACCATACTGGACTTGGAATGAAACACCCAGTGTCAGTTTTCAGTTCTGTGACTTTGAGCAAGTTATTTCATTTCTTCACATTTTCATTTCCTTATCCATAAAAATGAAGTGGTAAGATAATTTCTACAGTCTATAAAGTACTAGACCTGGAGTCAAGAAGACTCAAGTTCACATCCAGTCTCATATACTTATTAGTTGTGTAAATCAATCAATGAACATTTATTAAGCACCTACTCTGTGTTAGACACTGAGTTAAGCCCTGATGTGTGACCCTCTGGGCAAATCGCTTCAGCTTAGCTGACCATGTATGTTAGCTTAAGGCTTGTGTGCTTTGGGCATAATGAACTCCCTGCTTCAGGACAGTCATGTGTGATTCAGTTCCAAAGGGTAATTTGGGGGATGAAGAATCAATTCCCCTTATTGGGCACTGAGTAGGAAGAATCAATGACTCAGTATATCTTTAAAAGGGAGGAATCAACCTTCTACAAATCAGTTTTTCTATTTGCAGTTGTAAAGTTGAGTTACTAATAGCATCTACCTCCCCAGGTTGTTGTGAGTTTAAAGTACGATATTACTTGCAAACTGCTTTTGCAAACCTTAAAGTGCCATGTAAAACGTTAGCTCTCATTATTAATACCAATGTTATCATCCTATTATCTAGTAATCTAGGAAGCATCCTTCCACAAAACTAGCCCCAAAAGTCTGAGATTCATCCAAATAAGCACATGTGACCTACTGTCTAAAAGCTGATGCTATTGGACTTTCATTTTAAGCTTTTTCCAACACAGGATACTGAGACAGAAAAAACCTGGCAGAATTCCCATATTGTTCCCAGCATATTTCAGGTGATTGACAAGAATTAAGGGGTGCAGCTTTTTCTGAATAACAAAGACTTTCTTCTGTGCAAAGCTTATTTTTTTACATGGCAAAACATTCCACACACTTTATCTGCCACATACTCATGACTACAAAGTGTCTTGAGTGGGAAAAAAAAAAAGGTGAATCTGTCCTTTTGCTTGCAAGAACTTACCTCAGCACAGCCTACACACCTTCTAAATTGATATTTCTGAAACAGGTCTGACCATGTCACTCCCCCTCCTCAAAAAACTTCAAGGGTCCCTTTTGCAAAATTCTTATCTTGGAAATTAAGAGGCTTCACAACCTGCCCCACCCACCTTGCTAACCTTATTTTGTATTTTTTCTCTTCATTTTCCTTCTCATTAAGTTAACTTGCTAACTGCTCTCATACATGACATTCTAGACCTTACCTGTGTCTTTGCCCACATGGCCTCCACTGCCTAGGATATACTCCTTTCTCACTTTCAGTTCTTGGAATTATAAGATTTCCTCCACTCACAGCCCAGGCATCATATCCTACATGAAACCTTTCCTGATCTTTCCTCCTTTCCATTGTTAACACTTTTCCCCTCTTGAAATTTCTTTGTCTTGCATCATACATACTTTTTGTTTACTTTTCTGTATATTTGTGTCCTCAAAGTGGACACTTGGTTTGTATCAAGTAAATGTCTTGCTCTCATAATTGAAAGAAGGAATGGAGATTAATCACTTTAGAAAAAGAGAATCTGCTTCAGGAGAAGTCATGAGAATTGACATCCTTTTCTGTTCATGGGAATAACTATATTATTTTCATTAATCTCCCATTTAAAGATTTTTTTAAAGTACTTTTCTGAGCAGAGATTTGAGAGTTGACTGTTATTTAGTACTGATAGAACTTCTATATAAGCCAGGTTAACTCAATAGGAAATAATAGACTCTGAAAATAAGTGATTTATATTTTTTTCTTTCAGTGAATCCAACAAGGAATTTATGCTTCATTTAGGATACAAGAAAATGATGTCAAATATCCCTACCAAGCTTTCCACCAAACACAATCTAAACTGGATAGGCATTTTATAGCTTGCTTTCATTCAAGAATTTGTTTCTAAAATGATGCAATTTAAGAAATTAAGCTGATTTAGCCCTAGCTGAACCCCCTCACCATATTCTTCATTAATTATTCAATAAGTATTTATTAAGGAGGAGGAGCCAAGATGGCGGAGTAAAAAGATACTGACTGAACGCAAGTGGGTAATCTAATCCTGCCTGGGGTTGACTTGAAGTTGGGGAAATATTGTATCCCTGCAATGACCTTACTATTGGTGGCAATTTCCTATAGTCAAAAGGTTTGTAAGCTTAATACCAGATCTCAATTATAGATTGTGGGCAGGGGAACATCCGAGGTTGTCTAAAATTAAACTGTTTGGCATAGGACTTTAGACTAAGAACATTAAGTTAGGATCCTTTAATCCTTAGTAATACTGTGGAGACAATTAGGTCAAGAGCTTGTGAAGTTAGCAACATAAATATTATCTGTGTCTCAGTTGGTTAATGTTTAAAAAAAAATTCATTTGTGGTCCATATTGTAAATGCTTTAAAAAGATGTATCACCTGACCAAAAGTTTGAATTGTTTTATCTGTTATAAACTGTGTTAAAAATAAATTTTAAAAAAGCAAAAGAAGTATTTATTAAGCATAAACTATGTGTTGGGCACTGCACTAAGAGATTGGGATATGAAGAAAGGCAAAAGGCAGTCACTCCCCTCTAGGGCTCACTCTACAACAAAAGTCAGTTTCAAAATCTCCTATAATCTCTGTTTCAATAAGAAGAGGAAATTTAGGGGATGGAATAGGAAGATTAGATTGCTTGGCTCTCTTAACATAAATGAAATTGTGGCAAAGATCACTAAAAGCACACTGTATCAGGACATATAAAATCAAAGAGTTTGCCTTGTGACAAACGCATCAGAGAGTGATTCAGAATGAAAAATGAGCTTGCCACGTGGCACAGGCCGGGTGGAAAGGGGAATCATTCTTCTTATTCTTAAATAGAGGAGGCCCAATCTCCTGGACCAGAGCTAGGTAGCTTTCAAACTGGAATGAGATCACAGTAACCTGAAAGAAAAATGCAGAGGAACCCTGAACAAGACACTCAGGAAGCAGACCACTCCCACTCATCTTTCTCTCTGTCTCTCTCTGCCTCTGTCTGTCTCTGTCTCTTTCTCTCACAGACAGACAGACAGACAGACAGACACACACACACACACACACACACACACACACACACACACACCACACCACACACAGCATGGAGAATAAGTTTCAGAAGTTTTGGCAGTCCTGGGTTAAAAGGGCAGCACCAAGTGATGGAAAGATTTACATGAACTGATGTGAAGTGAAGTGAGCAGAACCAGGTGAAGGTTGTAGACAAAACACATGTAAGGATCAACAGCGAATGGCTTAGCTGTTCTCAGGAATACAGTGATCCAAGATACTTCTGAAGAAGAGAGAGAACCGGTGGAGGCTGAAAGCTACACTTTCTTTATTTCTTGTCTGTGTTTTCTTTTGCAATGACTAATATGGAAATATTTTACTTGGACTACACATGTATAACCTCTGTCAAATTGCTAGCCTTCTCAATGAGGGGGAAGGGGATAGAGGGGGAGAACTTGGAACTCAATGATTTTAAAATGAATTTATATGTAAGCGGGAAAAATTGAACTAATGCATCGTGAGCAGAAGTAGGACAATTTACACGGCATTGACATTGTAAAGAAAATTACCTGTGCAAGATCAGTGACGTGATCAACACAGAGATCCGTCAAAATTCTGAAGAGCTCATGACGAAACAAGCTACCCATCTCCAAAAAGAGCACTGACAGACTCAAAGTACAAAGAGAAGCATTTTTTTTCTTTTTCTTTTTGAACATGACTAGTGTAAAATGTCTGGCATGACTTCATGTTTGTAATGGGTTTCATACTCTCACCTTCTCCATAGGCAGAGAGGAGGAAGGAGATATTCTGGAACTAAAATAAAAAAAAATGAATTTTAAAAAATTGTGCGTGTTCAACGTATTACATGGATTCTGAGAAATTTTCACCAAGAATATTTGGTTTCTCACCTAAAGATTAAACTTTAAGGGATAATGCAACCTAACAGTAAAAATTATGAACTGAGTCTCTGAACAGCTGAGTCAAAAAAAAGAGGTTATCAATCAGGCTTTTGCTTCATTGTCACCGTACTGGTTAGAATTAAAATTATTACAGGCAAACATTTTAATTAAGTCTGAATCAGGGTGTCAACACAGAATGAAAATGTAATTGTGTGAATAAAAAGCTCCTTATGTCATAGCAGAACAACTGTTTTTAGGTACTTTATAGATCTGATTACATATTGTTGTGAAATCCACAAGCTTATGTGGCTCTGTGACCTCCCTGGTGTGTACTATATCTAGATATGATACTAAATCTTGATACAAGATGGGTGAAAATTATGCCTCTGATGTAAGTGGAAAGTATCCTGGACTTGAAGGCAGGCATGAAGGGTTTGAATTTCACTTCTAATTTCAGTAGGTTACAGGAGCATGAGAAAATCACGATCACATGAGATAATGCATATAAAATGCCTTTAAAATTTTTAACATGTCCAAGAATATTCATATGTTATATTTTCCATTCTTCCTCAACCCCGCTATTTTAGATGACTCTGTGGTGGGAAATATCATTGCTTTTTAATAATGAATTCAAATGAAAAATATTAAATGCCTCCCATTTGCAAGGCACTGTCTTAGAAGCTAGAAATACATAGACAAAAACTAAAACACATTCCTTACCCTTAAGAAACTTATACATGTGCACAAGTAAATAATAAATAATTTCAGAAGGCAGAGAGAATTAGCCAACTGAAGGAGAAGGAGGACAGGAAAGTCCTCATTCAGAAAGTGGCACTAGAATTGAGATTAGACATAAGTTGGGTTTCCAGAAATGAAGGTAAAGATGCCACATATTCTAGACATGGGGACCATCCATATTAAGGCACTAAAGAAGAACTAGGTCATTCTTGACAGTAAACAGAGTGATTTGACTTGAATAGAGAGTACATTAAGGGCAAAAATATCAAACAATAATGTAAAGGTAAATTGGAGTCAGACTGTGGAGGACTTTAAATGCCAGGTTGAAATTGAATTTTATTTTAGAAAGAACAGGGAGTCATTCATTATCTTTTATTATGCAGGGGGAAGGTGACATGGTCAGATAAAGTGAAATAAGGGCTGCTATTGAGAAATTTCATGATATATCTGTATAGTTTTCTAAACCATTGCAATAATATTTTCTGCTTGTCTATAATTGAAGTACTTACTTCCTTGCACCAGAGGCAGATGAAATTGGAACAATTGTTTCTAATCTGTCTAGGAGTTATACTAGGCAAAATATATTCTGACACATTTCTTTGGATATAGTGGTACAAGGAGGTATAGATTCACTAGCTCTGGTTCATTTCATTACCAATTTAGATATCAACCTTGGGAGATGTTTCAAGATTTACTGGGGCTCAAAATTCATTATGTGACCAGTTACTGATGAAGAGCTTTCCTGAGCTTTGCTAGACTGGTCATTGAGCAATAGACACAGTCTGTGGCCAGCTTCTATTGGAAACCTACCTTTTCAGCTTGTCAGAACAACAAAAATAAGATTCCTGTACTATAAGTTATTGAAATTTTAACCTCACAAAAGACGACTAAAGGGATAAAGCTTCCTCCTGTCCTGCCGAGTAATTTAGTCCTGAAGACATTTCCCCCTTTGCCATCTTTACTTTTCTCTGAAAAAGTAAGCCTATATCACTTTCACCAGTCACACTTTAAACCTCCTATACCACTTTTTTATTAAGCCAAGACCAAAGTGAAGCAAGTGTTAGTGCATTATTTTCTGTTTGCAGGTGATTGTGCACTCAGTGCAGCCTCTGAAGCTGAGATGCAACAAAATATCGAACAATTCTCTGCTGCCTGTGCTCATTTTGGCCTAATAATTAACACCAAGAAAACACAGGTGCTCCATCAGCCACCACCACGCCATAGGTTACAGCAAATGGAGAAGTTTTGAATACTGTGGATAAGGTCATCTACCTTGGTAGTGTACTTTCCAAGGATGTTACACACAGACAATGAGGCTGATACACACCTTGCCAGAGCTAGCTCAGTGTTTGGGAAGCTCTGAAGAAAGTTTAGGAGAGAAGAGGTATTAGACTGACTACCAAACTGAAGGTCTACAGAGCCCTTGTGCTGACCTTGTTGTTGTATGCCTGGGAAACTTGGAAACACCAGCCCATGGCAGGAAACTGAATTGCTTCCATTTGAACTGTTTTAGGAAGATTCTGAAGATTACCTGGCAGGATATAATACCAGACACTGAGGTCCTTGCTTGAGCTGAACTGTTAAGTATTCAGAGAGCACAACTCTGATGGGCTGGCCACTGTTGTTCAAATGCAAAATGTACACTTGCCAAAAAGACTATTTTGTGGAGAGCTTGCATGGGGCAAGCAATACAAGGACACCTCTCAAAACCTCTCTCAAGAATTTTGGATTTGATTGTGTGACATGGGAGACACTAGCACAGGACTACTCAGTATGGTGTGTCCACATCGAAAAGGGTGCTGTGCTCTATGAGCAATGCGGAATTGAGACAGCACAAAGTAAATGTAGGATGCACAGATTTGGAGTATCCACCCCAAACGTTCACACGGACTATCTGTGCTCAACTTGTGGTAGAGCATTCTGAGCTCATATTGGTCTGAACAGCCACAGTCAAACACACTGAAACTTGACTTTATCATGGTGATGTCACTTCGGTCCTCCTCCAGAATGAAGGAAAACAATCAACCTACCATTTTTTTTTAATTTGCAATGATTTGCTATTCTGAATAGCTGTCCCCTTCAATGAAACCTCCAAAAAATCACAATACCTTTCATCCTCAAAAACACTTAAATTTAAAAAGCAATTCCATAACAGCTTTCTAGCTCTTCAAAGTACATGCTCTAAGATTAGATAGCTGCCATCAAATGACCAGAGCTACTTCTAAGACAGGTAACTTGATTAGAGTTTGCTATATATTTCTCTGTGGAACTTGATTAGTTTTTCTTTTAGGTATTTATATGCTATAACATTCAGTGAGTGAGTGTGAGTGTGAGTGTGAATGTGTGAGTGAGAGTGTGTGTGTGTGTGTATTTATATCATCTCTGGTGCTTTTAAACATGTACTTTACTTGCTTCTCTTTTAATTATATATAATTTTAATTGTTGCCTTTTCTGGGATTGTGATTTCCACCTTTACTGGAATAAATTTATTCCAACCCCATTTTGTTTGTGCAAATCCTTATGTTCCAATTGTTTCTTTTTTCATCTTTATATGGATATTTTCTTTTTCTTCAGCATCACAAATATTCCAAGTTTCTCTCCCCTGCCCCCTACCCAGGGAGTCATTCCATATGACAGATAGTATTTTTAGAGAGGAAAAATAAGTCAGAATGACTAATTGATACCCTGAAAAAATCTGATAACCTCTGCAATGTGTGATACCTATGCACCTCCTACCTCTACAAAGGGGTCAGTTGGACGTGTCTTCCCATTTTTTTCTTACTTAAGTGCTGCTTGATTTTTATTATTTTGTTGCACTTACTTTTGTTTTGCTGTTGTTGTTGTGCATTTGTTTTCATTTACATTATTTACATGCTGCCATCTTGGCTCTGGTGCATTTGTGCATTTGTTTTCATTTACATTATTTACATGCTGCCCTCTTGGCTCTGGTTACTTCACTCTACATCAGTTCATAAAGATCTTTATGGGTTTCTGGTTCTCATCACTTATCTCTTCTTATCCTACTATGATATTCCATTATATTCATGTATTACAATCTGTTTAATAATTCTGTAATCAATGGACTTCTACTTTATTTCCCATTCTTATTTATCACAAAAGTGCAGCTTTAAATTATCTGGAGCATATGAGGACTTTCTTCCTATCAATGGCTTCCTTGGGGTATAAACCTAGCAATGTATTCTCTGCTTCAAAGGGTATGGATATTTTAGTAAATTCATTTATGCAATTCCAGATTGCTGGAATTTCACTGATTTACCAGTACCTGCCTTTCTACAACCCCCTTCAATATTGACTGTTAAAATTTTTGGTTATTTTTAACAATTTGTAAGGTGTGAGATAAAACCTAGACTTATTTTGATTTCTCTTCTTATTCCCTTTTTATTAGTGATTTGGAACTCTTTTATGGAGGTATAAATAATCTGTGTTCTTTTGGGAACAAAATATCCTTTGGTTATCTATTGGGGAATGATTTAAATCCAAGTTTCTTTAAAATTTATTATTGTATTCTTTTCTCTAATGTACTTTACCACTTTTCTCTGTTTTGATTGTATATTCAATACATTCACATACACAATTATGAATGCAAATTTCAATTTTCCTCCATTGTATCCTCTTGCAATTTTCCCTACATTTGTTCCCCATTCCTCTCTTTATAAAGAAAAAGAAACAAAGGCAGAAGAGGAATGAGATAAACACTAGTAGTGAATGATTGAAATAATCTGACCCTACACATCTGGACTCCTTTCTTCAGCCAACCAGACTGCAATGAATGGTTCTTACAATTTCTTTCTCTCCTTTTCATCCCTTCCCAATTTATTATTCAGTCAATATTTGAAGTTTGGTTTGCTTCCTTCCCCATCTCTATTTGTCTTAAGCCCCTGTTTCTACTCCCCCTGTCCCTATCTATTTCCCTATTTAATATATTTCAACACCAGATTCTATGTATGTTTTCAGCCCACTTTTGCCCATTTTGAATTAAGGAGATTCATGAGAAATCCACTTTCCCAAACTATCCTTCATGGTTGTATACTTTTCTTTTAATGCACTCATATTATGAGTCAGTCTCAAAAGAGAGTGCAAAGAAACAAAGAATGAATCTCCTCTCTTGCCCAGACTCCAAAGCTACTTCTCGTGCAATCAGAGAGGGTTATGAGGCACTCATGAAAAATGTTCCAGGCATGGCTAGAAACCCAAGTTACATAGAGTTGCTCTATTCTGGGTTTTCCTTTTGGACTTCTCTTCACCCCAGAGTATTTTTGCAGTTTATTTAGAGTGTTTCATTACTTATATCATTAGCCTTAGACTCTGGATTGGTACTTTGTTCTAAGGCCAGGCCCCACCCCTTTCTCTACACTTATATAGAGTAGGCAGGCCTTGCTAGCTCCTATCCTGGCTGTTTCCTGATTATCCACTCTATTTTTCTCCCCAATCCCTATCTTCTATTTCTGTCTCCTAGTCCCCCAATTCTAGAGTCAGCCTCAACCCTTTATCTGGCTTCTTATAGAATTAGCTACTAGACGTTGGATTTGTTTCCTATTGAGGTCTTACAGAACCTGACCAAATACTTGAATTTTTATGACTTTAGACCTTCTGAAAAATGCCAGAGATCCCCTGCCATCACTCCATCACTCAATCACCTTGATTTCTTAATGTAGACTTCTGACAGACCTCTTCCATCATACACACACACACACACACACATATTTGCACACACTGTAGGGGCAATATTTCTCTCCATTTCCCTAGGCAGTCAAAGCCCCAACCAGAATCCTGTTTGGAGTCAGGTATATGGAGGACCCTGAGGCATTCACATGCTCCCCTCAACTAACTCAGTCAGTTTGAGCAGTGACCTCATAGGAGCTGGCCTTGTCTTGCAGTGACTTCATCTGGTCAGAGCTGAGATGATGCTGGATTTAGGCTTCTCTAGGGAATCTGAAGGGACAGTGAGGAAAACATTTATTAAATACTTAATAAGTACAAATATTGTGCTAAGTGCTGGAGATATAAATACCAAGTAAAATCAATTCCAGCAGGAATAGGGCTTATCTTGTGATGATAGCCCAACAAAGGTATATAAATGGTAGCTAGGGAGGTTGATTGTAGTTTACAGAGTTATAGGCATAGAGAGTAGGGCCAGAGGAAGACTGGATTATCTCATTCAGGAAGGAGACCATCATTCAATTTGCCTTCATCTAGATGCTCTTCTGGTTGTTTTTCTTATAATGTGGCATGTATAACTAAACAGAATACTCCTGGTTTGGTCTGATTAGGGTCAAATATTACAGAATATAGCATATCCAGATGTCCCAGACACTATGCCACTAAACCATTATAGTGCTTTAGTTTGCATTGGCTTTACTGGTTTCTTAAAGTACTACTAACATCCATACATAGCTTGTCTCAGAGTCTGAGGGAGAAAAGGTGTTTGCCTTGGGAGACCTATTTACTCTTCTTGTGGGAAGCATTATACTTACCAAGTGCATACTTTCAGGTAGGGTGCTCAGATTTGCCATCGCTTTCCTTCTAAAAAGTAAGTGTCTTTTAAGTTCATGGTTGCAACAGTTGTGGCAGACCCAAGAAAATATCTGGCCACAATGATTGGTTTCAGAGTTCTCTTGTTCCTAGCCTGGGACAAGCCTGTCATCTTCTCCTGGAGCCTAGTTGCTGCAGCAGCTCAGACTCACAGCAGATCAGCTCTATAGTCTCAATGCTGAGCAGGGGGCTAGAGTCCAGGTTCCCATGCCTCTTGGCAGGGATAATCAGCTGGATGGAGATCACCTGCCTGCAGAGCTCCATGTTGAGCAAAGTGATGCTGTCAAAGTGCAGAAAACAGGGCTGAAATGTCTGGGAGGAAAACATCAGTCTCTTCAGACATCTGAGAAAAGGTTGGGGCTTGTAAATGGGAAGCAGCAGCTTTTCTGAGAACTCAAATATGAAATTGTCTGAGGCTCTAGGGAGGTTGTCCAGAAGGTCAAACTTGGCGCTGACCTTCCCCTCCAATACAGAGTTGCTGTCTACAGCAAGTGACTCTGGGATCACCCACTGGGAAGTCCTGGAGATCTGAAATGTGATCACTGAGAAATATCTTCATTGTGTCAAAGTTGGCAAGTTTCATGTCCCTCTGACTTGAGTAAGTAGAGAGCATGGGGTCTGCCTCATAGGAAAGCAGGAGCCAGATGGCATCCAGGTTGTCACTGAATAAATAGAGGTGAGGCTCTTTTCAAGCCTGAATATTTTAAAACTACCAAACCAAACCTACACAAGTTAAATCTATTTCTTCCCACATGGCAACATGGAAACTAGAAATGGAAGAAGCTAAGTAGCGGGTGGTAAATTAGCTTGCCTTCCTATTTATAAGGGATGAACTGGTACTTGATTAGAATAAATAGCATGCTTATCTTCTAAATAAAAGTGTGATATAATCACAACAACCTGTCTTTAAGTATTCACAGCTGGGGCCACTTAACCTGGAAAATTAGCTCTCTGCCCTCCTACTTCTAGGATCAACTTGAAGCCTCCAGGTAAGTGAATTAAAAGGCCCAGAGACCTAGATTATTCAGTAGCTGAGCATCTTTGATCTTACACCCTGGCTCCAGGGACTGGGATCTTGGCTTGATTCCCTGCTTAATAACTTAAGAATTACCTTGCTTCCCACAGCCTTGGGCCTAAGTGCTTTTTAGTATCAACAGTCAGATTTCCCTGACCCCAAGTCCTGTCCGCTTGCCCAAACTTCCTGCTATTAATTATGAAGACATCTTTCCTAATCACCTTTTTTTACTTGATCTTTCCTATCTGACTGCTAAATGAGCTCTGTTCTGACACCATGAGAGTCAATGTAGTGTGGTGGAAAGAGTGCTAGAGTTGGAATCAATTACTTAATAAGTATCTATTACTTGCCTACTTTGTGCCAGGCACTTTGTTAAGCACTTGGGGCTACAAGAAAGTAAAAAAGACAGTCCCTGCTTTTAAGGAGCTCACAATCTAATAGAAGAGATACCATGAAAACAGCTATGCACACACAGTGAGGGGCGGAAAGAGGAGGAGAATAAATTAAAAATGATTACCAGAGGGTACCAGTGTTAAAAGGAGATACAGAATGGCTTCTTACAGAATGTGGGACTTTAACTGAGACTTGAAAGAAGGCAAGAGGTGAAGATGAGGAGGAAGAGAGTTTCAATCATGGGGAACAGCCAGTGAAAATGCCCAGAGTCTGAAGATTGTGTGTCTGATGTGAGGAACAGTTACAAGGCCAACATCACTGGATTGCTGAGTATGTGACAAAATGAATATGATTCAAGACAACTGGGAAGGGAGGAAGGGTCCAAGTTATGAAGGTTTTGGATCACCAAACAGAAGATTTAATATTTGGTACTGGAGATGATAGGGAGCCACTGGAATTTATTGAATAGGGGGTTCACATGGTCAGACCTGAACCTTAGAAAAATCATTTTGACAGTAAAGTGGAGGATAGACTGGAATGAGGATAGATTTGCGGCAGGAAGACCAACAAGTAGGCTATTGTAATAGTTTAAGTGTGAGGTTCTGCATCAGGGTGAGGGCAAGGTCAGAGGAGAAAAGGTGGCATCTATAAGAGCTTTTGAGTAGGTAATGTTGGAGTTTAGACCTCTGTCTACCCAGGGATGCCAAAAACTGTTACAGTGGAACCATCTCAAACAATTGAGTCAGACCACCTCTAATCCAAGTGTAGGCATTTATTGAGATTGATGCCTCTCATGAAGTGGGTTAAATGCCAAGAGAAACCAGCAACTTCAGAGAAAGCAAGATGGATTTTTATAGGGGGAAGATGCAATTAAATAACAGAAATCATGAATACTAAAAAGGCAGGAGGGGTTTGTTAAGGGATTAGGTAATAGGGAAGGGATCCCAGCCACAGTGGAAGTTGCATGCAAATCACTCACAAAGCATACAGAAAAACCCATGGGGGGTATGTATATATGATAATGATATTATGATAAGTCTCTATATCATAGGTTCCCTTTAGGTCAGTTCTTTACTCTTGCTGCACTGGTACCTACCTTGGGAAAGTCCCTTCCATTGTTTTGGGGTCCACATCCTGTTTAGACATCCTGGTGGTGCTACTTTCTGATTGCCTGAGTGCTGTGGTCCTGTCTGAGAATAGATGGACACAGATGAGGTTGAGTGCATGGACACACCTGCTGTTTCTGTGGGAAATATGAGGAATGGGTCTGGAGGCAGTGGGTGGTTAGAGGTCATGGCTGGGATTCCATCACATGGACATGCCTGCTGTTCTGTGAGAAATATGAATTCATGGACACACCTGCTGTTCTAGTGAGCAGTGAGACATATAGGAAGAAGTCAGAATATTGAGGGGGTGGCTAGGTAGGGGCAGTGGGGCCTATAAGGAATAGAACAGAATTAGAACATCGGGGCTGGGATTCCATCAGATAAGGCTAGGGAGTACATCAATTATGGGAAGTGGAGAGTTGAGGATGGCACCTAGGTTGTTAGCTTCTGGAGAGGAGTAATACTTTCCACAGTAGTCAGGAAATTCAGAGGAGAGCGAAAAGATATCAAAATCAGTTTTTAAAGGAGCTTGGGGTCCAAAGAACTGCACTAAAAATTCAATCTGGGCTCAAAATGGGCTCTGATGCTTAACTCCTAAGAAGGTGAATACTTCTCTTCAGGACTTTAGGTCTCATTTTTTATTCAATAATTGAGGCTGTACTTGGATGTGCTCTAAGTTCTCTTTCCACTAACCATACATATCTCTCTTCATCAAATCCTGTGAGGTGGAGAGTTCAGGTACTGTTATTATTTATCATCCTTTTGAAAGAAAAGGAAAAAATCAGAACTTTGAGAGAGAGAAACTGATGAAGGCAAGAGTTCTTCCCAATTAGAGATCAACTTAAGCATCTCTCTCCCACTCTAGATTAAGGATAAGGAGATACTTGACAGTTTTTACTTGGTTTCCACTGGATAAGAGAAAATTTTGGCCTCCTCTCTACTTTTCCCTGGTCATAGGATAGACCAGCATACAGCAGAGCAGACCTATGATGTGGGGAAGAAGAGAAAAGGAACCTCAAACTAGTGTATGTACCATGGCGTCCTTTCAGGAATGGATATTAGTGGTATTGGGGCAGAAACACATGGATATTACAAATCATGGTTCATAACTTTGTTAGCTGACATTAGAGACCTAAGAGCAAACTCTCCTATAGCAAGAGACAGGACCTGCAGAATCTCATAACAGAAACAAACTCCCCAACTGTGAATTAAGTGGCACCCAGCTCTCATATGAGTAGTCAATGGAACAAGATGGGTAGAAGGAAGCCTTTGTTTTATTTCATAGACAATGTAGAAGACACAGGAAACTTACAGGAGTCCAGAGCCAGATAAAAAAATACATAAGGTTATCAAAGGGCACGCCCATAAACAGTAATAAAAATCCACAAAGAAAAATACTACTTTTTGATGAATAGGTTATTGGAGTCATATTCTAAATGTTTTAGAAAGTTTCAGTGAGTCATTTTTTCTGGAGGAAGTGTTTTAGTGGACATGGGAGAACTTTTGCCAAGGGTCTAAGGTAAGCTATTGGAGAACACGAACAAGTGAAAACAAGGATAACTACCTATTTGAACTGCATGGAGAAAGATGAAAAGTAGTATGGGAGAAGATGGGGAAAGTTTGATAAAATTGAGACAGCTTTAATGGTGTTAATGGGGTGGGATAAGGGCATGGTGACCTGGTATTAATTCCACGTAAATGTTGTTCTGGGCATAGATGATTTGTGAAAATGGAAACTCTTAAAAAGGGGAGTGATGCATTTAAGCAATAGTTAAGATGATTTTTGAATGGCAATTTAGATCTCAACTGAAAACAAAGTTGAAGTTAGGAAGAATTACAGACAACAAGAAAGAAATCAAAACCCTCCAGACTGCCAGTGGTTTGGGCAAGTTTTGAGAGTAAACATGAATCGAAGACAATAGATTTAAGAGAATTGGGTGAGGAAGATATAAAGTGTTATAAATTGGCAATTGCCTGGATGAGAATCACAAAATGTAGTGCAGAAGAAAAGAAAAAGATGGGGCATGAAAGAAGACTGCATTTACAGGGTGGTTATTTCAGTAATTACAAAAAGTAATTTGGGCAGTCAAAAGCTTTGGGGATCATATTTTCAATTTCAAGATTATTCATCTTCAGACCTGATTCAATATCTGACTCAGGGACACAAAGTAAATTGAAATTTTTTTCTCCCTTATCCTCTATATGAGATGAACTCAAGGCTTCAATCTCAGGAGATAGAAGATTAAAAATCTAGCTACTTGCACTAATTCCCTTGCTTCCTAAATTCTTTTGCAAAAGTAAAGTAAAATGAAAATTCCTACTCAGCCCATGCTTATAAATTCACTCATCTCTAATTCAAAAAGAAGAATTTGACAAAATAGATGGCATTCTGTTTAACACTTAATATTACAAAGGAAGGGGGGAAAAGCTTATTAGTAGAAAAAACAGTCACCTGCCAGTCTGACATTCTCCCTCTCAATAGGCATTGATTTCAACTTGTCAGGAAGACCATCTTTTCTAGTGCTTCTAAAATAAAAGTACTTAACCTGGGGTGTGTAAACTTGTTTTGTTTTTTATTTTAATAACTCTATTTCAATATAATTGGTTTCCTTTGTAGTCTATGTATTTTACCTATACGCTTAAAAGCATTGTTCTGAGAAGGTATTCCTAGCCTTCATCAGACTGGCTAAGAGAGTTATGACATACAAAAGGTGAAAAATCCCTATTCTAAAACAAAGTGACCAAAGAGTGAAAGCTGGAAAAAAACCTAAAAGATTACCTGCTGGTGGGGGAGAAACTATCTTTTGAGATCAGGGAAGTTTGTAAAAAGTCGGCAGTTCAAAGTTTTTCATTTTTTCTCTGTTGCTAATGCTCTGATTAAAAATTAAATTGATTATAAGGGGGGGGAAATTTCAGCTATCACTTTAAATTAATCTGATTGCTTTTCAGCTTTGTGTGGCATTGCACTTGTGTAGTATGTCACTCCCATGTGATGTAAGCTCCCTGAGGAGCTTGTTTATTTTGTCTTGGAATCTCCAATCCCTAACACAGTGCCTAGTACTTACTAGGTGCTTGTTAAATTATAATACATTGGTTTTACAGAATAGATTATAGCTACTATCTCTTCCTGATCACTGATACCTATTCCATCTCAGACCTGTCTCTTCCTGTATTTCCATCCCTCATGGCCTTCCTCATTCATTGAGCTATCTCAAACTTATTTCTGTTTCTCCTCTATCACTCTCACCATATTCCTTCAATCATTGAAACTTGCATCTCTGACTACCCTTTCCAAAACCTGATGTATATTTCTCATATCCCTCTCCCCAACCCCGAAAAAAACAAAAGACAAGAAAAACCTCCACAACAACCCACCTTGGACCCAGAGGAGGAAGAGACATACTACTGACCACTACTTCAAAATCCTCTCCCTTCAACATCATGCCACAACCTCTCTCTTCCTTTGAAGTTCATTTCATTCAGCTTATAAGTTACAATTTTCTACCAAATTCTCAGGGTATTCTTCCATCATTTTCACTGGATGCAGTGCCATGACACATAGTCCTCACCACTCCAACCACTGCTTGGGGACTATACCACTTGATATCCTGTATATACTGTATATATTATACCAGTGGAGATGCTTTCAAAACTTCACTTCAACTCAGGCATAAAAGAGGAAATTCATACTCTCTCTCATCATCCACGACAAGTATGCCACCTCCATAATCTATCACTATGAAATTCTTCTATGGAGAAGAGAGGGGAGGGGAGGGGAGGGGAGGTTCTGAATAGTGCCCTATGAGATACTTACTGGTAGGAGAAAAGCCAGGGATGATAATTGAACAAAGAACACTTAATGGAAAAAAAAAACAGTAAGACAAAGCAAGTTGGAAGAGAATAGAGAGTTATAGAAAAAATAGAGAAGAAAGTACTCTGAGAAGGTGATCAACAGTATCAAATGTTGCAGAAGTCAAGATGAGGATTGAGAAAAAGTCTTTGGATGTTACAATTAAGAGTTCTCTTAAAAAGAGCAGCTTTGGTTAAGTGGTAGAACAGGAATCCAGATTGCCTGAAGTGAAGAAGGGAGAGGGAGGAGAGAAAGTAGAGGCCATCAAAGTCAACATCTTTAGGGTTTTTTTTTTTGAGCTTGATGATGAAAAGGAAGAGGGATAGAGAATAAATATTTTCAAATGACAGTGCTGTATTATCATTGTATCTCCTTAAGGGAAAGCATAAGCAAATTAAATCTATCTTTTTATTTCCAAGGTTGTTGCATGAACGTAATATTTTCATTTTTCCCTTCTGAACTCAAGGAAAACTAAATAAAAGAAACATTTCTATATACAAAGCAGAAGAAAATGAACAGAGGAATATGAAACTGTAGACCTCTATTATGTATGGTTGCTTTTCAAACACATAATAAATTCCACATATCACTTTCAAAGCTTGCCTATCTGCATTTCTTTCTGCTCTTTACTATGCAACTACAAAAAACAAAGTTTTAATAAGTCTTTATTCTTTTTTTCTTTTTAGCAGCCCTATCATTAAATTTCACCTTCTCTTCTACTCCTCCATCCAATTAGAAAAAAAATGAAAATCAAAATCTTTACAACATATATAAAGTCAAAGCAAAACAAATCTCCACATTGTTCATATCTGAAAGTGTCTCATTTTGAACCTTATATTAATCCCTTCTCTGTCAGGCAGTAGGTAGAGTACTTCAGCCTAAGTCTTCTGGAATCATGGTAGGTCATTGTGTCGATCAATATTCCTATATCTTTCAAAGTTATTTTTCTTTATACTGGTATTGTTAGCATATAAATCATTCTTCTAATTTTACTCACTTAAGTCTGCATCAGTCCATACAAGTCTACAGATTTCTTTCAAACTATACCTTTTCCCTTTTTAGGGGGTAATACTATTCTGTTATTTTCATATTCCATAATTTATTGGGCTATTGATGGACAATCCCTTAGTTTACAGGTTTTTTTGTTAGATAGTAACAAGGTGAAAGTATTTCGGTGCCTTTATCTCGACTGCTCCTATGTTCCGATGATATGAAAAACTACTTGTTTTGGTCCTTCTGTTCAATTTCAGATGCTTCTTGTCTTCTCTTTCTTCTGTTTTAGATTTTGTGATCTCAGAGAGTTGGATTCATTCTTCTTCACTGAGATCCTTTAATAAAAGACAGCTGTTTAGTATTTGTTCTTTACTTAAACGTCTAAAGACTTCCTTTCATAGATGAAAGTTGAGATTTGTTTTTCAACCCCTTTTGTAAATATCTATCCTTCTACTGGGGAGTAACACTGATTTTTTGCTGCTTTTTTAGTGTTATAAAAAATTTGACCTAAGTTTTTAGAACTATAAAGTTTCACTAAGCTGTTTTTTCTTGTTTCTTTCTCTTATTCTACTTCACTTTGAGTGTAGGTTTACATAGGTTTAGGAAGAAATACAAGTTTTGCTAAACCCTGTATATTTATCTAAAAATCATTCTTCCAATTTGAAATCCTTCCTAATTTATTCAAAACAATGCTAATCCTAAAATTCATTTTTAATTAGTTGTTTAGAAATCAAAATATAGTTTCTCCTAGACATTGTTATACATGATAATTAAGGTTCCCCTTCAGCCTACAAACAGCTATTTGATCCATAATATATTTGAATTATAGACCATAACCATCATATGGGAAATTATGAATTTAGCAACTGAAATATTCTGGGCTTCATGAAGGACTAAATCAATGAAGATGAAGGGAAGCTTATCCTCTATCAGGGGAAAGGGAAATCCTCAGTGGTAGCAGGAAGGGGTGGGGTATCCAAATGGATAGGGGAGTTCTGATAGTTTGCATTTGAGTATTACTACGCTATGAACTTACTGTTTGTAAATTAAGGCCAGCCTTCATTCTAAAATGTGAAGAAAAGATAACATAAGACTTGACAAAAATATTATGCAACATAAACTAGGGTTTAATACAAGACAGTGGTGACTCACTTTTAGTCTTTGACCTTTTGCATATGCAGTTGTTACACACACAAATAACCATGGGTACCAGAATTGAAGCTACCCAAAAAGAAAACCACTTTAAACTAAGTATAGGTCTGAATTATTCATGTGTCACAGAACAGGAGGAAAGTTTGTTACACATCTTTAGCTCGTGTTATCTTTTGAGATTACCTTTTAAAGTAAACACACACATTATTCTCAGTTGCAAAGTATATATGATACCAAAACTTCAGTAGAGCCTGTGTGACATAGTAGATAAGAACTTGGTCTTTGAGTATGGTGGTTCTGAGTTCAAGTACTGCCTCTGGCAAATGTAATCTTTGGGATCATGGGCAAATCAAAATCACTTGGCACTGCCAGTGCCAACCTCCAACCCTTCCATAAAAATACAATGCTTTAAGATTCTAAATTTCGGAGAGGTAATTGATTTCTAAAACTACGAAATTAAGTCAGAACAAAAAAATCAAGTCCATCTCATAAAATGACTGTGTAATGTGGCCCTTAAGGTTGTCTTGAAATTTTATTTATGTTAGACATCCTAATGGTGCCTTCTTCCTTACCTGCCCTCAAAAGACCAGTATCTGCTTTCTTAATTGTTGCAATTATCAAAGATTGTGGAGTCATAATCCATATTTCTCACCAAATCTATATACTTGTTGTTTCTACTCCTGCCTACTTGCCCTTTCAATATGGATTGAGAAATTTCTTATAAGGAAAAAGAAATCAAAAAGTTCAGAAAAACTCACAAAAGAATATATATGTATATGTTTGTATATATACATTTATATGCATATGAGTATGTGTATATATGTATGTATATAGATATATGTCTATGTACACATATGTATATATATATTTATATCCATATCTATACTATCTGGCTATATTTAATATATAATATATTATATATTTATATATAATAATATAATAATAAATATATATTTATATATGATTTATATATTTAAGAAAACCCATATTTAACAAATTGTATAGTGAAAATATTTTTTGCTTTTTTCTTGATAACTAAGTCCATAACAAAAAAGATAATGTTCTAAAAAAAAAAAACTTCTGTTAGTATAGGGACCTTGATTTGTTTATCACTGTAACATGCCCTTTTACCTACCCTATACTTTAGCATTTATTATAGTATATAGTTGCTTTTTAATAAATATTGGTTGACTTTGGTAGAGGGGTAAGTCAAAGGAAAGAATTGAATAAATGGAGCGCAGGACAAGCTAGAGGGAAATATAATTAGTCTTTCACAACATCACTGTTGTATAAAACATGTATAACCTTTATCTAATTGCTTGCCTTCTCAATGAGGGTGGGTGGGGAGGGGGGACGGGAGAGAATATGGAACTCAAAGCTTTAAAAATGAATGTTAGAGGTTGTTTTTACCTCTTTTATCTTAGGAAATAAGATATATAAGCAGTGGGGTACAGAAATCTATCTTACCCTACAGGAAAAAAGAAGTGAAGGGGATAGAAGAGAGAGTAGATTGGAGGAAAGGAGAATCAGAATACTTGCTGTCCTGGGGTGGAGGTAGAGAGGAGAAGGGGAGAAAATTTGAAATTCAAAATATTGTGGAAGTTAATGTTGAAAACTGAAAATAAATAAATTTATATGGAAAAAAAGATAAAGTAAGTAAGTGGTTGTTGCCCTTTGTCTTTGAAGAGGACCAAAATGACATCTCCATTGTAAAGTAAAATTTCAGTGTCCGGCCATGGCTGATCAGATCAATACAAGCTCAGAATGCTCTACCACAGATTGGGCACAGATAGTCCATTTGAATCTTTGGGGAGGATGTCCCAAATTTGTGCATACTGCGTTTACTTTGTGCTGTCTCAATTCTGCTTTGTTCAAAGAGCACAGCACCTTTTCTTATGCGGGCATGCCATGCTGAGCGATCCTGTGCCAGTGTCTCCCATGTTGCACAATCAAATCCAAAGTTCTTGAGAGAGACCTTGGGAATGTCCTTGTATCGTTTCTTCTGGTCACCATGTGATCGCCTGCCCCACGCAAGTTCTCCATAAAATAGTCTTTTTGGCAAAAGTCTTTTTTTTACCTTCGAACAACGTGGCCAGCACAAAGGAGTTGAACTTTCTGAAGCATAGTTTGAATATTTGGCAGTTCAGCTTGAGCAAGGACTTCAGTGTCTGGTACCTTATCATGCTAGGTAATCTTCAGAATTTTCCTAAGACAGTTCAAATAGAAGCGATTCAGTTTCCTGGCATGGCGCTGGTAAACTGTCCATGTTTCACAAGCATATAACAATGAGGTCAGCACAAGGGCTCTGTAGACCTTCAGTCTGGTGGTCAGTCTAATACCTTTTCTCTCCCAAATCTTTCTTCGGAGCTTCCCAACCACTGAGCTAGCTCTGGCAATGTGTGCATCAACCTCATTGTCAACGTGTACATCCCTGGAAAGTACACTACCAAGATAAGTAAACTTATCCACGGCATTCAAAACTTCTCCACTTGTGGTAACTGATGATTTCACATATGGATTATGTGGTGGTGACTAATAAAGCATCTGTGTTTTTTTGGTGTTAATAAATAAGTACTGGTTGAGCAAAAACCAAGGGCAGGGAGCCTGTAGTCTCCAGGCCAAATATGGGAATCAAAGTCCTCAAGTGACTCAAAGGGCCACACTTGAGGACCTAGAGGGCCACGTGGGACTTCAAGGCCACACATTTCCCACCCCTGGAATAGACTATTAATCTCCACTGAAATGAAATTAAAAGATCCATTTTTTCAGTATATTCATGAGAGGGGATTTACATATTAGATCTCATTGAAAACCCTAAATGTTATTTAAATAGAATGTAGAAAGTAATTTTAGAGTCAAGAAATAAATACTTCCATTTTAATTCTTCATTGTTCCAAGTAGCTACTGAAATTTGCAAACACAGTCGCTCATAGAAATAAGCTCTACTTTGGTTTTCCTATTTCCCCCTTCCTTTGTCCTCCGCCTTTTCCCACTGGATATCAATTATAGAAGTTTTCCTCCTCCTTATACCTTTCAATGGAAGGTGCCTGGATTTTACTGTATCAAGTATCTGTGATTCTACTGAGTCATATGTATCATGTTGCATATTATTTTCCTTTCCCCTTCCCTGCTCCCCATTTCAGGTGTTTAGTTGGAAAACAAAAATTTGAAAGTCATATGTGGTTTATATGTAGCTTAGTTCATAGAAACACTGGATCAAAAGTAGGACAGTAGAGAAACAGGGTGATTCATATTTCTCATGAAAAGTTGCTTTAAGTATAATTCCAGCTCAGGCTGTGCTGGTAGAGATTTAACAACTGGTTCGGTGGTTCCCTTCTCCTCCCCACAAAAAAGATATGTGTATTATATAGGTTTAAGCTTACCCATTATTAGCATTTTCTCTCTCATTTTCTTAAGTCTAGACAATCAACAAAACAATAAATCATGCCCTTATGGGTAGTGTTTGTCAACTTTCAATATGTAAGTGCTCACACTGAAGATTTGACCTTTGATCCTTGAAGGGCCTGGCTCCAGAATACCACTGGTTATATGCTACTATAGTAGATGGACTATATCAACCAGCAAAGTAAATAAAAATCAGAAAGTGGGAACTGTAATTTTCATTTTGGTTATTCATTTGAGATGCTAATTGACCACAAGCAAATCATAATATCCTAGGCAACAGATTTAGAGTTGGAAGGAATCTTATAGAACCATATATCCTGATCCCATTTTACAGATGTAGATACTGAGGGTCAGAGAGGTAAGTGATCTGCTCATGGCCATATAGTACGTGTCAAAGAGATATTTTTAACAGGCTGTTACTGATCTCAAATCTAAAACTTTTAATCACTCTACTGCCTTTGACTCCATTTTTCCACCTATTAAATTGGGGTAATGAAATATCTAAGAGAAACAGTATGGTACAGTAGATAGAAGGGTAGCTAGTTGGCACAGTAGATAAAGTGTCAGGTCTAGAATCAGGAAGACTTGAGTTCAAATCTCAGACACTTACTAGATGTGTTCAAGTCACTGAACCCTGTCTGCCTTAGTTTCCTCATCTGTAAAATGAACAGGAGAAGGAAATAACAAATCACTCAGTATCTCTGCCAAGAAAACCAAGAATGGGACGCAACTGATACTGAACAACAAGTTGGTCTTGGAGACAGGAAGTTCTGACACCAACTAGCTGTGTGGCCATTGACAAGTCATTTACTCTACCAATGCATTCTAAGATTATAAATTACAGATAAAATGCTCATCATTATTCATGATTAGAGTTTCTTTAAAGACAAAATTATTGGCCCAAGCCTGTCTATTTCTGCCTGTCTCCTACACAAATACATAGCACAGTCACGTGTGTACTTACATAGAAAAATAGAACTAGAGAGATAAAGATTTAGGATATATAAACCTTTGCATATATGTTGATATAGTACATATACATATTATAATTTCAGTAGTATGAGGTACTCCCAACTCTTTTTACCAATTGTGGGAAAATTTTATTGTACTGTTTGAACCTAGCCCTCTGTGGCTGAGAGACCAGATCTGTTGTTTAAAGACCTGAGTTGTTTAATGCTTAACTCAGGACCCAGGTTATGCTGACTCCCCAAAAAAAAAAAATCTTCCAAAGGAGTCAGTTCTGAAGACAGATGTGAGGAGTTTCTTCCCAATATATATTTCAAACAATCCATGGGTTTTTTCTGGAAACTCTCCATGCTGGCCAGTCAGACAACTGTTTCCTTGTTCCTTTGTTTGAACACTATATAATGTAAAACTTATAAACATTCAGGAGTAAAGGGCCACTCCTTTTTCTGGCTCTGCCAGGCAACTTAATAAATGTCTTTCTAATTTATTACAGTTTGGGGTTTTGTTCTCTGAGGTGATAATTAATTAACACAATGCAATTCAGTACCAGACCTTCAACTAAAAGTCTTAAAGAACTATCTGGAGCACTGAGAGGTAAAATGTTTTGTGGTCACACAGCTGGTATTTGTCAGAGTTAGGAGTCAGGATCTGAACCCAGGTCTTCCTGACTCCAAGATCAATTTTCTATGCCCTGCTCCTTCTGTGAAATACACACACACACACACACACACACACACACACACACACACACACGTATGTGTCAGACCAAACAAAAGGCACTTAAACCTTTCAGGGCCCTAGAAAATTCTGTAAGACTGTAAGTTGTTAGTATTGATTCACATTGGTCAAAGTTTTCTTATTGGAAGTTCCACATGTTAATATAAACATAAACAAACATGTGTGCACACACATACATACATACACACAAATATTTACACCAAGTCCTACTACAATGCTTAATAGAGGTGTTGAGGTGATTTTGGATTTTTATGAACTATGCCAATGATCCATAAGCTCTGACAGATTTCACCATGTTAGAAAAGCTTGATATGGTCTCAGTAACAGATGAAGACAAGCCATGAATTTTTACACAGAAAAATAGTAAATGCCCTTCATTTCTATGTAGCTTCCTTCTACTTCTGCAAAGATGAGGGAAGAGTAGAAAAGGAAATAGAGAGAACATGCAAAGAGTTACAATTGTTTTTTAGACTATCAAGTGCCATTTTAACAATAGATACTCCAAATTTGAGGTCCTTGTTATTGACTAAGGAGTGGACATATTATTGAAGGAGCTGAATCATATTAACCTTGAAATTCATTCTATAAATAAAACTAGAAGACAGAAGGAAGTTGCAGCCAAACAGAAGAATGGATCACAGATTCTTTTTGGAGAGGCAAAGAATGGAATTGGCAGAATGAGACACATTGTATGCCAAAAGTAGAAATTCCATAAAATATTTGGATGTAATATATTTTAATACTAATGATAAGAATTTTCAAGAAACAAAAAGACCACTCTGAAAATAACTGAAGCCTATGTACTTATATCAGTTACCAAGGATGAAATAGTAATGGAATTTTATGAAGAACTTAATAAGTTTCACTAATCAAAGCAACAACTCGCCATTCCATTGCTTGGTGACTTCAATACAAAGGAGGAAAAAAGTGAAGATGAGGGGAAATTTATGAGCATGCATGACTCAAGAGCAATGAAAGGATCTAAAGACTTGCAGATTACACAAAAGTCTCATGTCAGAAAAAAAAGAAGCAGTAGTCAATGGATATAGTGAACACAAAATACAATAGAATGAAATCAATCGTATTTTTATAAACAGGAAAAAGGCTTGTTATATATATGAACCTATCCATGAGTCAGCTGTCTGCATGTAGTCAGATGATTAATTCATTGAAACTAAGAATTAGGTTTGTGTTTTTTCTAAAGAACAATGATGAGAAAAATTTCAATATACTATTAAAATGATTTGTCCTGAATTATTCAAAGAAATGATTGAAAATCAAATACAGGAAATGGGTAAATGACTTCACTGCCAACTATGATACTTTTATCCAGAAGTTTAACCAATGTAAATTAATTGCCACAATAAGAAGACCAAAAGAGCCCAGAAAGTGCCTTAGCTAGCAACCATCTAACTTACTTGACAAATGGAGAGAGTTGGCTGCCAAAGGTAACATCAGATTAGAATACAAAACAAAAGTACTCATTTGTAAAATGTTTCAAAGCATGATGGAAAACGAGGGCTCAAATTTTTAATGCTAGAGTTTTATTGGTATTATTATGTCAGATGTGGAACATTATTGCTTCAGAAGACTAAAAATGAATAATGTCACACAGAGGACAAGGGAGAGGCATATGCTAGGCATGAACAGACTGCAATAATCAATGTGCAACTCCAAAGTGGAATAGGAGTAAAAGATAATCAAGGAATTGTGGAGTCGGAAGAGAAAATGAAGGGGCAAGTTAGGTGATGTAGTAGACAGACTACTGGACCTGATGTCAGGAAGACACATCTTCCTCACTAGCCTGGGTAAATCACTTAACCCTGATTACCTCAGTTTCCTCATTTGTGAAAGACTAGAGAAGGAAATAGCAAACCCTCCCTCCAGCACCTTTGCTAAGAAAACCCCAAATGAGGTCACGAAGACTCAGACACAATTGAAAATGATTAAGTAACAAAAATAACAAAAGATATCAATGAAACGTTTTAAAATTCCCCTCAAAAAAGGGACTACTCTGCTGACTTTAGTCTAGGTCGGTGTCTGGCAGGTTCATATAGTGGTTTTCCCCCCTTATATTAATAAAAGAAATAATAGAAAGCTATGAGCACCTAGGTGATCTCTCCCTTCCAGGTTGGAAAAGAAGACATCTCTAACAGTCAGCGTCTATGTACTTGAATGTGCATCAAACCCTGCTTTCCATTCCCTCCCAAATCCACATCCTCCATAGCAAAATCCTTTATCGCGAACAGAATTAAAAATATCTTATTTTCATCTGTATGTAATATCCATTATTAAAATAGAAGCCGTAAATAAAATTAAAAAAAAGAGGAAAGTACTTAATAATAAATAAAGCTAGGTTGCCAGGAAATGAGAAAGCAGAGAGGAAAATGGAGAGTGAAGAACTAACCAGTTTCATCAATCTCTCAGGGCAGACATACTCCTTAAGGTTCTTTCCAAGTGTATTATTCCCATAAGCAGATCAATTAAAAAGGAAAAACCCCATTGTTCCACCTTATGGTCAACTCTCAGTTGGCCTTGAATTTTCCTTGCTCCTATAGTCACCTGTCACCCACCATCACACACACACACACACACACACACACACACACACACACACACACACCAATGCAGGGAGATGCTTTCAAGTTTCCTTGGCTGTCACAACTCCTACCTCTAGCCAGGATGTTATTATGGTTTGGGATCTTTCCATGCGGGGAAAAACTAAATCTGTAAAAATTCAAATAGCAATTGGTCTAATAAAAAGCTGCATACACAACAACCATCAAAAAAATCCAGTCTTTGCCCTGAAAATTATATTTTTAATGGGGAAAGAACAAATATATTAATGATATCTAGTGATTTATATAATATTTTAAGGTATGATATGATAAATAGTTATTAAGGACCAATTGTTTGGGAGGCACTGTTACGGTATACAAAAAACAAAAAGAAAGTCTTTGCCCACAAGGAGCTTACAATCTAATGGGAAAGGCAATGCTTAACAAGAAGCTGAAAAGAAGGTGGCAGGAGTGCCAGAGTATATCCAGTGCAACAGCATGATAAAGATGATGGTAGAGTCAAAACTGAGCAGAGAAGCTGACAGCAAAAAGATGGGTGACATTTTGAGCCCTCTATAAAAAGAGAGGCTAGGGGAGGAGGTTTTGCTCTGCCCTCTAGCCCTCTAATCAGAGAGGCAGAAGCAACTGAAGGTATTGATTAGTAGAAAAATTAAATCAATTTCCATGATAATGAGTTTCCTGGTGATGAACTTATCCTAGATAGAACATGATACAAATGATGGTGAAGTCAAAATCAAGGAGAGGAGCTGGGCATCCTCCACCTCATTCAAAGTTTCCAGGCAAGTGGGAGAGGGCTCTTGAGCTCAAAATGTTTGTATTCAGTTCCAGCTCAGCTTCTACAGAGTCATTAACCCTCCAGTCTCTTTGGTCCTTACCATATAGTCCCCTATAGCCTCTCCATCACTGATGGATGGAAACTGGCTGACCAAATTTCCACATGCTTGATTGAATCCATGGAAGGATTATTACTGCAGATGCTCTAAGGACTGGGACCTCATTGGATAGTCCTCTATTTCAGAAGAAAAAAAAAGAGTTAGCCAATAAGAAGCCTAATATTAGGGGAAAATAGTCCTGAAGTAGTCATATACAAATGTGATTATATTAGAAAGTGATCATGAAATCACAGAACTCTTTCTTCTACTGCTTTACCTTGAGGTAAGAGAGAACAAGAAAAAATCAAAGAAAAAATCTGCTTCCAGCAGATTGTGAATGACAACTAAATGAAAGTTATGTTAGTTGCATTAGTTGCAAGGAGCCTACGTATAAGGAATTTTTCTCTGGGGGTATGATGAAGAGGTTATTCTAGAATCACCCTAAAGCATCAAAATGCTTGCACAATGACAACAAAAAAGGCCAGAGAAATGAGGCAGACTTAGGAAATGGAAGACTCACACATATCATCTCAAGCTCACACTGGGGCATCTGCCAATTGAATGGAAGGCCACACATGTCCTCCTAGGTCCTTGAGTGTGGCCTTTCAACAGAGCCCAAATATCATTAAGGTTCCCCATCCCTTCTCAAAAGTTATTTCTGCCTCTGTCTATCCCTCTGTCTCTCCTCCCATACTTTTCTCCTTTCCTCCCTAATACTTATGCTTGAGTTTAATTTGTATAAATTAAATGTAAGTATAATCCATCTCCATTGTGATACTAATCTGGTAATTAATCACTTGTCACTCCACTTGGATCATAAACTTCTCTAGGGCAGGGCTGAGCCATATATCTGATACAGTACAATAAACACAATAAACCCTATCTGTTATAGACTATCAGAGTAAACAACTTATTGGTTAATTTGTTGGTTTTCTTGACAATACAGTTTAGAAAGACCAAAACTTTTCCTTTTAACTCTACTAAACATTTAGAGGAGAGTGATGAAAATAATGACAGAAATTTACATGATCAAGATTTCCAATCTCAAATTAGAAAAATTTGCCTAGCACCTCTGTGACTTAGTTGTGTGTTTCTATGTATATGTAGCTTAGACTTCTGGGTATGCTAAGTTCTAATATGGAGATTCCTTTGAGGGACATTTTGAGCATGCTCAGTGTGAATAGCATGGAGACTTCTAAATTCCATCCCACCTAGGTGGAGGCAGCTTCGGTTGAATTCCTTCTTCTTTCAAAGTGATGAAACTGATTGAGACCTTTGTTCTTTGCCACCATCTTTTTGACATTGCTCTTTTCTGCCATGGCTACTCTCTTCCTATCTGCTATGCCCAGTAGAGATGCCATGAACTGAATCAGTGAGAAGGAAGGGACTTGCCTCCCCTCCCTCTTTCTTTCTTTTTTAAACCTCAGCTCCAAGAATTGGGCCTGGAAGTTTTTGTTTCTGTTCTATGGTTTATCTTTACTCTCAAGTGTTAGAGTGGCTACCATGGAATCAGGATGTTAGGTAGGTTAAGAGAGTCAATAGAAGCCCTGAGAAACTAGGGTGCCTGGGACTCAAGGCTGCATGGGGTTTGAACGTGGAACTAGGATGATCGCTATGGGACCTGAGCTAAACTATGAGCCTAACCCTCTTCTCCTTTGCAGAGAGTGATTGTAGTGCAAGGAAAACGGGAGATAGGTGGGGAGAGCGGGGGAAGAGGGAGGAGAATGTCCCATGTATTGGGGGGAATACATTTGTGACTATGCCTTCTGAAGCAATTTTTTTGTAAAAAAGTTCATGTATTACATATTCTTAAATATATACTCAACATTCATATTTTCAAAAATGCTCAATATTCAAATGGATCTGTGATGTCAGGGGTCTCTTCTCACAATGCGAATCACAACTCCTCCTTGATTTCCCATCTTGTTTGATCTTTAAAAGGTCACCATAAGAGTCCATCAAAATACTGGAGACCTTTCTCTATTTCTCTTGATATTGAGAGGGCATCAGTAGAGCATCCCAAGATAGTCATGTATCATCTCTCTAAATTGTGACGTGAAAGTCCATCTCATTTTCTTTTGTCGTTGTTATTGTTCAGTTGTTTCAGTCATGTCTGACTCGGTGTGATCACAGTTGTAGTTTTCTTGGAAAAAAATATTACAGTGATTTGCCATTTCATTCTCCAGCTCATTTTGTAGATGAGGAAACTGAGACAAACAGGATTAAGTGACTTTCCCACGATCACACAGTTGTAAGTGGGTGAAGTCATTGTGTCACCTAACCACCCAGCTCTTCTCTTTAGTAATTCCCTAGAATTCTGTGACCTTTTGTGCTAACATCTTAATTTTTAAAAAAAATTACTTTCAATCAATATTAATTTTTCATAGCACATGAAATCTTTAGTACCATAAATCCAGTACATCAAAGAAAATTCTTGAACTGTTTTAAGTTAAATCTTACATTTTCCTGTGTGAGATGGTAGTGTGAGGTATTGTACTGTATACTAGAGTAAAACTCTCTACCTTGACTGCCCTCTGAAAACAGAGGGAGAGGTTGCTGGATTTTTAGTCACTGCTATCAGAAGTTGTTGTCAGAAGTCACTGCTCCCTAGACTGGAGAGATCTTGACATCACCTTCAACACTTCAATGCTCTGTCCTTCAATAGCTGGTGGATGGTGTTAGAGAGCATGAAGGATGAACCAGCTTGAAATAATCCATAAGTGATGTCTTCTTTGTGCATCTCTTTATGGTATGAGAGCATAACATAGGCAAGTTGACATTTAACCTTGAGGCTACAATTGATGATGGGATCCACATGCTCTCAAAAAGTATTTTCCAAAATGAGACATCAAAAGAATTGAGAGGAGCAGCTAGGTGGCACAATGAATAGAGCCCTGGCCACGAAGTCAGGAGGACCAGAGTTCAAATTTGACCTCAGACACTTGACATTTACTATAGCCATGTAACCTTGGGCAAGTCATTTAGCCCCAATTGCCTTGCTTCCCCCCCAAAAGAATTCAAAGCAGATTAGAAATATTTGTATGAATTGATGCAGAGAAAAATTTATTCAGTGACCACAGTGATGTAGAGAAAAACAACGTGGAAAACTTGAGAAGTCTTGAGGGTGTAGCATGTCCCTCACCTATCAATCAAAAGGTGGCCAATCAATCAGTAAGGATTTATTAATTATTAATACTAATAGAGAACATTAGGTACTGAAAGAGGTTTATGCTTTTGAACATGGACAATACATTGACTTTTTTTACTTGACTAAATTTATTTGTTAAAGCAGAGAGTTCTAATGGGATGGGAGGCACCATTGGTAAATGACAACAATGTTTTTGAAAAGAACATCAATAAGACTAAAAAAAGAAAGTGTTTTGAAAAGCAGTCTATTTGTAAATACCATTGTTTGTACTAGGGACATAAGCCAAAAGACTACTATAGTTATATCTTTGGATAGAATAATTCACCATAACTATTTTCCTTAAAGGAAAAATAACTTTGGGCTAATGAATATTTGTTTTGAAATGAAATTTTTACCCCAGAAAGGAATATGATCTACTTTATAAAGCCATGGAATACAGTGAAATTAGAATGTGAGAGCACATGGAAATATGGGAGAATGTCATTACAGGATCAAAGGATTTTTTGTTGGAGGGTCCTTAGCAATTCCATAATCACAGAATCAGAATCCCAAACCAATGAAAATATAAACAAAAATGTCTTCCACATTCATGGTAATAGCTCTTCTAGATTTTTCATGAAGACCTATAAACAGAGGGAATCCACTACTTTTTGAGACAACTTATTGCATTTTGGAGAACTTCAATTATTCTGATTTTTTCTCTCTACATCTTACTGTATAAATACTTGTTGTCTTTCCCCTCCCCTATTAGAATACTTGAGAGCCCCAATTTTCAAATGACATCTCACAGTGTCAGAAACCTAAAAGTTTACACACTAATAAAAATTAATAAGTGAACATCATGTTTGGGGGAAGTATATTCCTGATTGGCATCTTTTCTGAGACCAGAGAAACATGACAATTTGTAAAGCAAGAAAGAAAACAGATGTATGTCCTCTCTAGTTTCAGGCCTGATGAAGGATAGTTTACAAAGATGGAATTACTTATGAGGTGCTGAATTCTACCTTGTCCCCCTATTTTACATACTCTAGTTGAGCAAGATCCTTTATACAATGTGGACCAAAAGAACTGAATACAATACTGTAGAAACAGTCCAACCTGGGACTGGCCATTACTTGCCTCATCCTGGAAACTATGTCTTTTGTAATGTAACTTAATGTTTCTCTAACTTTTAGGGGTACCTTAACTCAATATTGATTAATGTACTCAGCAGTCTTGTAAAATTTGTACACTTTTCTTCCAAAGAATTTTTGTTTACCCTTATCTTCTTATATTAACATTTTTTTAAACTTAAGTATAAGACTTTACAATTACCTTGATTAAATCTCATCAGATTCAATCCAATGTTTTAGCCCTTTGTGATTTTTCTTTTTTAGATCCTGACCTTATCTATCAGAGAAAAATTCTCCTAGTTTCTTTTTTTAAAACATCTTCAATTTTGATAAATATTCCATGTCTTCGTTTTCCATCCACTGTACTCCTCTGGATTTCTTCATTGTGCCCTGGAAATCTTACATCCTATATCACTTCTGCCCTGCTACTCATACCTCATCAGTACCCTGACCCTGGGGCTTCCCCTTCTTATTGGAGGAAAGCTTCTCCTAAAACCTCCATTTAAGGAAGGTACCCAGGCCAGTAGCTCTTTATTTCTGCCCCTTCACTGCACTTCACCACGCCTAGAACCAGGCACCTGCTTCTCAGAAATCTTCAACTTTTATTTATTCATTGTCTACCCTCATTAGAATATAAGCTCCTTGAAGGAGAAGTCTGGTTTTCTTTTTGTTTCTACTTGTATTCTCAGGACTTTAAAGAGAATTTGACACATGGTAAGCCTATAATAAATGTCTGTTGACTTTATCCAAATTACACATAAAACATTAAACAGCACATAGCCAAGAAAAGATGCTCCACACCACTTTCCAGACTGACATAGGAATGCTAATGACTGCTCCTTGAATCCAGCCCCTTCATTTTAAGGAGGAATAACAAAGTGAGACCTAGAGACTTGCCCAATATCACAAGGATTCTAGCTCAGATCTCTCAACTCTCAATTCACTGTCCTTTTTACTAATTCATATTAATGCTGAAGTGAGATTATAAGGGAAATTCACAAGCTCCCCAGGTGCCCCACTTTCCCTAAAAAATCTGAATCATTCTTATCCCAGAGAGTTTGTGAAAGTATCTCAGAAATGTTGATGGTATGTGAAGGAGAAAAGAAGAAGAACTAAGTTACACACAAAGCATGTCAGGTCAAACTGATTTTTTTTATCTGAAATTTTAATACATCAAAGCATTTGCATGTCTTACACTCCCTGGTTCTGGGAATCTTCCGAGCTCCACCTATCAGTAAGCACAGTGAGACTTAGAAATCTTACATCTGCACATTCTGAGTTGTTTATCCTCTAGGAACTGCTGACTCTAAGTCTCCTGCTAAAGAATTCCATTTTGACATAATCAGTTAAAGTTCAATACCATGCCATGGGCCAGCTGCAAATAATGCAGTCCATTCCAGGATGTTTACTCTTGCCAACCTTTGTCATTGCACTGAATGGTTGACTCTGAGCAAGTATCTGTCAGTGCCACAGAGTGCTATTTGAACTGCTGTCTTCAGGAAAGCTGCTGCCCTTAATCCTGGAAAAGAACAGGTTTTGTCAACGTAGCTGAAATATGGAATATGATCACTGTGGTTCCTTTTTGATTGACAAGACCTGAGTAGTGACAGACATCATTGAAACCTTACTGGTAGGTGGTAAGTCAATGATACAAAGTCCATAATACATCCCACCTAAGTTTGGTGTCAACTATCTCTAAATTAGTCCTGGAGTTGCTATATTGAACATATTTATTGTGCTTTCCTTTGAAGAATCTCTTCTGAAATGGACTCTGCAGGAGTCTTCTTTAAATGTCAAGAAACCCTTGGTAAATCAGTAGGTAAGGTTACAAATGGGGAATTAGCTATGCCATGTATTTCCTTATAATACCATGTCATTTTTTGTTTTAAAGCCTCAGGAAATTATGAATTAGCAGATTTGGAGCTACAAGGGACCATAGAGATCATATAGTTCAACCCCTTTATTTTACAAATGAGAAAACTAAAACCCAGAAACTGATTCACCAAAGTCTCATGTAGATGTACAAAAACATATTGTATGTTTCTTTCTCCCAAAAAAAGTCCACCAAAAAGAATCTTAAGATGGTATGTCATGCTTATTTATGTAGTGTTTCGTACTAAGATTCAAATATGTATTATCTTCCTTATTGATTAAAACTTTGAAGAATTTTTAATCATTTACACAGGTTGCTAGGGAAGCCCAAAATCCTGACTTCTACTTGTACGACAGAATTTCGGAGTGAAATACTAGAAAGAGAATTCCACTTCTAGATTTTTCCAGCCTTTTCTCTCAGGGACAAAGTCTCTAAAATAACCTCATACCCAAAATCCTACAGAGGTTCCATAGGTTCAGGAGCCAGGACTTTCCAGAGTTCCTCTCTCCTTTCAAAGGACTCTCCCCAAACAGAAGCCATCAGTTCTACATTACAAAAGGTTCTATGAAGGAAGAACCAGACTCCATTTAATCCTTGTTTTTCTTTAAGGTCATTTTCTTTATCAGCTTAACCTATTCAGCTTCTCCCGGCCTCCTTTTACTCACTTATTAAAATATTATTTTATTACCCTTTTTTCATTTCCTATACTATAAAAAGTCTGCACACTTCAATTCCCCCTACAAATTTCAGCAATGTCCTCACATAGAGATTCAATTCCAAATACAGCCCCCTAATTGACTTCTGGAATGAGGAAATAGCCTCCATTAATGTAGCTTCTTTTCTCTTTCACATACCATCAAAATCTGCTTAGATATTTTTTAAACACTACCAAACCATTATCCAGATTGCTGTTAGTGAAGGTGACCACTTTATCTAGATAATGAATGTAAACTCAAGGAGAGATGCCTTTGCACAAAATTACAACTTTGTTTAAAATAGACCTATAAAAATAATAAATATATCTATAATATATTCCTAATATATACCTAAAATATACCTAATAAATAGACCTATAAATATAATATAATAAAAAATCAAACCTATTCCCACTGGAAAAAATACCAACAGTGCATCCAAGCAATGGGGAGAAAAAACATACTAAAAATTGCCAGTTTGGCCAACAAATTCATATGGCCATATCCCAACAAAATCAATAGCAAAAGCTTTACTCTAAACAAACAAACAAAAATTGATTCAGCTTCTGGTCAAAGAATAAATTATCAATTATGTATTAAATCAACAGGAAACTGACAGCACAACGGGGTATAGTAAAGAGTGTTAGAATAGGCCAGACAAAAAGGTAATTCATATTGCTTTTGCTTATGATCAATTGGCTGCATGTCTTTTACTTCATTTTTCCCTAGTCCTTGGGGAAAAGAGTCGCTTGTTCTTTCTTTCATCTGAGCTCACAGCATGTTTATTTCAGGTAAGTATGTCTTTATTATGCAAGCATGCAAAACAGCATCATCTTTAACCTTAGGAAACTGAATCCAGAGAAACATGGTACCTGTCCTAAATGATCATGTTAGAGCTGCAACAGCATGACTGCCTTTTTTCAGCTTTGTAATATTTGTCTCAATTTACTCATTTAATGCAACAAACCCATTTGGATATTTGCAAAGCAGCTGGAGAAATGAATGAAACAAGAAATCCTAGAGGTTTTGACAGCGAAAAGTCATCCTTTGTGTTCTAAATTCAGGAATGGACAAGAAAACACATCCCAACTTACTCAAAGTAATGCCCATTTAATTAATTAAAGCATGTTTAATAAATGATTCAATGCATTTTTAAAAATATCCAATCGGTGTTGTATTAAAACATGAATTTGGAATTTTAACATCAAGTCCAGTTTAAAAATGAGAGTGCTGTATGGTGGAGAAAACACTAGAAATGGAGACAGAAGACCTGGTTTTGAGTACTCTCTCTTTCACTTACTACTTTGTAACTGTGTCAAACCACTTATTTCATCTCTGTGTCAGATCTGTCATCTCTAAAGTAAAGGTTTAGACATTGTGGTTATTGTTCACTTGTTTCAGTAGCAATTGACTCTTTGTGACTCCATTTGAGGTTTCCTTTGCAAAGATACTTAAATGTGTTACCATTTCCTTTTCTAGTTTGTTTGACAGATGAGGAAACTGGGGCAAACCTAGTTAAGTGACTTGCACAGGGTCACATAGAGAGACTGGATTTGGACTCAGGAATCTTTCTGACTTCAGGCCTGGCACTCTATTCACTGTGTCACCTAGCTGCCAGAGTTTAGACCAGATAAACTCTGAGGTTCCCTTCCCCAAGTCATTCCTGGCTTCAATGGTTTATAAGTTGTTAAACTAGCATCTATGTAGACCACATATAAAAAGGTTGCATACACAAAATGAGATCTCTTTAAAAAGAAATAAATATATATCTATAATGAACATTTATTTATCTACTGATTTATTCACCCATCTATTCATTCATTTTTTTGCTCATTTATTCACCTTTCTATCTATTTATTGACCAGAAATTATTTTATCAGCCTAAGGAAGTCCTGATAAGGGAAGCACCCTCTACCAATATTGATCCATACCAGCTCTATAACTTATACCCTTAGAGAATTGCCAGTGGCACTATGTAGTTAAGTGATTTGCCTAGGATTATACAACTAATATGTATCAGAAACAGGAGTGAAATTCTGGTCTTTCTGACTTGGAGAAGAGTGGAAGAGATCTTATAGATCATCAGATGCAAACCCTCCCCCATTTGACAGATGGGTAAATTGAGAATGAAGTTTATTTGACCAACATTGCCCATAAGTGCTCCACCTTTACGTTTCAGAAACCTGGAATTCCTTTCTTGGACCAAACTTCCCATCTTTCTTTCATGCCTTCTGCCATATTGCTCTTAAGCCTATCCTTTGTCCTCACTGGGACCACCATTTATTTCAACTCTTCCTTCTCTCCCACCCCCATCATCCTTGGTCTGGCCTCACTTTCTTCTTTCAGTGTCTTCATGCTATAATTAATGCACAGCAGGGTCTTTTAGCAAGTGTTTAATAAATGTGCACTTTTCTCTGTTTTTGAGTACCTCTACCCTTGTGTCATCAACACTTATATCTTGCCAAACCATCTCCATATGTTTAACCCACCATTGGTATTTTTATATGTATGTTATTGAATGTCACTGACAAAAGTCACACAACCATATTAGCTGGTTTCATTATAAGTTTATGTTGTTTAATCTCAACTTGAGCTTCACAGCTGAGCAACAGTTTTTTTTCCAACTAATCATAAAAGATAATTGCCACCAAACTCTTAGAATTAAATTGCGAAGTAAAAATGAAGAAACTCCATTAATCATCTCCTTAAAGAAACTTCAAACTGAAAATATCTAGTAATGTCAGCAAAAATCCGTAACTCCTACAATTGAGAAATGCTTCAAACAGCAAAGAATGAATTTGAGTTTCAAGGAAGCATAGTCAAAGTCATGCAATAATATGCTATGGCTACCATTAAAAAAATAAAATCTTGGAATACAAAATATCAAAAGACTTATAGCTAAAGATAAGTTATCCCACAAAACTGAGTGTAATTGTACAGGGTTAAAAAAATGGAACTTTAACAGGAGAAGATATGAAATCATCATCTCTCTTCTACCACCATCCTTCAAAGTATTATGTTGGAAGTAAAAGTAGCAGTGGAGCTAATATGGCAGAGTAAAAACAGGGACCTCCCTGAGCTTTCTCCCAGAGCCTTCTAAATACATGTAAAGACTCCAAACAAATTCTAGAGCTACAGAACCCACAAAATAACGAGTGAAGCAAATCCCTAGCCCAAGACAACCAGGAAAGTCTACAGGAAGAGACTGTTTGATTGGGCAGAGAGCAGAGTGCAGTCCAATGTGGCCTGCACTGGTACATACAGGTTGAAGCAGGCTTCAGGGTAGCTATGGCAGATTCCAGACTGCTCAACCTACAAACACCAAAAAAGTCAGAGGGAAATGGTAGGGGATTGAGTAGCTGATACAAAATGCCTGAAGTCTGGGACAGTATACCTACCTCCATGGAATCCTACCTTAACAGAGTTAGAAATTTGATTGGGAAGATGAGTAAACAATCATAAAAAGAACTCAGAATATAGAATCTTATTTTGGTGACAAAGAAGATCAAACCATACCACTAGAAGAAGACAACAAAGTCAAAGCTCCTACATCCAAAGCCTCCAAGAAAAATATGAATTGGTTTCAGGCCAGGGAAGAGCTCAAAAAGGATTTTGAAAATCAAGGAAGAGAAATGAAGGAAAAATTTGGAAGAGAAATGAGAGTGATGCAAGAAAATCATGAAAATCAAGTCAACAGCTTGCTAAAGGAGACCCAAATATGCTGAATAAAATAACACCTTAAAAAAATAGACTATTGGGGTAGAGCCAAGATGATGGAGTAAAAGCAGGGACTTGCTAGAGCTCTCCTCCAAAATCCAGCCAAATATCTGTAAAAAATGGCTCTTAACAAATTTTGGAGCAATAGAACCCGCAGAAATACAGAGTGAAGCAAATTTTAAGCCCTGGAATCCCCAAGGGAAGTGCCTATCATGCAGTGCAGTTCAGTGTGGGTCACACTGGTGCAGACAGAACTGGAGTAGGTCTCATGGGGACTGAATCTCTGGCACCTGTGGCAGTTTCCAGGCTTCACAACTCTAAAACACTGATGAGAAATTGGAAGGTGTGTGGAAAAATCCTAACAGACCTGTGTGAGATAACAGAGTGGTCTAATTCCAGCCCCAGAACTACAGAGGGTGCAGAGGAGCCTGCAGCAGCCTCAGCCACAGCAGGGGCAGCTATAGTGGCTGTTTCTGGAACTCTAGGCCCACAGATTATGGAGGTATCAAGGGGCTGACAGTATACTCCTCACCCTTATTGGAAGCAGAGAACTGCCTTGACAAAGAGCTCAAAAGTCAAGCAAATGTCTGGAGAAATGAACAAAAACTGAAAAAAAAATCAGCAGATAGAATCTTATTTTGGTGACAAGGAAAACCAAAGCATACAACCAGAAGAGGACAACAAAGTTAAAGTTCCTACATCCAAAGGCCCTAAGAAAAATATGAATTGGTCTCAGGCCATGAAAGCACTCAAAAAGAATTTTGAAAATCAAGTAAGAGAAGTAGAGTGAAACTTGGGAAGAGAAATGAGAGTGATGAAAGAAAATCATGAAAACCAAGTCAATTGCTTACTAAAGAGGACTCAAAATGCTGAAGAAAATAATATCTTAAAGATAGACTAACTCAAATGGCAAAAGAGATCCAAAAAGTCAACAAGGAGAAAAATGCCTTAAAAAGCAGAATTGGCCAGATGGAAAAGGAAGTCCAAAAAGTCACTAAACAAAATAATTCCTTAATAATTAGAATGGAGCAGATGGAAGCTAATGACTCTATGAAAAAATTGAGAAATTATAAAACAAAACCAAAGGAATGGAAAAAGAGTAGACTATGAAATATGTCACTGGAAAAACAACTGACCTGGAAAATAGATCCAGGAGAGACAATTTAAAAATTATTGGACTGCTTGAAAGTCATGATAAAAAAGAGCCTAAACATCATCTTTCAAGAAATTATCAAGGAAAACTGCCCTGATATTCCAGAACCAGAGGGTAAAATAGATATCATCAATTGCTTCCTGAAAGAGATTTCAAAAGAAAAACTCCTAGAAATATTGTAGCCAAATTGCAGAGCTCCCAGTTCAAGGATAAAATATTGAAAGTAGCCAGAAAGAAATAATTCAAGTATTGTGGAAATACAATCAAGATAACACAAGATCTAGTAGATTCTACATTAAGGAACTGAAGGGCTTGGAATATGTTATTCTAGAGATCAAAGGAACTAGGACTAAAAGAAAGAATCACCTACCCAGAAAAACTGAGTATAATCATTCAGGGGAAAAAATGGTCATTCAATGAAATAGAGAATTTTCAAGTATTCTTGATGAAAAGACCAGAGCTGAATAGAAATTTTGACTTCCAAATACAAGAGTCAAGAGAAGCATGAATAGATAAACAGGAAGGAGAAATCATAAGGGACTTATTAAAAAGAGAATTTCCTACATGGAAAGATGATATTTGTAACTTTTGAGACTTTTCTCAATATTAGGGTAGTTGGAGGAGGGAGATAGATAGATAGATAGATAGATAGCTGGATGGCATAGAGTTGAATATGAAGGGATGATATCTAAAAACAAAATTAAGTGGTGAGAGGAATATTTTGAGAGAAGGAGAAAGGGAAAGATAAAATGGGGTAAATTATCTCACATAAAATAGGCAAGAAAATCGTTTCACAGTGGAGGGAAGAGGAGAGATGTGAGAAGGAATGAGTGAACCTTACTCTCATCTGATTTGTCTTAAGGAGGGAATAACATACACGTTCAATGAGGTATGTTACCCTACAGGAAAATAGGGGGGAAGGGGATAAGGACGGGATGATAGAAGAAAGGGCAGATTGGGGGAAGGGTAGTCAGAAGCAAATACTTTTGAAAAGGGACAGGATCAAAGGAGAAAATAAAATCATTGGGAGTGGTGGAATAGGATGGAGAGAAATACAATTAGACTTTCATAACATGACTGTTATGGAAGTATTTTGGATAAGGGAGGGGAGGAGATAAGGGAAGGTAGACTGGGGAAAGAGATAATCAGAATACATGCCATCTCAGGGTGGGGGGGTAGAGAGAGATGGGGAGAAAAATTGAAACTCAAAATCTTGTAGAAATGAATGTTTAAAACTAAAAATATATTAATTTTAGAAAAAGAAATAGAAGTAGCTTTAGAGATCATCTGGTCCAACACTCTGACTTTACTGAGAAGGGAATCCAATCCAGAGCATAGGTCCTATTACCTCTACCTCTTCCTCTAGCTGAAGAATCCCTGGAAAAACAATCAAGTTCTCCTAATTTTCTTCCAATTTCTAGACTTCCCATTCTGGTACCAACACTGTTGGCCTGTAAGTTCCAATCTCTGTTCTACCACCAAGATAATTGTGGTTTCTATAAAACCTCAGATAAATTAATATGTTGTGCTGTACATTTCCACATAGAGAGGCCTACAGATTATGGATGTTGGCATAATATATTTACTACAAACAATTTTTCCTTAACCCATCCATTGCTTTTAATTTTAAAGGTATTGTTTTTGTTGTGCAAAAGTAATTTTGTTTTTATGTGATCAAAGCTACTGTGAATTTTGGATCTGTTTTTGATCTGTTGGTTTGCTTGCTGAAATTTTCTTTCTCTATTGTTGAGATGAAGGGTTTCTTTTTGTTTGATTCTTTAAAAATTTAAAACCACTAATCTGGTTAGATCATATGATGTTCTAAGTTATAAAGCATGAATCCAATATCATTTTTTGCCATAGAGCTATTACTTTTCCCATCATTTTTTATTTTCATTTTTAAGTTTATCAATCACTAATATTTTAAATTAATGAGTTACATTTCAGGATTCTCTATGCTTTTTGAGATATTTTGTTCTTCTTTTATATGGTAGATTATAAGGTGTATTTTATATTATTATTACACTTTAATAGTTTTGTACCTATTAGTACTAGCCTCCTTAAATGGTTCTGTTTTTCATAGATCTTTGCTCATATTGATCTTTATTGCCATGGGAATTTCTCTATTACTTTAATTCTCTGAAAGGATCTAAACACATTTTGATTGGGATGTATTAAATATGTTTGTTTTAGAAGACTGATGGGTTTTGCAATTTATTAGAACTAACTGTGAAGAGGAAATATCACTCTATTCATCCAGATCTTCTTGATTTTTGCCATAAGCATCTTAAAGTTGTCTTTCTATAGGTCTCTTGAATGTTTTGATCAGTTAAGTCCAAATTATTGTTCTATTTTGCCATGACTGTAAATTTAGTGTGTGTGTGTGTGGGGGGGGGGTTCCTTAACAGTTTCTTCAGATTTTTTATGGCCACATACAAAAGTGATTTTTGTGCATTTTGCTTGAATATTATTTTCTTAATCACATATTTCTTTTTTGTCATGCATCCTGGATTTTTTAGGTATATATTGCTAATTCCCAATTACAGCAAATAATGAATCCCATGATGTGGCCACATTATTTGAATTTGCATTGAAAATTTTCATTGAGCTGGAACCAGTTACTATATTATACTATGCATAATTATAATTTTGAATATTTCAATTTTGAATGCATATGAATACTTCACAGCACTAATCAAGGACGAGCTTCACATACCTAGAAAACTTAAGACAAATGACAAAAATAATATATGTCTCCATATTACTATATGACCATTTCATGGGATTAATTATTTGCATTAATGGAAAGAAATCAAGCTGTAATCAAGCAATAAGCATTTGTCAAACAACTACAACATTCCAGTGCTATTCTAGGTACAGGAAAATACAAATTAAGCAATGAAATCATTCTTGCCCTTAAGTAAACTAACTTGCATTAAGGGAGAAAACTTGCACACAAATAAATGTACATATGTATGTATATATATATATGTATATGTCTACATAAAATAGGTAACTTTGGGAAGGATATAGATAAAAGCTGGGATGATCAGAAAAGAAATAAATATTGACAACAAATAACTTAAACTATTTGTAGATAATGTGATCATATGAACCTTTGCATTAGCTTTCCTCCCTTCTTGAAATACACTTCCTCATTATTTCTGTTACAAATAGTTTAATTTATTTGCTGTCAATATTTATTTCTTTGATTTCTTTTTTATTCTTCATTGGTAAGATTTCTAAAGTCATCAAATTAAAAATGTCAACCATGTTTTACAATTCCATTTTAAAAATATAATTGTTCTATGTGGTTGTAAATCATACAACACTACAACCTTGGAATAATACAATTGTTGTAACCCATGGATAATGCTATTGGTAGAATACTCCCCAGGATGAGTTGGACGTAAGAAGAGAAAAAAGATATCACACAAATAGTTAGAAAATGAAATGGGACAGGCAAGTAACTGGGATGAAGATTCAATATTTGGAAAGAAATGATAATGGACAAGGTAATGTGAAGTGGTGGATGTTGTAGAGAAAACCTGGTCTATATCCTTATAAGGAAAACAAACTACAGATTAATTAAAGTCTATAACAATAAAACAAGAATGGAGGAATTCATTAAATTTATTTGTATAAATGAAATACTAAAAGAGTCAGAAAATGGCTTTACCACATCAGCCATGGTAGATTTATAGAAAGACAGAAACAAGAATCACATGAGATTAAAAGGCATGGAAATATTTCATTTTGCAATAGTAGAGGGAATACTCACCCCCATGAAGCTCTTTGAAGTATGTCATTTTTTGAGATGCTATATAATAGCAGGCACAATTCCAAATGATGATGATAACCAACATTTATATTACACTTTAAGGTCTCCAAAATGCTTTATGAATAGTGATCTCATTTGATTTTCACAAGGACCCTAGGAGATAGAGGCTATTATGTCCATTTTAAAGATGAAGAAACAGGCAGATAAGGGTTAAATGACTTTCCCCAAGTCATACAAACTACTAAGTTTCTAAGGCAAGATTTGAACTCATGTCTTCCCAATTCCAGGTCCAGTGCTCAATCTCCTCTGTCACTTAGCTGCCCCAAATGTTACAAAAGTCTAAACTTTGTCATCATAAACTCACTGTTTGATACCACCAGAAGGTTATATTCCATAGAATGATGGTGTCCGTCAGTTTTTCAAGACTAGATTTTTTTTCTTCATTTTCTTTCAGGGAGGTTAGTTTCCTGATTGTTTAGGTCATGTGGCACTAAGAACAATTGACTGAAACTGTGCTTGCTTTGGGTACCTCTAGCAACTCATAAATAATAGGATAACACAAGGTCTACATCTTCTCTATGACCATGAAATGGAAAAGTCTTTCATCATGTAAATCTGTATGTCAATTTTGCATTAACAGGGCCCAATCTGTAGTGTGCTGAAAGCAAAAAGATGTGATCTTCAAATCAAAGCCTTCCTCCTTTACAAATATTCTAATTTAATAATAAAATATACATTAATTTTTACAGATGTAAATGAAAAATCTAACCTTATATAAGTGGAAAAGTTAAGGGATGGAGACAGGGGTTTCATAAAAGGGAGAGGAGATCTCTGTGGTTTCCAGCCTATTAGCACACATCTGATGTTCAGCTATCATATGCCTTTCATCACCCTCATAAAACTTGATTTGTCACACGAACCATGACTTACAAGGCAAAATAATTGTTTATGACCAGCACTTAGAGAGGGAAAAATCCATAGAGAAAGACATAATTTTGGGGGTGTTAAAATTAATGCGTATAATATCGGCCATAGGGCAAATGAAAAAAAAATGAAATGCATTTTAAGTTCTTGTATTTCAATTCTGCCCCCCTCAACCATGGAAAAATGAGAGGATTACTGTCTGAATTGATTTATTTCTCTAATATTTTCAAGTATATTTTCATTTCTCCCTACTTCCTCATGTCCTTTCTTGGCCATAGTGAACTGGAAATGTTTACTGTGTGTGTGTGTGTGTGTGTGTGTGCTTAACATTCAGTCAATAGGCATGTGTTAAATACTTACTCTATGACATACTCTGTCAAGTGCTTGAGACCCAAGGAAAGGCAAAAACTGAGTCCTTGATCTCAAGTTCAGGAAACCATAAAAAAACTGTACACATACGATAGATAGATAGATAGATATCAGTGCAAATGGATACACTCAGGAAGATTTTAGTCTTTGGAGAGACTGGGAAAGGTCTTTTTTATAAAGTGGGATTTAAATAAATGAACAAACAAAATATTTATTAAGTACTTACTATGTGCAAGGCTCTGTACCAAATGCTGGAGATATGAATAGATTTGACTTGAGCTTACCATTGAAAGAATGAAAGGTGAGGAGTTAAACATTCCATAGAGTGCTGTTATCATTAGCTAACACTTGATTTTAGCTGATCAAACAAAAATATCATTCGTGGAATATTCACATTTTCCAAGCTACTTTAATTCTGCAAGCTAATAAGTTGGAAGTACAAAGGTTGTAATTCTCCTTACTCCCCACTGCCACTTCCAGGTTCTCTCCTACAACCATCATTCAGAAAACTCTCACTCAATCCATGTTGACCATGCAATCAAAATTCTTATAGCTGCTGTCTACAGACCTCTGGGATACTTGCCTTCTTTCCTTAATGAGTTTAGTGCCTGACTCAGTCTTTCTGTCTTCTCCAACTACTGTTTTCATCCTAGTGGACTTCATGTATGTTGATACTCCCCCAAACTTGTTAACCTCACAGTTCCTCAATTTACTTAACTCACCTGATGTACTCCTACACCTCACATCAGCTACAGACATGATCATACACTTGACACTGACACTTATTCCTTCTTTTATTTTATTACCGTCTAGGATACCACCATTATCCTAGTCCCAAGTGCTTACTACCTAAATGTTTTCCGTGATTCTTCAATCTCTTTCACTCTACCCATGTAACAGACCTGTCCTGGGACGTCTTCTCTTATCCTACTGTACTATTTCATATGGTGATTTTATTAGCTCTCATGGGTTCAATTATTTCTTCTATGCTGATCATTCTCAGATCTACTTATTCAATTCTAATCTCTTTTCTAATTTCTAGACTCCAGTATCCATTTGGACATCGAATACTGGATGTCTTATAAACATCTTAGTCAGCATGTCCAAAGTTGAATTCATTATCTTTTACCCTAAACACTCATCCCTTCTTAATGTTTGTTTTTATTGCCTAGGATACCACCATCATCCCTGTCACCAAGGCTTACTACCTAAACATCTTCCTTGACTCCTCAATCTCTCTCACCCCACCTATTTCCAATCTGTGGCCCAGTCCTATTGATTCTTCATTCATATAATCTCTATATGCCCTTTTCTCTCCTCTAATGGTACAACCCCTGGTGCAGGTCCTCATCACCTCATGTATGATAACTGCTTTTTCTTCAGTCTCCCTGCCTTGAGTTTCTCTCTACTCCCATTCATCCTCAAATAAACTGTCACATTAATCTTCCCAAAACACAGGTCTGACCATGTCAGCTTCCTTTCCCCTCCCTTTCCCATTTAAAAAAATTCAGTGACTCTCAAACACCTACAGGATCAAATATAATATCTACATAGCCTTCAAAGCTCTTTTTAATATGGCCCGTTTCTACATTTTTAGTCTTAAACCCTTATTCAACACACACACACACACACATACACACACACACATGCATATAAATATACACACAGTGTTGTCTGTGATTCAGAGACACTGATCTTCCAGGTGTTCCTTGCACAAAACAGTCCGTCTATTGATTCTGCATTTTTACTGGTCGTCTCTTTTGTCTGGAATTCTCTCTCATTATCTCCATTTCCTGACTTCCCCTGTCTCCTTAAAGTCCTAGCTAAAATTCCACTTACTACTAAAAATCTTTCAGATCACTCTTAATTTTAGTGCCTTCCTTCTGTTGTTTATCTCCAATTTATCTTGTATGCATTTTGTTTGTGAATGTGTGTTTACGTATTGTCTCCCCTCTTTAAGTTATGAAAACTTTTTGTCTTTCTTTGTATCCTCAGAGCATGGCACAGTACCTGGCACATAGCAGGTACCATTAATAAATAAATGTTTAATGCCTTAACCTTGCCTGACATCTCTGAATTGCACTTTTCATTTCTTCTCTGGGCTTTCTAAAACTATATTGTAGTGATTTCTGACCTACAAAGAAATATTATGATTTGTGACCTACAAAGAAATATAGGGAAGCTGGTTGGAAGTTAGTTTTCCAGTTAACCTGGTGGGATTACTGGATTGTTAGATATTGTTTGGAAATGTGATTGTGATAATCACAAGTTTCCAGTGGGACCTTGATAAGAAGAAAGAGAGCAATTCCTTTTTCTTGTGTACTGAAAGACTGAAACTGAGCAAAGATGAATTGATGAGTTTGGAGTTGTCCCTTGGTACCTCCTAGTGGTAAGTTTCAATAGCTAGAGCTGGGTCCAGATGATTTGATTGACTCAGACTAGTAGGAGGATAGACTCTAATTAGAATTTAAAACAAACAAAATGCTATCAATAGATTCCCTGAAAAAGAGAATTGAATTAAAATGAAAGAATGAAGAGGCAAAAGGAAAAATATAGAACAACCAAGAAAAGATCCAAGATTTCAAGAACACATGATTTGACTGTCTCTAGCAACTTCTGAATGAAAATATTAAAGGATATTCATTTTTAACAGCATCTTCTAGTACCATTATCAAGATTGATCACATATATGCTAAAGACTTATACAAATATAAAAAGACAGACAAAATTAATGGATCATTTATTAATAATACAATGAAAGTAAGACTAGATAAATCACATATGAGAAAAAATACAGACCAGAATGGAGACTAAGTGATGGCATATGAAATAATGAATGAGGTAACAAGTCATAAGAAAAATAAAATAATTACCTGCAAGAGAATGAAAACAAAACAGGATAGATACCAAAACTTATGGTAAATAGTTAAATAGTCCTTAATGAGAAAATATACATCTGTAAGATTTCATATAATAGAAAAAGATATGTAATAAAAGGACTCATTAAAACAACCATAGAAGAATAAAATTTTAAAATTAAAAGAAGGTAAAACTAGACAACAAAAAGAGTAAGAACTGATATATACAAGTAAGACCTTTTTTCCCTTAATGATTAATCAGAGCAAGTTCTGGCATATGTACAGACCCCATCAGCTTGCTTTGCTGATGCACCTTTCTTACAGGGAGAAACTGGGAAAGCTGTTTCCTGGAGATTCATGATGATGTGTCACAGAGATGCCCTGGAGACATTTGGAGCATCCACAGACATTATGTAACGTGTTCCAGTGTGCTGACCATACGGTTGGGAGGAGCCTTTTTTAAAAAAAAAAACTGGAGGCATCTTCAAAGAAGCCTGAGTCAATTTCAGTCACATTTCTTTGCTTCATTTGATCGTTCCACTTCTGACATCCAGTGAGGTCCCGTATTGTATCTGGATACGAACTTAGTGGGACCAATGCTTTCTTGAATTTTTTGAGCCTTCTCACCTCAAAGATTGAAGTAGTATGGAGAGAATATGATCCCGAGGTATTGGGAGACATATTGCATGTTTGTTCTTGCATTTGAAGTAAATATCCCTTTGTAAAAATTACTCGAGGTTAAATAATTAAATGAATCAGTAGTCACTGGCCCCTGACAATGGACAGAATATGGATGTTAGGGGCTTGAGTTTATGGCTATAGAGAAGAAATATTTCAATCATGATGGATAAAGCCCCTAAAACCCTGAGAGGCAGATGTAACCTACCTGACTTTGTGAGAAAAAGCCAGGACATATTCACTACACTAACAAAATCAATAAACCACTTGTCAACCCAGGAAAAAGTGAAGGGGAAAATCAAATTCCCAAGTTAAAAAATGAACAAGGTAAGTTCACTATGGAGAAAAAAATTAAAGGAATTGTGGGAAACTATTATTAACAACTATATGCCAGGAAAACTAATAACTCAAAGTATATTAATGGGCAATAGCAAAAAATAGCAAATATCTGAAGAAATAAAACGAGAAATAGACAACTTAATACCGTAGGAAGGAACCGAAGGAGAGAAAAGAAGTTGGGAGAGCCTAAATGAAGTATCAGAGGGGAAAGAAAACTTGAACTGGATAGATTTATAAATAAATTGTATAAAACAATTAAAGAACAGTTAGCATCCATACTAAAAAATTGGAGAGAAAAAGCAATATTCCAAATTCCTTTCTTTTACCAGTCAGTTAAGCATTTATTAAGTAGTTATTATGCACCAGGTACTATGCTAATCTTGGAGATAAAAGAAAAAGCAAATATAGTCCCTGACTTCAAGGAGCTTATATTCTAATGGGGAGGACATATACATGTGTAGTTATGTATGATATATATATATATATATATATATATATATATATATTAAGTAAATACAAGGTAATATTTAGAGGGAAGGGGAGAGGAGGAAAGCAGAAAAGGCTTTCTGCAAAAGGTGATACTTGAGCTGTCGAGGAAAGTCAGTGAATCTAAGAGATTGAATTGTGGAAAGAGCAAACTCCAGGGATGGGGCAGGTCAGAAATATCACAAATAAGGAACAGCAAAAATGCTGGGATAGGCCTATGAAGTGCTTAGAAGGAAGTAATATGTAAAACGACTAGAAAGATAGGAAAAAGCAATGTTGTGAATAAAAACCAAACAAAAGAGTTTATATTTTTTCCAAGAGGTAACAAACACTGGAATTTATTGATTGGGGATTAAAATTGTCAAACCTGCACTTTAAAAAAAATCAATTGAGCAGTTGTGTAGATGATAGAGTAAAAGAGAAGAGGCAGAGAGATAAAATGGGAGACAATTGCAATAATTCAAACAAGGGGTGATAAGGGCCTGAGTTAAGATGATGAATGTGTAAATGGAGAGAAAGAGATAGATATGATTGAGGAGAACTTTGTCTTGAGGTGAGAAGACAAATTAAGAGACTTGAAATAATACAGGAAAGAGATAATGAGGCCATGAACTACTGTGGTAGTTGCATAAGTAGAAAGAAATGAATGTATATAATAGATGTTACGAAGGTAAAAATTATAAGAATTGGAAACTGATTGGATATGTCAGGCAAGAGTGGGGAGTAGATTGAAAACCTGCTTGACCAGAGGGAAGGGATATTCAGAAGAAGGAAAGGATTTAAAGGGAAGACAAATTCTGCTTTAGACACACTGATTTTGAGATGCCTTCAGGACCTTCTCTTTAAAAACGCTCAATAACTTTTACCCATATAAAGATAAAATAAAAAGGAAAAGAATCTTATACATACAAAACAATTATATCAGTCCTTTTTGTAATAGCCCACAACTGGAAATTAAGATGGTACCAATATTTTGGGAAAAGGATAAACAAGTTATAGAATAAAAATGTTTATTGTGCCATAAGAATGGTGAAATGGATAGATTTAGAGGAGACTGGGAAAACCTCCATGAAATGAAGTGAAGTGAGCAGAATCAGAATTTATATAATGACAACAACATTATAGAGAAAAGTAGCCCTTGAAAGTCATTAGAATTCTGATCAATGCAATGTTAATCATGATTATAGGATACTAAAGATGAAACCTGCCATTCTCATCTCCTACCAGAGAGGTGATGAGTGTACAGTACAGAATAAAGTTTTTGACCTGACCAATGAGGAATTTCGTTTCACTAGATTATATATATTTGTTAAAAGAGTTTTATTTCATTTTTTATTTTCAATTGATTGGGCAATAAGAGAAATGATGACAACATATATATCATTTTGCAAACCTTAAAGTATCTTATAAATACTATTACTAATGTGAATATAAAGAAGTATAACTTTCAAATGTCCAATAGGAATGATGAGGGACTAAAGCTCACAGAGAGATTAGGAATGGCTCGCTGGATATGCACATGCACACATCTGGGACTAATTTTCATAGGGATGATAAATGAATTCAAAGAAGCTTATGAGAATCACCAACTCAGAGTGCAGAGAGAAAAGAGATGCGGATCCAGGTCAGACTTTGTGATACAGTCATGGAGGGATCATGATATAGATGAAGAATCAACAAAGATCATTCATACAGTTTAGAAAGAGAACCAGAAATTTCATAAGTATATTTAAAAAGAAAAAGTATTCAAAAAGAGGATAAGGATATTTAAAAGCTATTAAATTAGTTAATTATGAGGTCATTGATAACTTTGAAGTGAAGCAATTTCTGCTGAATGAATTTGAAGTCAAATTACAGAGGTTGAGTAGGGTAAAATAGGACAGGAAGACGTTTCCAGGTAATTTCAATGAGAGTAAGAGAAGAGATATTATATAATAGCTAGGATCAAATGATTTCTTTTAAGGATAAGGGAAACTGGTGTTTTTGTAGACAACAAAGAAGGAAACAGCAGAAATTTAATATTAAACAGAAGGGATGATAGTAGGGACAAACTGCTGGGGAACAGGAAAGACTGGGAACAAGAGTGCATGTAAAGGGGTTGGCCTTGCTGAGCAGAAGGTTCTTCTCATTATTAGAGAGTTGAGGACTTTGTCAAATAGTTATGGAAGGTATGAGAGAAGCAGAAGAAAAGAGCAATATCATGGGGAATGACCCCTTGTTTCAGTGAAGTGTGAGATAAGGTCCTCAGCTGCGAGGGTGGGATAAGCATTAGAGAAGGACTGGAATAGCCTTTGCATTGAGTGGTCTAGAATTAGGGCATGCACGGTTTAGTGAATTAGGGGGCAAAATTTCAGATTGTTTTTCAGGATGATTGAGCTACTTCACAGTTCCACCAACAGTGCCTCGGTTTGTTTTTCTTTCTACAGCCCCTCTAAAAATTGTCATTTTCCATTTTTTTTATCTTTACCAATATTAAAGATGTGAAGAATAATTCTATCTCTTATAATCAGTGACAAAGCATTTTTTAAAACAGTAGTTCATGGCTTACATTTCTTTTTTTTGAGTATTGTTTATTCATATCCTCTGAATCCATGAGAGAATGTCTTTTTCTTATTCATGTGTATCCATTTTCTATATGTCTTGCATATGAGACTTCTATCATTTGCTACTCATCTCCCCTTAAAGTAACTGTTTTGCTACTCATTTGCTACTCATCTCCCCTTAAAGTAACGGTTTCACTTAAATTCCAACTTCTTCATTGACCTTGTTTGTGTTTTTCAATTTGATGTAATAAAAACACTCAATCTTGTGTCCTAGAATTCTCTGTAACCCATGTTTGATTACCATCCATAGTTGTGAAAAAGGTTTCCCTTCCCAACACTTTTAATTTGTAAATGAAATTACCTTATGTATCTAGGTTATGTGTCCATTTGGAGCTTGTTGTGGCATATGCCTTCAAGTAGCAGGCATTTTAAATTTTCCTAGCAGTTTTGTCTAATATTGAGTTTTGCTAAAGAATTTGGCACCCTTGGGCTTATTGAACATTGTTCTATTATTTTTAAACAAGCCTGGGTCTTCTGTACCCAATTTGTTCCATTAATAAACATTTCTGTTTTATAGCTAGTACTACTTTTTTAAAATTACTATTTTTATTGAACTTTGTATGATAGTTTGTGACTTGAATCCTTTCCACTTCTACTTGACATTTTTTCACCTTTTATTGTTCCTGATAAATATTATAATTTTGTCTAGTTGTATAGGGCAAAACAGTTGGTAGCTGATTGACATGTCAAATTATAAATTAAGTCACTTTTATCATATTAACATGACAGTTAATTCCAGATAACGTCCAATTATTCATCTTTATTTCTCTAAAAATATTTTGTAACTATTTTCATATAATTGTCATTTGTATCTCATCAAACTAATGCCAAGATATTTTAGATATTCTATGGTTACTCTCATGGAATGTCTTTTCCTTTCTGTTGCTTTTGTTTTTGGTAATATATAAAACAATGCATGTTTTCTTCTGTTACTTTACCAAATGTCTTGTTTTTATTTTTAGATGTTAAGCTATTCAATTAAAACATAGTAAGCCTTGATATTATTTCATTTTACGGCACTGAGGATTAATATAACTTTACCGCATAGAGGAGCTTTGTAGTTGTTCACTTTTAACAATGTCAGTTTTTAATTTTGCCTCCTCTAATATAATGATTGGCAATACAGTTTTTAAAATAATTCACTTGATGTCTAATTAAATCTTCTCCAAGTCCTCCTTTAACCTTGTAAATATTTATATTTCAAGCATAATTCTTACAAACATATATTTTAGATTCTACTTCCTAATCCATTTTGCAACCTTCATCCATTTTGATGTGAATTAATGTCATTTACACTTAAATTATCCATAAAAATTGTAGTTGTTTTTCACTCTAATATATTGTCTTACACTTTTCTTCTGGTCTGCTTTGCAGCCCTCTCTTTACAGTGAAGAAGGAAGCTGTAAAAGAAAAGTTAAGTGGTTAACACCAGTAATAAGATTGAAATTATCTAATCCCCCTCCATTGACTCTCCTTTCTTTACCTAATTCATGTTATATTTACTTATTCTCATAATTTGTTACCTTTTGATCTTCCCTTTAAGATTGACCTTCTCTCCTAATGTTTATCACATCATCCCTATCTCACCCTTTGTAGTTTTTCTCATGATCATTTCTTTCCCAACTCTACCCTTCCTCTTAAACCCCACATCACTACAACATTTGTTCTAAGAGAACTTGGGCTCAATTCTTTCCTTTGATGCTTACTATACTTGTGACTTTAGGCAAGATCTTTAGCTTCTCTGGGCTTCCCATCCTTCCCTAAATTATTTAGCCTAGATGGATTGAGTGATTCCCTCCAGCTTTATACCTCATTTAGAAGTGGCATGGCATAGTGGAATCAACAATGGCATTGGAGTAGGAAGACCAAGGTTGAAATATGGAATCTCTGTTATCAGCCACGTGACTTAGATAAGTTACTTACCTTCTCTGGACCTCAGTTTTTTCTGGATCTCAGTTGTTAAATCACTGGGTGGAACTAGATACCATCTGAGATCTCTTATCACTCTATATCAGTGATTACTTTGTTCCAACAAACATCAACTTTATTTCTCTATTGAAATTAAAGAATTTCTGTGGCAAACTATGTATTTTTATGTTCAATGAAACTTTGTACAGATCAGATAAAAATGAGACTCATGACATACTCTCTTTCCAACCACTCCTCTGTTTGTAAACACTTCTTGCAAACCTTAATTAGGAAAAATAAGTTCCTTCCCTTTTTTGTTGTTTAACATAGTACGTATGCCTTTCTCTGATCCCTCTCTTTCCTCTTTTAAATCCAGCAATACAAAATCAAGCCCCTCTTAGGCATTTTAAATTTTTTCTTTCCTCTCTCTGTGACATAAGAAACAAATGAGATTCTATAAGAATGTTCTCTTCTTCCTTTATTTGTACTTAACCATTTCATCATTTAGTCATTTTTCATTCATTCTTGTCATGCTCATGGCCAATCATTCTTTTCCCTGAGGCTCCATTTGGCTGTGGAACTGCTCTCCTCTGGATTTATTTATTGGGGCTGTCTGAACACACATCATTTCTTTTATGTGCTAGATGTTTTCTTTGATTTACTTATATCCCTATCTTCAGTTTCAGGATTGTGAAATTTGTGTTTTGGTCAGATATTAGCTACTTCCTTATGCACTCTTCCATAGGCTGTCAGATCCTGCTTGGTTCCCTTTGTATCTATGCTGCTACCTCTTCCATTCTGGATGTAGTGGCTTTGTAACATCCCTGCTTCCTAATGTGGGTCTGGCAGATGTTGTCGCAATGCTGTGGCTTTTACTTCCCCTGATTTGCACTTAAGCTTCTGGCAGTTCTCCACTGCAGTCCTGAACTGGATGAAGGAGCTTTTGGCTCTATGTCTCTTATTTTCTTTATCATTGTTCCTTCTGATTCCTTTTTAGAACTTTGCTGGTGTCTGAGGGAAAAATGGGCTCTTCTATGTCCTTTCACAATATCATCTTAAATCAGAAGCCTTCTAATTGATCTTCTGTTATTACTACCTACAGTGGCAATTCCAAATCATGTTACTAGATGACCCTTCAATGTCATGACAATCCTCAATGGATGCCATAATATCATAACTATGATTAAAAAAAAGTCTTATGCATCAGTCATGGGCTCTCTCATCTTCTCTCCTCCACATCTTTAATACTTTATATTTTCACCCATCTTCTCTTTCTTTGCTGTAATAACAGAACATGAGATGACTCTTTTCATTCTCACAGTTAAGTTGCCTACTAGTATGCTTGATTCTATCTGCTCATGTCTCTTCAGAAACCTGTGATCGATCAATCTCTCTCTTTCATCTTCCATACCTACCTACTGGCTCCTTCTTTGCTGCCTACAGACATACACAGATTTCCTCTTTCCTCAAAAATAAAATTCCTTTGACCTTTAACCCTTCTGCTACCATTTTTGTTCCACTCATTCTCTATCAAGCCTCTTTGAACACTCACCTAAATTCAATACCATAATCACCATTTCCTCACTTCTAACCTCATGTAACATATATTCCAGCTCTACTGCTCCACTAAAATATGTTCCTGGTGATTTCTGAATTATTCAGTGTGATGGCCCTCTCTGACTTCTCTTTTTTTATGTATTATCATTCATTTTTACTTCTCTGCAACATCATTCTGTAATTTTTCTGTTCCTCTGGCTTTCATGATACTGCTTTTTCATGGTTTTCCTCTTACCTGTTTGATCATTTCCCAGTTTCCTTTGCTAGTTCACCATTCATCTCCAACTTCCCAAGCATGTGATTTCCAAAATTTGCCCTTCAATGCTGTCCTCTCTCTCTGTGATCCCATCTGTTCCCATGAGTTCAATTATTTTCTCTACACAAATAATACACAAATGATTATCCAGCCTTAATCTCTTATGAACACTAGTTCTGAATTATTAACTCCATTCTGGACATCTCAGTCTCAATGTTCCACAGTACTACAAATTCAGGAGATCTAATACTTGCCACTTACCCCATCTCCAAACTTTTTTTTAAATTAATGTTATCACTACCTCCCAGTTATCTAGGTTGAAAAAAAGAATAAACTTTGACTCATGCTTTCCCCCCTGCTCCCATAACCAATCAGGTAAAAAGTCATATTGACTTATCTCTATAGCATCTCTTATATCTACTCCCCTCTTTGCACTCACACTGCTATCACCCTTGTCTAAACCCTTATCACCTCTTCCCTGAAATACTGCTATCCCCCTAATTAGACTTCCCCCTCCCCAATCTATCCTTTCTAGAGAACCTGAAATCATTTCCCTAAGGCCCAGATCTGACCACATTACTCCTGTGCTGAAAATCCTTTGACCTCTATGTTCCCCACTGTGTCTAGGGCAAAATGTAAGCTTTTCAGGCTCACTGGCTTTGATCTGGCTCTGGGCAATTTTTTCAGCCTCATTTTAGATTCTTTACCATTTATTTACCTTGTGTTCTGGACAAATTGGACTCAAATATCTCTCCTACACGAGTTAATGGCTTCTGTAAGGGAAAATGAAGAAATGGAAGAGTTCAACAGAAGTGAACATGTGTATAACTATCAAATAGATCAACTAACTGCTAAATGTTAAACGTAATTGACTTAGCATGAAGTTACAGAAAATTCCCAAAAGATCTTCCCAAGGGAAAAGTACTTCACTCTAAAGGAAATACCCCTAGACTAGGTATTTTTGTATTTTATGTACAGAATTGTTATACATGCATTCAATTCTTGTTCACTCATTTCATATAAATATATATATAAATTTGAATATATATGAATATATATATTCATATATATATGAATTGTCTGCTAAGAAGAGTGGGGGAAGAAAACTTGCTTTTCATCCAATTTGGATTTTTTTATTTTAGGTAAATTTGCAACGATATAGTAGTTGAATGTGTGACTCAAAGATAAATACTTGAGATATTTACAAGCTTTTTCAATAATACTGTATGAGGTGAATGAATAAATGAATGATTTTCATATATCCACCATGAAGAACCATCAGATATTTCAAGCCAGGTATTTCTCTATTTTCTGTAGAGAAGGCTTAATACAGTCTTTCTATACCTATTGACTCTACATTACAAACATAGATATGTAATATTATAATAATAGTTTATTATACTACAATATATCTAATAATTTGTAAGAGGAGCAGCTAAATGTTTCAATAGATAGAGTACAGGCTTGAAGTCAAGAAGACTCATCTTCCTGAGTTCAAATCTGACCTCAGAAACTTACTAGCTGTGTGACCCTGGGCAAGTCATTTAACTCTGCCTCAGTTCCTCGTCTGTGAATTAAACTGGAGAAGGAAACAGCAAACCATTCCAGTACCTTTGCCAGGAAAATCCTAAGTGGGATCACACAGAGTGTGAAACAACTGAATAACAATAATTAGTTGTAATATAGAGATATGTGTGTATAAATATATTATTAATGAAATGATAATGAACATTATTAATATCTCAATCTTTAACATTCATTTTATATATATATATATAAAACATTCATTATATATATATATATATATATATATATATACTGCATAATTTGTCCTCCAGAAGGAGTTGGTGTGCTGTAAAGATTGTTTGTTTTCTTTGTTCACATAGAAAGGATGCTTTAAGACTGATATCAGTAGGACTTATGTTTGATTTTTAGTCACATAGCATAGAGTTATAGAAATATAGCCCTATCAATCCATCTTCAGTGATAGCATCCTAAATTGTGGCTGTTCTAATCCATCTGTTGCATTATTCAAAATTCCAAAGCTTGATGAAGACTGGAAGAAATATGCATATGCTCCATCTTAAGAACTACAGAATAAATGCATCATAAATAACTTAAAATCATCTGGTCCACCAAAGGCTATGTAGCTTCTGTCAGAGTGAAAAATCAGTTTTCTCTATAAATTTTTCCCTATTGTCTCTTCCACTTCAAATGTATCACAGAAAGACATCAGGTCTCTTCTAAGGTAGGCACATATTGGTAATAGTTAAAGGAAAAAATATTTTACCACACACAGATTTCAGATGTTGTCAGTTCTTCCATAACCTATTATTCAATATCTCCCTATATATGTTATTCAGTTGTTCAGTCATATTCGATTCTTCATGACCCCATGGACCATAGCAAACCAGACTCTTTTATCCTTCACTAGCTTTTGAAGTCTGTCCAAGTTCATGTTCATTGTTTCCATGACACCATCTATCCATCTCCATATCCATCTGCTGGGTTCTTTTCCTTTTGTCTTCAATCTTTCCTAACATCTGGGTCTTTTCTAGTGAGTCCCATCTTTTCACTTATTGTCAAAGTATTTAAGCTTCAGCTTCAGTATTTGACTTTTCAATAAATAGACTCAATTAACTTTTGCAAGTATCAACTAATTTGACCTCCTTGCTATCCAATGATCTCTCTAGTCTTCTCCAGAACCACAATTCAAAAATGTTGATTCTACAATGCTCAACTTCCTTCTAGTACACTCTCACAGCCCTATATTTCTACTAGAAAAAATATAGCTTTATCTGCATGAACTGTTGTCAACAAGGTGCTGTTTTAACATTTTAGTATGCTGTCCAAATTTTCCATAACTTTTTTTTCCCAAGAAACAAGCATCTTTTGATTTCATAGCTATAACAGCTGCCTATAGTGATCTTTGAGACCAAGAATATAAAATCTGACACTACTTCTATTTCTTCTTTCTCTCTCTCTGTTTTCCAGGAAGTGGTGGGACTAGTTGCCATGATCTTAGTGTGTTTTTTTATGTTAAGCTTCTACTCTCCTCTTTCACTCTCCTCAGGAGGCCTCTTAATTCCTCTTTGCTTTCTTCCATCAGTGGTATCATCTGCATATCTGGGATTGTTGATATTTGTCATGGGAACATTAATTCCATCTTCTGATTCCTCCAGACTTGAATTTCACATAATATAGTTTGCATATAAGTTAAATAATTAAGATAGAAATATGTAATCTTGTACTTTTTCCCAATCTCAAACCAATCAGTTGTTCCATGTTCACTTCTAACTGTTGCTTCTTGGCCACATACAGATTTCTCAGAAGATAAGTCTGGTATTCCCATATTTTTGAGGACTTGACATATTTTGTTGTGATCCACACAGTCAAAGACTTTAGTGTAGGCAGTGAAGCAGAAATAAATGTCTGTGTGTTTGTTTTCTGGAATTCCCTTGCTTTCTCCATAATTCAGAGAATATTGGCAATTTGGTCTCTAGTTCTTTTGCCTCTTCAAAACCAGTCTACTCTTCTGAAATCATGGTTCTCATATTACAGAAGTCTAGCTTGCAAAATCTTAGGTATACCTTAGGTATGTGAAATGAGTGCAATTATTCAGTAATTTAAACATTCCTTGGCATTGCCCTTCTTTAGGATTGGGACATAAATTGACCTTTCTATTCTTACAGCATGATGGTATTTCATTACATTCATATTACAATAACTTTTACTCAGCCATTCTCCAATTGATGGACATCTTATTAGTTTCCAGTTCTTTGCCATTATAAAGGAAGTTTCTAAAAACATTTTTTTTTAGATACAGGACACTTGCTTTTTTCTTTTATCTCTTTGAGGTATAGGCCTAATTGTAGTATCACTGGGATACAATTTAGTAACTTTTGGAGCATAGTTCCAAATGCCTCTTCAGAATCAAAGTGCTTCTTTTCTCACAGACCTTTAAATATACATCATTTTTCCATTTTGTCAAAATTGACAATTTGATTAATCTTAGGTTGAACTTCAATTTGCTTTTCCCTAATTAATAGTGATTTGGGATATTTATTCATATGGTTATAAATAGCTTAGGTTTATTCCCTTGAGTACTGCCTGTTCAGATTCTTTGGACATTTATAAATTTGTGAACAGTTTTTATGCTTACAAATTTGAATCACTTCCTTATAGATTTTGAAAATGAGACCTTTAGCAGGGAAATGATGCAAATTTTCCCCCTCAATTGTCTCTCTTATCATCTTTGCTTCACTGAATTTGCTGCTGCAAAAACTACTAATTTTTTGTAATTGGGACAGTATATTTTATCTTACGTAATCTCTGTCTTGATTCATCATGATCTTTTCAACATATACATAGATCTCAAAGGTAATTTTTTCATTCCTCTAATTTACTTGTGGCCCTTTTATATTTATTTAAATCATGTGTCCATTTGGATATTATCTTGGCGTATCTGAAAGGGCCAGGGTCTCACATTGCATCCTGGGCCATCTTTAGATCCAGATGACTCAGGAGAAGAAAGTAAGGTTGGTGACGTTGCACAACCCTTCCTCACTCAATTCAGTGTCATCATCTTGATGTCATGGTCCTCTTCAAGAAGATGGACAAACACAACCTCTGAGTGAGTAGCAGCTCTTCTCCTCCTCCTCCTTCCCCTCCCCCATAGCTGCCTTTCATTTTCTCTGGGCTTATTGGTTACATTTCTTGCTCAGAGATCAAGTCTCAAATCCAATTAATTCTAGAGCCATAGACTGGACAATAAGTCCCCACCCACCTAGCACAGAGTGGATTTAAATACTAAATAGTAACTGTTTCTCTTTTACTTAGGAACCCTGAGGGTCTTCTCTTCCCACTTTCATTTTTTTTTAATTAAAGGGGCCAACCGTTGAGCAATTACTTAAAGAAGTCTATTCACTGAATGAGTGTGTCTCACTCAAAGTGAGAATGCTATAAGACCTTAGCCTGAAAGGGCCAGGATCTCACATTGCATCCTGGGCCATCTCTAGCCATCGTGATGAATATCAGGCCACTGGATCCAGATGGCTCAGGGGAAGAAAGTAAGGTTGGTGACCTTGCAGAGTCCTCCCTCACTCTAATCAAAGTCAACTGCAAGTCATTTCATCATCTTGATGTCATGGTCCTCTTCAAGAATGAAGGACAAAACACCACAACAACAATCTTGTCATATGATATTCTACACCTAATTTCTGTCAAACTGATCTGGTTTTCTTAGTTTTTCCCCCAGTAGCAGCAGGATGGAAGAGTTATCAAATACTAGGCTATTAGGTTTGCTTCTTTCTAGATGCTTTATCCTTCATCTGTTCCACTGATTGACCTCTCTATTTTCCAACCATTACCAAACCATTTTGATTATAACTGTTTTGGAGTATAATTTGAGATTTGGTTCTGTGAAGTCCCATTTTGTTTCATTATTCCCTTGAGATTTTTGATTTTCTGTTCCCCTAGATATATTTCAATATCTTTTCTAGGGCTATAAAAATAATTCATTGAGGGGGGTGGAGTCAAGATGGCTGAGTAGAAAGACTCACATATGCTAGCTCCGAACCCACAGCCCATGGATTTCCTCTAAAAAGAACTCTTGACAAATTCTGAAACAGTGGAAGCCGCGCAGCAACACACTGAAGGAGATTTCCATTGCAGAGAGCCCTGAAAAACCGATCCCAAAGGTCCATCGAGCCCTGGATGGGAACAGAGCCCTCCCCTACCCCAGCCGCGGAGCTCTGCCCCGGCCACGCGGCACTGAGAGGAGCAAGCAGAGCCAAGCAGGCTTCAGGGACTGTAATCTCTGGCGGCCGCGAAGGTCCCTCCACCCACAGACGCACAGGTCAGTGAGAGAGATGGGCTGAGAGGGGAGCAGGGTATCTCTGGGACTCGGGCCCACTCGGGAGGCGGCAGCAGAGGCAGCAGCGGCACAGGCAGCAGCGGCACAGGCAGAGGCAGCCGGAGGCTCCCAGAGCAGGCAGGAGCTCAGCAGCAGCTCCTGCGCAGAAGGTCTCTGCATAAACCCCCTGAGGGAACTGGGCCTGGGAGGCAGCCCTGCCCCCACCTGAGCACCAGCAGATAAGCTCCCATTGAATAGCAGCCAGGCCTGCCGCCAAAAGCCCTGAGGCTGGGGAGCCGCATTTGAGTCTCAGACCCCAAGCACTAGCTGGGCAGACCTAGGCAGAGGTGGAGAGGACTCTCAGAAGTCAAGTAACTGGCTGGGAGCATTTGAATCTCAGACCCCAAGCACTAGCTGGG
>CM053772.1:104977173-105006513 GCA_028658325.1 Potorous gilbertii | reverse complement strand
AGGGCAGATTGGTGATATGGGTAATTAGAATGTCCAGTGTATTGGGGAGGGGGAGGGTACAAATGGGGAGAAAATTTTGGAACCCAAAATCTTGTGAAAATGAATGTAAAAAGTTAAATAAATTTATTTAAAAAATAAAATACAAACTGCAAGCCCCCCCCCCAAAAATAATTAATTGCTGGATAATAAAAATAACTAATTTAATTTAGATAAAATTGCTATTTGTATTGTATTGATTCAGCCTACTCAGAAGCAATAACTATTTCTCCAATTATTTAAATCTGTTTCTGTATATGGTGTTTTGTGGTTGTATTCTTGTAGTTCCTGTGAGTATCTTGGTAGGTATACTTGTGCTTATTTCATATTTTTGTTGTTTATTCTGCTTAGTCATGTGCAACTCTTCATAACACCATTTGGGTTTTTCTTGGCAAAAGCACTAGAGTAGTCTGCCATTTTCTTCTACAGCTCATTTAAAGATGAGGAAACTGAGGCAAAGAGGGTTAAGTGACATGCCCAGGGTCACACAGCTAGTAAGTATCTGAGGTCAGATTTGAACCCAGGAAAAGGACTTTTTGACTCCAGATTAGGCAATCTTTCCACTGTTTCACCTAGCTCCCCTATGTATAGATAATCTGTAGTAATTCTAAATGAAATATCTCTACTGAACACTTAGTCTATAGAGTTAGCTGTTTTGTGGGTGATTCCTGTTCTGGTGGCCTTCTCTGACTAGAGTCCTGGAAGTTTACAACAAAGGGTAACTGACTAGAAACATGACATATACCAGCAGGGTTGGCTAAGTGTACTCAGATCAGCAACCCCACCCCCAACAAACACGCCAAAACCCAACTTTAACTGACCTTTGAGAGAACCTGGAAGAAGTTAGAAAGTTTCAAATAACAGATACTTGACACTTTGTGTAAGTCAAGTTGCTTACTTTTGATTAGGTCTGTTTATTGAGGAGACTTACATGTCCTCTCCTTAGCTGGTGTTCAAGGCCCATTTAGTCCTGGCTGGAGCTCACAATTTTATTCTGACCACACCCCCTGTTGTTCTCCCTCCACCTTACAAATATACCTAGCTTCAGCCTCATATGGACTGACAATATCCATAGAAAGATTCCTTTGTGTGTGGAAAAAGGAATAATCTTAGAATCTAAAGCATTAATAACCTTTTTTATGTCATGGGTCCTTTTGGCAGTCAAATGAAGCATGTGGACTCTTTATAATGATATTTTAAAATAAATAAAAATGTGATTACAAAGTAAATTGATTATATCAAAAGCTATCAAAATACTTTAAAAAACAAAAAGTAAATGAACTCAAGTTTAGGAACCTCTGCAGATCATTTCTGTTCAGATGGTACCTTTTTATTCTTTTAAAAGATCTCTGAATGCCTTAAAGAAATTACTATAGACTTCCTAATGTCATCACTGTCAGGTAGGCAGCTCATTATTGCTTCATCATGTAAATTTGGGAGAGTGAAATTGAGAAAATTTAAAATAAAGTTTTGGAACAGAGACTTGAAACCTTTCCCTTTGAGTCCCAAATTCCTTCTATTGATATGCCACACTGCTGGCCTTCTTTGTAGACTGATAAAGCGTTGCAGCTAAGTGGAAAAAAATATAATTTATAACTTGGTCTGCAGAGTGCCATCTGTCAGAATTTAAACAGTCTTAAATATTTCAGAATTATAATTTTCTGATCTTTAAGAGTTGTTGGCATATTGTATTTTTGTTATTGTTCCATCCCTTTATGAAAATAAATAAATGAATTAATAAACTCATGTTTATTTTTAAGGAAATCACATTTCTGCATTTTATATTCATTTTGGTTTAATAGCCATGAAACACTTTAACCTTTTTTTTAAATGGAAAGCTTTTTCTTTTTCTCATTAAAGTCTTAGTCTGATTCTTCAGCAATTACATATATTACATATATATATGTATACATATTTACATTCCAAGAGTTACTAGAAAAATCCATTTGGTTCAGGAGAGCAAAACATAACCTTGAAGACTTTCCTGAAAGAGGTTTCTATCATGCGTATGTCAAAATTTTACAGTGATTGGATATTGTTCAGTGAGCCTCTAATCATTAACATCAAGCAAGGTAGGAAACAGAGAGTCATGTTCTTTTCCAAAGTTTTCAACATTTTCATGGAAAGCTAGTATAGAGCTCACAGAAAAATTTACTAAAGATGATGAAGTCCTCCTCCGTGTGGGAGATATATTATGCTAGGTGCATCGAGCTCCAGAATATTCCAAAATATCTCAAAAGTGATCTATAATCAATGGAAAGATTTTAGCTTAACTATTCACATAGGGGGAAAAGTTGATTAAGAATGTCTATTTTCTAGACTATGAAGCTGGAGGCCAATGGATTAAAGCAATTAATTCATCAATCATAAATCATTTATTAAGCATTTGCTAGGCACTGTACTAAATATTGTCATACCAATAAAATTTGAAAATAACCCTTAATACAAAGGAGTTTACATAATATTGAGAAAGATAATATTTGCATAGCACAGAAAATACAAGGTGTCAAGGAAGACTAGTATCTCTGGTATTAGGGCTGCTTTCCACCTTCGGTGTCCATCTGCCACCCAACTCTCACCTGTGTCTCCAAGAAGCTATTAACATGGAAGCAGCCACACTCTAGTAAAACTACCTTGGCAGATAGACTAACCCACATTGAAGGTAATAAACAAGCCTACTATCTGTCAGTGAGTTAGGAACAGGGACAGTATACCACAAGTGTAGAATGACTTCCCCTGTGGAATGGGCAGATGTGAGCGATTTTTTTCCATGAAGGCAGAGAAAACAGGCACTGTGGAACACTTAGAGCTTAGTTAGACATTGAAAATGCTGAGGTCATCAACTTCATCCTGGGTCATCTACAGTCATCTTGACTTTGGTCTCACCACTAGATTTCCAGAGTTATTGGACTCTGGAAGAGAGTGAAGTCATGGATTTTGTACACATCTCCCTCACTTAAATCTGATTTATGCAAGGGTCAAAAGGCACTACCATTTTACCATTTTTACATACCTCAAAATCCTGTGGCAATGAGAAGCAGCAGCAAGTATGGATACACTGGGAGCTGTGATCACAACACTGCACACAGGCATAAGGTCATTCTAGACTGAAACAGCAGTAGGATTCTACAGCCCCCTAGGTATCTGAATAGCCTTTTTAAGGACCACACTATTCATCTGCTGGAGTGATGAAGGGCTTAGAAAAGATGCCCTGACTGTTTCACCAAACCTAACCTTGAACTGCTTATTGTGTAAGGAAGGGATCTTATCCTGTGGTCAAAACACACACACACACACACACACACACACACACACACACACACACACGCACACTTTTGTGAAGATAATTCCACTTATCATTGGTGCCTGGAATAAGATCACACTTATGGACAACAAGAAATCCAACAGCTCTTGTAAGAGGACTCAACAGCTATCTCGACCAAATAGTAGTCCTGAAGAAAACAAGATTGGCAAATGAAGACCAGCTTACTGATGAAGGAGATTGATACACATTTTTCTGGAGTGACCACAGTGATGGGGAATGGCCCAGAAACTGGCATCAGATTTACTCCAACTAATCTAGTCAACGAGCTTGTATGCTTCCCTCAAGAGTGAATGACAGGTTCGTGACAATACAATTGCCACTTGTAAGAAAGCACCACACTACCATAATCAGCTCCCACCATGAAGAACCCTGATGAGGTCAAAGAAGAAAATTTTGGACAGGGCAGCTGCCCGGGGCTCAGGCTTCAGTTCCCAACAGTCACGAGCCCTAGAGGGTAATGACGAGGCCAGTGCCCTACTGCTGCCCAGCCACTGTACCAGACCCTGGGTCAGGGCCACACAGACCTTTCTGGTGCAAGGAGGCCCCTCCACAGGAGCTAACTGATCGCAGCCATTCCCTCAGGGGATTCACTGTGCAGGCCCTGGGGCGGGGCAACCTGAGCAGGAGCAGTGGTACCTTGAGAGGAAAATGTGTTGGGCTGAGTCCTGAAGTATGGAGGGAGTTCTGTACAAATGGATCAATTATCTCATAGACTGGCAACCTAGCTGGTTTGTTTTAGATAATGGGATACTATCCTATTCGTAGGATGATGTGTGCAAAAGGAGCAAAGAAAGTATAAAGAGGGCAGTTTGTGAAATTAAAGAAATAAGTGAAACCAATGAATCTTGAAAACCAAAATGTCTGAACTTTGCCTTTACTGTGACCTCTTAATACAGCAAGTTCTTACTATACAAGAATTCGTACGTCATGATGACATTCCTTCATCCCCCAGTGTAGAAAATATGAGCAAAGCTTCATCTCCTCTTAGTGTCACATGTAATATATTCATCACCACACTCCAAGAATGTGTGAAGATAGCAAATGCCAAGTTTAAATCAGAGATGTTGCAATTGCCTCATCTGGATCCTTTAGTTTCTCCTGTATCACCTTCACCTGTCCAAATGAAGAAATGGTCCTTCAGTTACCCTAGTTCTTACAGTTCAGAGAGGAGTAGTCACACTATAAAAAAAACCAGGGCCTTCATACTTCACTGACTCTCACAACACTTTAGAAGAATCTACTCATATACAGACCACAATTATATTTCCCCTGAAGACCCAGATAGACCGGTTAACTCTTCAAGAAATGTTCTCAGTGGAGATTTGGCATCAGCAACCATTCTCAAAGAAAACAGAACAGTGTCCAAAATATGATCTGAATTGGAAGATGTTCTTCCATCCTTCTCTTCCTGAGGAAACTGAAATGTCCCACTTTCTTTAAGTATTGCTATGTAAAAACTTCTATAATTATATTGTTGTTATAGGGAGTTGTTTTTTTTCCCCTTTACTTAGAAGAATTTCTCTGCACTTTATAGAATAATGTTAAAAAAAAAACTCAGCAATTACAAAAAACCTTTAAAGTGTATTTTATCTTTATATAGTTTATTTGTGAAAGTATTTTCCTAATAACTTCAAAATAAGAATGTATATCTCTTTCTTTTGAAAAAATTATGGTTTAACATTTAGGCATTTATGAGGATAAATGTAGCTATTTTTTTTAAGTGTGAAGGACTGATGGTATCTTCAGTTTATATTGCAGCTTATACACATGGAGCCTTTTGCACCTCTATCAGAATGAAATATTTGATTGTGCCATGGACCAATTGCTCATTTACCCGTTAAAGTGCACTGCATTGGTGGACAGTGATCTCATTGCCTTCACTGAAGAAACAAAAAGGAACAACTAATAATATTTTAACATATCTTTAGCCCAAGTGACATGGAATATCAAGTATTTTTTTTATAAAACCAGACTGGGCTGTCCTTAAGATGTGCAGGTGACACTGTTGAATTGTTGATATGAAGTATTTAATTTTCACTTATTTATTACTTTCTGCTGCATCAAAAAGAGAGGACTGCATTCTGATTTGTGAACAACCAAATTTGAGATGTGCATTTGTTGTTAGTTGCATTGCACCAAAAAAAGAAGTTAATGTTGCAGTGAATTTGCTCATTTTAAAACAGAAATAAATTTACTTTTTGAGGAAAAAATTTCGAAGACTTTGACACCTTCATCATCAGTGTACCAAAATTGATCAAGTTTTTAATTCTTGGTGACTTTGACACTAGAGAAGGAACAGACTATTAGAATGGCAGGGAGTCCTTGAGAGGAATTGAGTAAGAAACAGCAATGGTCACTTACTACCAAAGACTTGGGCATCTCATGACTTTCTGTTTACCTAAATGCATTGAAACTTTGTGGATACACCTTACAGCAAACACTGGCATTTAATAGACTATGTCATTGCAAAGAGAAGAGACAGCAGTCAGGATGTCAGAGTGATGAAAGACGAAAATGGCACCAAAGTCAGCTACCATGATGACAGTAAATTATTTATCTTGAAAAGCTACAAGTTGAGACTTAAGTAGAGGGAGAGTAGGTGAGTGATTTTTGTTGCTATTGTTGTTCACAGAAGATAGTGCACTCAATGTAGCCTCTGAGGCTGAGATACAGCAAAGTATGCATCGATTCTCTGCTACTTGTGTTCATTTTGGTCTAACAAAACTAAGAAAACAGGTTCTCCACCAGTCAGAACTAGACCATTCCTATGTGGAACCATCAGTTACAAAAAATGGAAACATTTTGAATGCTGTTGATAAGTTCACTTACCTTGGCAGTATACTTTCCAAAGATGTACACATAGTTGATAATGTTGATGTATATATTGCCAGAGCTAGTTCAGTTTTTAAGAGTGTCTAAAGGAAAAAGTGGGAGAGAAGAAGTATTAGACTGCCTATCAAACTGAATGTCCACAAAGCCATTATGTTGAACTTATTGTATGCCTGTGAAATCTGGACAGTCTACCAGTGCCATGACAGGAAACTGAATCTTTCCATTTGAATTGTCTTAGGAAGATACTGAAGATCACCTGGCAGGATAAGATTCCAGACAATGAAGTCCTTTCTCAAACTAAACTGCCACGCATTTACACTCTGCTTCAGAGAACATAGCTCCAATGGACTGGCTACATTATTCAAACGTCAAATGTACTTTTGTCTAAGACTGTTTGATAGAGAACTCAAACAGGGCAAGCAGTTACATGGAGGTCAAAAGAAGCAATAAAAGAACATTTTCAAAGTCTCTCTGAAGGTTTTTGGAATCAAATGTGAGGCATGGGAGACACTGGCACAGGATCACCGAGGACAGTGTGCCTGCTTTGAAGATGGTCATGTACTGTATGAACAAAGCAGAATTGAAGTAACTCAAAAGAAACATGAAATGCACAAATTTATACATCTCTACTCTAAATTTTTATTAGGACTATTTATGCCCCACTTGTGGCAGAGTGTTGTGAGTTGTATTGGTCAATCAATCATTGTTAGACATACTGTACCTTGACCCCAATGACAGAGTGATGTCATTTTGGTCCTCTTTCAGAATGAAGAACAACCAACCATAGGAAATACATGAAGTAGACTTGAAGTAATCTAATAAAGGAAGGCACTAGCAGTCAGAGGAAGATCAGGAAAGGTCTCTGTCATGAGGTGGTATTTTATCTAAGACTTGAAGATAGCCAGAATTGAACCTAAGAAAAAAAGACAATATTGCCTTTAAGAAATTACTGAAGTTGCTTGGTGACCCCAAAGTTCTCTGAAAAAAAAAAAGACTCAAATTTTCAATAGCAATATTTTTTTCTGATGATGTTGTACGGCTAAGAGAATTTAGCAATCTCTGAAGAAGTGACATTAGGGGACACTCAAAGTTCAATAAAGAAGAAGATGGTGAGCATGGAAAAGTTGCAATACATTATAAATAAGGAATAGTTAAGGAAAAGCAGTATAAAGAATGATATCAACAAAATACATGATCATAAAATAAATAGGTTAGTTACATAATGAAAGTGATTGAACACACAACCCATATGTTTCACTGGTACTCTAAAATAGTAAGAGAATCTAAGAAGGCTCCAAGGACATTGGGTGGTCCCTCAGCGGCAACTTATGGAGGACACAGAGAAGAAAACCATAATATGGAAAAGAAAGGCCTAGATGGACTATATGTTTTGTCAGTGGAGAATATATTCACAGCAGTGAGATCAGGGTCACTGTATATTAGTAAAATCTAATGCCAAATATCCTAATTTGATGAATAATATTTTAGGGAGTTGTAAAATATTGTCCCCTGCGGAGTCATAATGCTTGTAGAGGTCAGTGAAACACAAATCTAATGGTAACCTAACTTTCTCAGGTTGGATGAAAGAACTATTGAACCTTGAACCCTCTACATAAGTACATTGTGAGAATGTTCACATGCTATTTTATGGAATTCATCCAACTTTGCCCCTCACTGAGATTTAAAACTATTACTTACAATTCTTGCCAACTATCTCAATATGATCACTTCTTCTACCTTAACTTTATTCAAGTAGGAGGAAGCAAAATAATAAACTAAAATTATAACTTGTAATTATTTGACAATAGGAGGAAATTAATGCCATCTCTTAATCATTAATGATCTTCCAATCAGCATAATCAGGGCTATGTAGTATTGATGATGACCCTCTATTTAAAATTATTATGCACATATCAGAACTAAGAATTGACTGAATTCATCAGCATTTACTTTATAAGTCATAATATGAAATTCTAACCACAAATATACAAAAACTTTGTTAGGGAATGGCATATGTGAATTAGAAATAAGTTAGTTTCTTTGCCTCTTTAACTTTGTTCTGAAGAGGAAACTAAACATTTTAAAATACTTACCTTAATCTCTGTCGACATGATATGTACTATGTTTTAATATTTAATATTAGTACTATAAGGAAACCATTTATAGCTTCTTTTATTGACATCTTTAAAAGTAATCCGTAAATATTTGTGATGTAAAAGCACAACAATCTGTAAAAACTTTAAAAAAAATAAAGATAGCTTTAAGATTAAAGGGAACAGGGTGTGAGAAATCTGTCACTAAGCTAGAGACCATAAAGAGTGCCTTCAGAATAAAAATGATACCAGTTAAGACACCTAAAACAAGCCAAAAGGTCACAACAAGTCAACAAGTTAAAAAAAAAAATCCAAGAATGAAGTCAGTAGTAGAAACTGTAACCTCAGATATATTCAGACAAAAGAAAAAGTGTCTAACTAGCTAGATTAGCTAGATATCCTATTGCTAGTAAGCAGATTTTACATATTAGATATAACTAGAATTTGGGGGAAATAAGATCATGGATTGATAAGACTGTGAATTAGCTTAAAGAAACAAGAATGGTAAAGGGGTAGATATGGGTATGATTGCATTCTCTTAAGAACATATATTCATTTAAAGAAAACCAAGAATTAGAGAAGGGTAGCAATGTGAAGAGCATTTGAGTGAAGAGCAATTGAAGGAAAATAAAAAGCAATGCTGTCATCAAAGTATCAGACCAGGTCAACACCCCATAAGAACTGAAAAAAAAAGGAAGTGAAGAATTTGAGAAATGGATCATAAGGCTGCCAAAGTAACTTATATTTACAGTGACAAAGTTCTTCAGTGTTCTGGACATCTGCTAGAGTTCCCTCTCTCTCTCTCTGCCCAAAGTAAAGTACCAAATTATCTCCTGATTCATCCTAATGAAAATCTCATCCTTTAAAAGGTGGAGGTAGAAAGAAATTATGTCATAGATCCAATTCTTCCTAACAGGGAGAAACAGGTAGAAATGATGGAAGACTAGGGGGAAAGTGAAATTTCACCTTAGAGTTTATAAGAAAAGAAATCTGGGGAATATTGTTACATGTACCCTAGGTTTTGGAAGAGTGGCTTTCAAGACTGCAGAGGAAGCACAGGTTAGATTCCTTAGAATAAAATTATAAGAGAGAAGTCAATTCAGGAAGAATTGAAAGCTCTTAAAAGTGAGATTATGAAGACAAAAAAGGAAACCATTCCAATGAGAAGGGAAATATGGAGTTCTCTAAAGAGATTTATGTGGATACAGAAGGAATTAATCAAACAGTTTTTTAAGCCAGATATAGAAGGTGGAAGCAAGGGCATGATAAATACAAATTTATGGCATGATTCTATAAGAATAGTATCAAGATGTAAGGCAAGTCTAATATGCACCCAAGTATTTAAAACAACATTTCTCATAATAGCAAAGAACTGGAAATGGTGGTACATGGATATTATGGAATGCTACTGCATTGTAAGAAGGGAAGCACAGGAAGACATGTAAACTAATACAAACTGAAGTTAAGAAAGCAATACACATGATAACTACTACGATTTAAGTGGGAAAAAAGCATTAGCACCAAAAAAATTGTAATTGCAAACTGTGTAATTATAACTAAGAATGGTCCTGAAGTACTTCCCTCCCTTCTTTGCAGGTGTGGGGGTCTACTGATGGCATATACAGTAGGTAATGTTACTTATTTGAGGTATGGAAGAATTTTACTTAGGTGGCTATTTTTTCTTTGTTTTTCTTTACTTTTTATTCTTTTTATAAAGAGTGGTTCTCTGGGTGACAGAAGAGAGAGGGACACATTAGAAAATGAAGTATTGTTAAAGAAAAACACAGAAGACAGCAATGATTTTTTAAACAGTATCATAAGAGTTAATACTCAAAATGAGCCAACTAGTGAGGAAAACTTCATAGAAAATTGACTTCTATATTGGAGAGGAAGGTCAAATAAACCAAAGGGCTGCTAAAGGAAAAGACTCTCAATTTTAATTTTTCTTCTGCTTTCTTTACATGACTTTTGGATGGAAAGGGCAAAAATAAAACAAAAGAAAAAGGCTAACATGAGTTCCTAACTCAAGATAAATAATATGGTAGCAAAAGAATACCTAGCTATCACTGCTGGGTTCAAGCCATGTGGTCCAGATGATCTACACGGTCAGCCACTGAAAGAACCAAAAGAAGCATTCACTGAGGAATTTTTAGGGATATTTGAAATTCTGTGGAAAATATAAGAGTTTTCAAGGGATTAGAGGCAAATGATTATTTTTTTAAATGGAATTGTGTCTACAAACTATAGAATCGTGAGAGTGACTTCCATTCCTAGCAAAATTCTATTTTATTGAAGGAATAATTATCAAACATCTAGAAAAGGAAGAGGGAATCTTGTAAAATATAGTTTAGCTTAATTTTAACAAAGTATTGATATATATCATCTTGTAGCAAAGATGAATTGATCACAATTAGGTAGATTTAGACTTGGTTTAGTGGTTGGATGGATCTCTAAAGTCATCCTTAATGGTCAATGTCAACTTGGAAGGTCTCCAGGGCAGATCCTCAGGAATTTTTACTTAATCTTGTGTTGTCTAATCATTTTCCCAGTGGATGGTGTGCTTCCCAAATTTGACTCAAAATCTGGATAGATCACGCATTGTATGAAACAGTCAGTATTCAGAGAGATCTTGATAGGACAGAAGAGTCAGTAAAACATAAGTTCCTTGACATCAGGGACTATTTCCTTTTCATCTTTGTATCTCTAGAGGTTAGCACAATATCTGGCACATAATAGGCACTTAGTAAAATGTTCACTGAACTGTACTGAATTGAATTAAGTATCTATTAGCTAGTGGCATGGTGGATAGAGTGCTAAGCCTGAAGTCAGGAAGACTCAGCTATTTGAGTTCAAATCTGACCTCAGACCCTCACTAGTTATATGACCCTGGGGAAATCACTCAGTTTCCTTCCATGTAACATGGAAATAATAATACCTACATCTCAGGGTTGTTGCGAGGATCTAATGAGATTATATTTATTTAGTACATAATAGATACTATGTGAATGCATGTTCTGTTCCCACAGAATAAAGCCAGTATCGAATTCTGATATTAAAGAGGAAATATAAACAATTAGGACTGTATCTTTAATGTCTTCTCTTCAATGAACAAAGTATTTCACTTTTAGGAGAAGAATTTGTCCATTAGTAATATCTGAGCATTGGTGTGGGGAAGCTGTGCTATAGCCAGCTCAGAGTCGGTAATTGAAAATGACTTAAAGTCTGTTAGCATCCAAGCTATAAATGGTTGTCCAGTGCTGTGAATATTGCGTTGGCAATACAGCACAGGTAGAAAAATTGGTGGATTTTCAATGTCTGTGCAGTAGGAGTAAGATAGCAGAGAAAAGGTAAAGGTTTTCCTGATATAGGTAGGAAAGAAAATCACTTTGTAACTAAGACAACCATCAAAGTACCTAACAAATATTTCATACTTTTGTTTGTTTTTAATTCTTTCTAAACAGTAACAAGAATTCACATTTATATAGTGCTCTAAAGTTTACAAACATTTTCCTGACTACTTGACTTTAACTTGTAAAACACAGGTAGAACTAAATATTGTTAGTGGGTTCTACTTTATTTTAATAGTTGTATTCTTATAGAGAAAAATAACAGATCACATATACTTAGCTCTTTCACAATGTGACCTAGAGAGAGGCCTCCTGGTCTCAGTTTTCTCATCTGTGAAATGAAGGGATTGAGTTATAGAAGACTCTAAAGGGTCTCTTTCTGCTCTATATGTTCATAAGATCCAGGTATGTAAACCTTAAGATAGCCTTTCTCCTAAACATAGTCAGACATTGAAATACATCATTGTCCACCTAGTGGTAACTAGAAGAATCGGGGAGACCAGAAGCAGGGCAGATGGCAAGATGTCTACAAGGCTGTGAAAGTGAAGTGTAGTCTAGTGCTGGCTACATATGTTGGCTTAGTTGTACTCACTCATACCCAAGGAGAGGTTCTAAAAGTTTGTGGATTATGACAATTATTTGTTGTTTTGGAGTATTAGCTAATATTATAAGCCCAAGATGATGAGCAAGTTAAATTGCTTTTCTATTTGATAACCTTTTAAATACTTGAAGACAACAAATATGATTCCTCTCTAACTCCCTATCTGTCTTCTCCTCTCCAAGTTAAACATAATCCGATCATTTAATCCACCCTCATACAGTAAGTTTAAATGAAATGATCCATGTAAAGCTCTTTGCAAAATCTTAATGTGCTGGATAAATGTCACCTGGGAGATGGTAATGATGATGATAACTCCAGTCATCTCACTATTATTTTTTAATATTTTATTTCTCCTTAATTACAAGTAAAATCATTTTTTAACATTGGCTGTTGATTCTTAGTTTTGAGTTCCGAATTCTATTCTTCCCTCTCTTCCCTCCCCCTAAACAATCTGATAAAGCTTATACATGTGTGATCATGTAAAACATTTCTATATTAATAATTTTGTGCAAGAAGACAAGGAAGGAAGGAAGGAAAAAAGGAAGGAAGAAAGAAAGGAAGAAAGGAAGAAAGGAAGAAAGAAAGAAAGAAAGAAAGAAAGAAAGATATCCTTAGTCTGTATTCAGAAAACATCAACTTTCTGTGGAGGCAGATAACATTTTTCATCATGAGTCCTTTGGGATTGTCTTGGATCATCATATTGCTGAGAATAGCTAAGTCATTCACAGTTGGACATCATACAATATTACTGTTTTAGTGTACAATGTTCTCCTTTACCTCATTATTCTTATCACCATCCTCTGGACATATCCCAACTTGTCTGTGTTCTTTCATGAATATTACTCCCAGAACAGAACAAGTACTCTGTTTGTGGTTAGATTAAGACAGAATAATGTACCCATCCACTACCATTTTCTGGGAGGCATGTCTCTTGGCAAAGTACGAAACCACCTGGACTTTTCAGACTGCCATGTTCCATTGAACTTTCCATTCAATAACACTTCCAAGATCTTCATAAGAATCATCATCTTATCTTTTTTTCTTTACCTCTGGAATAATTCAGACCCCACCCTACCTCACCAATACCAGCAAATTAAGTGGGTCTCTTAGGGTAGGGATTGGAAAATGGAATGGAAAAGATAGTGTGATGATTCATGGTATGGTTTTGGTTTTTGTTTTGTTTGTTTTTTGTTTTTGCTTTTTGGTGGGGTTTTTGGTGGGTTTTTTTTAGGATGAGATAAGCAGAAGCAGGGATAGGGACACTTCAAAGATGGATGGGAGGTAGAAGTCAGCTTTGAAGCTCTCTTTGTGGGTTACCTACAGATGCCACCACTAGCTGTGTTGTCTAATGTACAGGTGTTAGGTTTTATAGCTACTGTTGTAATGAATCACTGGTTTATTTTTAAATAAGCTACTCTATATTTAGAACAGAGAGATCTCATCTTGCCTAGCTTGTAGGCCTAATAAATCTTCATAGAAGAAGTTATATTTCTTCACAAAGAAGCCCAACTCTTAACTTCACTCCTAGATCAATTAATAAATGGACCCCACAAATAAAATATGACAAACTCTCAAATAAAATCATTAAATACATGTGATAATGACATGACTTTAAAAAAAAACTTACCCTTACAATTTTGCATTCATGCTATTTTTGCATGTATAAATTCAGTCCTTCTTCCTTCTTGGATTCAGACACAAAATTAAAATTATAAAATGCCTCACCATGGTGAATTAAGCAAAAAGCTCACATTCATTTTATCCCCCTTTTAACTTTACTTTCAATTGGATTTCCCTGTTTAAAAAGAATTTTTTGCTACTCTCAATGTGTCCTGGGCTTATGCAGTTCTGCAAATGTCTTTGGGAAAGGTGAAACATTGCAATCAAGGGATAGGACTCCTCAAAATGGGAGAGAGAATTGGACCTTCAGAGCCTAGCTATGTGATTTTACTGGTGTTGAGAGCTACCGAAAACATCCTCTACCACTGAAGGTTAGCAATTTCTCTGGGACTTATAGCCCTGAGCTGCCTGGAGCATTGAGAGATTGTGACATGACCAGTGTCACACAGTCCATATACATTAAAGGTGGATCTTTATTTTAGGCCTTTCTGGATCTGGGATTGACTCCCTACTATGCTTGAGTTCATAAAGTTGATAGAACTTTAGGATTTTGTTTACAAATAATGCTGGATCTTTTTATACTTAACTGTTTCCTGACAAATCAAGTTAAATCAAAATGATAGTATTTGTCATATTAAAGGCCTTATTTAGTGCTCAAAATTCTAATTTTCCAAGAAAAAAAGAACAAAATACTGTCATGTAAAATGTTTGTGGGAAATAAGAAGAGAATGAATTCGCTTCTAAAATTTTTTTTAAAAATCAGTAACCAAAGAATGTCAAACTATTTTCCTTTATAAAAATCTCTCATCACCTACAACTGGCTGTGCTAACAAAATAAAATAAAATAAATGTAATTTTACTCCAACAGGCATCAGAAATAAATATTTCTTTAAAGAGCCTTCTGGACATTAATTTACCAGCAATTTGGAGCATGTCTAGGGCATGAAGGGCATGAACTGGTTCAAACGGATAGGAAGAAATGTGAATGACTGACAGCTGTGCATGCCTGGCATCTGAAATCTATACCTCTTGTCTATACCTGGAGCACAAGACCTCCAGGAAAGTGGAGGATAGGTACATTTATAGTATCAGATTTAATATGTAAAGTATATTGTCTAGTATTCTGCCAATAATTACTACAAACCATTTTCATCCTCACTCCCCGTCACTGCTGGCTTAGATCCCCAAAGAAAAGACCAGCCCATGATTGATTTTTTTTTCCACAAAAATTGGAATTTCCAAATAAGCTGTATAGCTTTTCCTGAAAGTACGCAAGTGAATGAGCTGTTAAAGCACAAGGAATGACCTGGTCTCTGGTAGATGGGGCAGGCAGTGTGACAGAAACCCAGTATTTGTGTGATCTTTTGGCCTGGCTAGCATATTTATACTCACTTATCTCTCCCACAAACTGAGCTCAAATCAAAAGTTATAAAAATAAGGCAGAGTCCTCTGGGGAAATGGATTTATCTCAAAGAACAGCCAATGTGTTTTAATACTTTGACGAGAAGCAAAATGATCTTTCTCTTGACTTTTACCTGTCCCAGTTATTTGTACCTAGGCGGCAACTTCTTTCTTCCCCCTTTTCATTCTTTACTATGGTTCATCATATCTGAAGAAAACAAAGCCTTCTTCTTAGCACCTCCCCTCATACTTTTCTTCCCATATCACATTGGTTCTCATCATTGTTTCTCTCTCTGATTGATCTACATTATATACTTAAAAGTACATCTTCTGTTCTCTGTTGTGTTCATCTGATCATGTCTTGACATTTTTCTACCAAGGATGACCGTGGTTTGGCTCACCAACTCCCCCTACTGATTTTTACTGACACTACCCCTTGTTTAGTTCTCTCTACTGAAGAAATGGAAATAGGTTTGCAATTTCCCTTCTAGCCTTTAGGTTTTCAAAAGATTTTTTACTGCTAGTAACCCAAGGGATATACATAGCAGCTAAATATTACAATATTATATACTATTTCCTGACCATATTTAAACTGTCATTCTCCTGTGCTCCCACCTTCACCTTCTACCTGGGACCCAACCTGGTTTCTGATTGGTGACCCAAACCAACTATCTCCATGCCATGCCAATGCATGTATCCTTTCCTCTTCCAGCTCTAGCTCTGAAAGTGTTTTTTTTACAATCCATATGCTTATTAAATATATGCAATGTGATAGGCTTTACAGAGGCATGTGTGTGTGTGTGTGTTTCTGTTTATGGCCATATAGTAAGTATTTGATAGGTGAGATTTCAACAACAGATCCTCATTGCAAGTATAACCTTTCCCATTTGTAGTGATCTTGGTAGAAATGTCAAGGATTGGGAGAGGAAAGGGAGAACATATACAATTACATGAAATGATGTGTCAGTCAATTATCTTATGTCTCCAATCACTTATTCCCATGACTTTTTGTCCATAACACTCATTCCTTGCCACTTCCTTTTATATGTTAAGTTTTGCCATTATACTGTAAGCTTCTTGAGGGCAGGCCCTATCTTGCCTGCATGAATTTGTATCCCTAGAATTTAGCATACAGTCTGAAATATATTGTCATACAGAAATCATTTTCAAAAAAATCTCCTAAACTTTGTCTTTGAGACCAGAAGGAGCTAGAACATTTTTAGGTCCCTGCTACTAACTGGCATCACTTTCTTGCCATTTTACCTTGGCATCTTTACCTTGGCACCTTACCTTTACCTTGAGGTTAGCCAATCCCAATCATTTTTTAGCTGAATGATGATCAGCATTTCTTCACAATCTCACCTGTAGTTAAGGGGGCTAATTTCAGGAATACCTTATTCTACTTGATCTTTAAAAACTCTGCTTATGATCTTCAGGTCATAAAAAGTGGACATTGAAGGTATGTCCTTCAGGCATACAGACTAGTTAGAATAGAACACTTTCTCTCAAGGGATGATGGTGAAAAACTAGAAAGAAAAAATATGATGGAACCTGCTCTACTTGAGATCTGAAGTCATATTTTTACTGGATATGTTTGATGATCTATATGTGTAACTTCTGATAAAACATAAAGGATTCTCATCAACTTTAGCTCCCTTCTTGCCTGATCTGTTTGTGAATGGTATATGCAAAAGGCACAGAGGGTCTGCTTGCCTGAGACTTATACTCTTGCAGAGGGCTCTAACTCCCTACATCTATTCCAATTAAAATAAAAATATAGCACATATTAACTTCCTCCAGACCAATCTAAATTGTATCATCATTGTGGACAGAACCAATTTTCTCTCTTATAGCATCATATTCCAGAACTAGAATTATACAGAAATATGTACCTCATGCCTTTAAATTTGTGTGTGTATGTATTTATTTATGTGTATGAGTACTAGTTCCACTGGTAGATTGTATGCTATTAACAAACCCTGTAGTTAGACTAGAGTTGGGTGTGACTATGTTTCTTTTCCTTGAGATCTGGAACCAGTTTAAGTTATTTAGCAATGAATATGGAGTCCTAGGAGACCAATTCAGTTTCCTCATTTAGGATATGCACCTCTCAGAGCAAGGAATATATTGAAGCAGTAATAGGAGCTTGAGGTTGGAAAAACCCAGACCAATTGCTTCTGTTGGCAAGAAGTTTTTATAGCCTTCCTACAACATATGAATGGGACAGAGTGGTCCTTTGGGACAAAGAAATTGGCAGAGAAAATAGAACATGAACAAATATAGGGAAACATGAGAAATATGGGTGTGATAGGCTATTTTCAACAGTGACTGGTCCTGGTTTATATAAGTATAAAGTAAAAAGTGTATCTTTCCCCCACTATTATTTGGTATAATCTAGGTAATCTATAATAATGTTATGCAATAGCAATAAGACAAGAAGGGGGAAAAGGTATCATCAAGGGAAATCTAAAGTTCATCCTATTTACTGCTAAAATGTTCTTAGAAGATCAAATAGAATGAGCAACAAACTAAACTAAACTAAAACAATGAATAGCTTCAATTTAGTAATGAGATACGTTGAGGGTGGGGTGTAGGAAGCAAACCCATGATTTCATTCATATAGGAAAATCCTGATAAGGAAACTCCTGCTAATACAGACTGGCACCTGCTCTGAAGTTTACGATCCTATAGATTTTCCTGAGGACACTGAGAGCCCGTGACTTGCCCAGGTTCAAATAGTCACAAAGAACAATAAGAGACTAGAAACTGTTTAAGTAAGAAAACACTTGGTTACTTTTGCAAATGAAAACTAAATAGCAGGAAAAAAATTCCAGTTAATAATAGAAACCAATTTATAAAATCTTACTATGATGAGAGATTATGAACAGTAATGCTATTTAAATAAGCAAGAAACAGTGGAAGTAAAAATAAAAAAGACTGGTAAGAAACAATTAAAATGATTCAGAAAGTGTTTATGTATTAAATTGAAAGAATATGCAATATGAAAACGGAAGAAACTTGTAAAGATGTTTATGAGAAACTTTTGGGCATCAGGGGCAATGAAACCACCACATGAAATCTTCATAAGGAACTAAGTGACATGGAAGTAAATAAAGATGGAAAGAGCAGTTAGAATAAGTCAAGTATAACTAGACAAGATCTATGCTGGAAGTGATGGAATTTTCAAGGAATTGAGACACTTACTCACAAGGTGGAAAAGCAAAGCATAGTAACTTCTTGTTAAAAAAAAACTACAGATTTTATTTTTAAAGGTGATTATAAGAATATAAATAATTCCCTAGTCAAATATCAACTTTCACATTTCTGCAAAATTTTGTATGAATGTATTCTGTATACACATCAAAGGTTTCCTTGATGGAAATAATAGAAGGAAATAAGCAAGTTTCCACAAACAATAAACAGACCATATTTTTATAGTGACACAATTGACTAAAGGGTTTAGGAAACATAAGGTGACATTATGTTTGCAATTTATTCACCAAAAAAACAAAAAAAATCCCACATGATTTGGTAACAACAGTCCCCTTCTTAACAGCTCGTCTTGAACTATAGGCTATTACCCATATTTTAATATAGCTTTGAGAGATAAAACAATAGAGATTACTTTAAAAACATCTGATTAAAGAAGTCAATCAACTATAATGGATCTATGATCATCAATTCAAGACTTTACTTAATTGATACAATTTGCAATCCATTTATGCCTACTCATTTTACGGGTTTGTTGTCCTGTCATCCCAAAAAGTTTGCCAAAGGAGCTCGATCCAAGATTCCCAATGCCTTGCTCAATTTTACCTAATATCCTGAGGCTATCAGTGGAATATAATGGCTGTCTTTTTTCGCACCATGAGCCTCTCTCTAATTTGCTCTCTATGTGATAATCATCTTTAGTTCTTTGGAAACAGTGTCATTCCATACCTTGTTGTCATACAGAAAAGCCAGGTAAAATGCTAGCATGTAAAAGATGGGCCTTTGATTTTATGTAATGTTTGAGAAAATAAAAGATTTTTAAAATTTCCTGGAAGGCAATTTGGGTACAAATTGAAATATGTCAATAGACCTGTATCTGCTTGCTCTTTTCTGTGTAGATGGACAGGCTAAACTCTTTTGATTTTTTACAGATCTCTTCTATGATGTTCTTCAATGCTTTGGAGTGTGATAAAATTGGCAAAATGTCATCAGCAAGCAGGAGTATCATCCATATCCCTCCTTAACCTGAACTCTACTCTGGATCTCTGGTGACTATCTTTGACAAGTATGCATCTTCTTGTTTTAAGCCTTTCCTGATTTTTTTTAATCAAAGAGCCATTGAACAGGATTATTTCTGTAATTACATCTACTAAAATATTGTAAATGATATATAGAAAGGAGACACCTTATTGTAAAAGAGCCTAATAAGGGTTTTCCTTTTCTTGTTGTTCTAACAAGTCAAATACTTTTCCATAATCAACACGTAATCAGCACAATTGGATTTTATATTTCATTATGATAACTTTCAGTTAATTGTAAGACAGTAATAAATGCTAACATTTATACATTACTTTAAAGTCAGTAAAGTTGGAGTGAAGCCAAGATGGCAGAGTGATCTGAGGCAGTGGGATTGAAATTGTCAACAAACGAGAATCATCCCAAAATTCACCAGATCCAATTCTGATGAGGGAATACAGAAATCAGTGAATCATTCCTCCATCTCAGCTTGACAAAGAATGAAAAATTTCTAGAAAAGTCCACAGATGACTCTGGGATAGAAGCATGCTATTCATGGAACACATCAGAATCCAGGGAGTCATTGTGCACCAGGTCAAAAGGAGGGCCCAAATTTATTGTAAAGAACCCCTAGATCCATAGTGGGGCACTATAACAGAGGCAAGTAGGAAGTGTCAGCTTTTCTGCCCACTTTCCAGTCTAGATCACAGATCCAGGGCAGTTTGAGAATGCCCTGCATTGGGAAGTAAAGTTACCAGGTAGAGAGACCCAGGATTATGTATGAAAAAAGGAAAAAGTTCAAAAGTCATCACTAGTAGCAATAGTGATATAGCCCATGTCTCAAGGGAAGCAGGGTCTCACTTCTAATATCAATCCAGCCTGCAGAGGAATAACTAGGACAAGAATCCCAGACCAAAGGCAAACCTACAATTATGCTATTCTAAATCAATATTACATTCTAGGTGGCTGATAAGGGTGGATTCTAGTAGCAGCCTACCCTTACACAAGCTAAAACTCGGGCCAAGAACTTTCAGGGCTCAGACTAGGTAGGGCAACAATCAGACTTTGCCATTGATCAATCATTTTGGGAGCACTGGAAGTTTGCATTTCCTTGGTCTCTTCCGAAGATGCTAGAATAAATATCACAATACTTAACACCTTAATAAATCATCAAAAGAACCAGTACAGACATATCCTTCAGAAATGTGGCAGAGTCCAACCCTAACATCAAGTCTGAAGTCAGGAAGTAGGCTGGAAAAATGGGCAAATAAGAACAACAAAATCTATTATGGTAGCAGGGATACTCAAGGTACAAATGCAGAAGAGAATGAATCCAAAACGTTTGCAAGTCATGTCTCAGAGAAAATTGTAGTTTGGTCACCAACTCAAGTAGAATTCCTGAATAGATGAAGCCAAATTTTAAAAGTTTAATTTTTAAAATAAATGGAATAAAAGAGCTTGAAGAGGGGAAAGGTAAAAGAAATGAGAGCTATGGAAGAAAGAAATTGAAAAGGAATTAATAACTTAGAACAAGAGGGACAAAACATTGCCCAAACAACAAACTCCCTGAAAACATTAATGGACCAAAAAAGAATAAATATAATTACTTCATGAGGCAACAAAAATGTTCAGTCAAAGACTGAAAAAAAATAAAAGAAAATTTAAAATGTTCCATAATAACTGACCTAGAAAACAGATCAAGAAAAAAAATAAGAATCATTGAACTATCTGAATGTCATAACCAAAAAAACCTAGACATCACATATCAATAATGCTTAAATAAAGCTTCCTAGACCTCTTAGTACAGGAGCGTAAAGTGGAAACTGAAAGAATCCAATAGTCACCTCCTGAAAGAAATCCTGAAATAAAAATTTCCAGAAACTTCATAGCCAAAATCCAGCATTTCCATGTCAAATTAAAAATTCAAGGAGCAAAAAAGAGTGAATTAAAGTACCAAGGAGCCACAGTCAGAGTCACATACTATTTAACAGGCACCACTCTGAAGGAAACTTGGAATATCATATTCTAGAAGGCCAAGGATATTGTTATAGCCAAGAATAACTTACCCAGCAAAACTGAGATAATCCTATAGGGAAAAATAGACTTTTAATAAAACAGAGGATTTTCAAGCATTCCTGATGCAAAGACCAGAGCTGTAGAGAAGCTTTGAAGTTCAAACTCAGGAGTGAAGAGAAACCTAATGCGTGAACATGAATGAACTGCTTATATTCAAATGTGTGGAGTTAATATATGTGTCCCTTCTGCTCTCTAATATTATCAGGATTTGTACAGGGAGTTTAAACAGATAAGGACTAGCAATAATTCTGTTATGTCTTGATGATCTTAAGAGAAGAATGAAAAGAGAGGGAAAGAAAAATATGCTGGAGAGGAGGAGGGAAAAGAAGATTAGGGGAAAATTATCTCATATAATCAGGGTATACAATAGGCATCTATACAAACAAGGAGCAGAGTGTGGGGGCATTGACTAACCTTGAATTCTCACTCTCATCTGAAATGGTCAAGAAAAGGATAAATACACATATGCAACTGGGTACAAAAATACATTTCACTCAACAGGGAAATAGGAGGCAAAGGTGACAGGAAGAAGAAGAATTTGGGGGAGGGTAGATTAAAGGATGGATTTGTCTGAAGTAAAACAAACTGTAAAGATGTACAAATATATTTACAGTTATATTTGAGGTGACAAAGTAAAATTGGCAAACAGGTGAGAAATTAAGGTGTACAGATGGAAAGTGATGAACTTTTTTTTAGTGTAATAATCAACCAAAGGACTAATTACAGAGGACTAATGATGAAACATATTACCCACCTCCTGAGAGGGAAGTGAAAGACTCACAACAAAGAAATGTGATTTTTTAAAAAATGGTCAATGTAGAAAGTTGTTTTGATTGGCTATGTGTTTGTAATGGGTTTTGTACTCCTTGCATTGTAAAATGGGGGAGGGTCTTGGTGTGAAACTAAAAAGGCAGATCTGGACTAATTTAGACAAATAAAATACTTTTAAAAAATTAAATCTTTAAAGTATTTTACCTAGGTTGTGTCATTTGAGCCTCAAAAAAGTCTTGTGAGGAAGGTGCATCATCACCATTTTATAGACAGAAAGTCAACAGAGAGTTACGAAGTACCAGGCACCGTACATTAAATCACTGAGTATACAAAAAAAAGGTCAAAGACATAGTCCCTGCTTAAGAGGTTTGCCTTCTAATGGGAGCAACAATATGGAAACTGCTATGTACATACAAAACATGTAAGGTATAAATGTGTGGTGATTTCAGAAGCTGGTGTATTTTGCAGTCTTTCAGTCATGCCCCCATTTGGAGTTTTCTTGGCAAAGATACTGATATGATTGGTAATTTCCTTCTCCAGCTCATTTGAGGAAACTGAGGCAAACACGGTTAAGTGATTTACCAGGATCACACAAGTAATAATTGTATGAAACCAGTGACAAACTCAGGAAGATGGGTCTTCCTGACTCCAGACCTGGCACTTCTTCCACTACACCACCTAGCTGGCCCAATTTCAGAAGGTAGATTCTAGCAGTTGGATGTAGGGGAAGAAAGAAGAAGGGAAGAGGTGGACCAGGAAAAGACTCTTACAGAAGGTAGGATATGAACTCAATCTTGAATAAAACCAGGGAACCTAGGAGGAAGAGATGAGGAAGGAGAGAATCCTCTACTATAAAGGCAAAAAGCTGAGAAGGAGTGTCAGGTACAAGGAACACAAACAAGGCCAGTAAAGCTAGATTGTAGATTGAGGAGAGTCACATCTAAGAAGGCTAGAAAGAGAGCAGGTTGCGAACGTTTTCAAATGTCAAAGGAGGGTTTTATATTTGATCCTGTTGGTAATAAGGAGCTACTGGAGTTTATTGAGTAGGAGGGATGATGTGCTAAGACTTGTGTCTTACTCGTATGAACTGATGCTAAGTGAAGTGAGCAGAACCAGGAGAACATTATACACAGTAACAGCCACAGTATGTGAGGACTGTTTTTGATAGACTTTGACCTTCACAACAATGCAAGCACCTAAAACATTTCCAAAGGTCTCTTGATGCATAATGCTATCCATATTCAGAGAAAACAACTACAGAGCTGGAATGCAGAATGAAGTCAATTATTTTATACTTTGCTATGTTTTGTTTTCTTTTGTTTTTCTCATGGTTTCTCCCATTCATTTTAATTCTTCTATGCAACATGACTAAAGTGAAAATGTGTTTAATAGGAACGTATGGGTAGAAGCCATATAAGATTGCATGCCATCTTAGGAAGGGAGTGAGAGGGAGGGGTAGAAAATTTGTTTTAAAAGTAATTTATTATTTTTATTAATAATTAATTTTAATTAATAAACTATTAATTTATTCTATATAATTATGTAAATTTTAAAATTAGTAAATAATTAGTTTTATTTAATAAATTAATTAAAAATTAATCAAATTAAAACTTATGGAAGTAGTTGTTGAAAACTGAAAACAAATTAGTAAATTTGGGGAAAAAATAAAAACTTAAAAGACTTGTGTCTTAAGAAAATAACTTTTGCAGCTTGAGTGAAGGATGGACTGAAGTGGAGAAAGACTGAAATCAGTGAGACTAACTAGAAGCCTATTGAAATAGCACAAGTGTTAGATGATGAGAGCCTGAACCAGGTTGGTAATTATATTAGTGGAGAGAATGTTATTATTTGTGATGTTGTGAAAGTAGAAAAAAAGATAACAACGTAATTATATTGGGACTGGTGAAGACTCAAAAATGAGACTAATTTTTGAGCCTTGGTAACTAGGAAGATGGCGGTACCCTTTTCAGCAATAGGGAAGTTGGGAAGAGAGTAACGTTTTGAGGAAAAGGTAATGAGTTCTGTTTTGAACATATACAGATTGAGATATCTAAAGATGTCTAGTTCAAGATGTCTAGTGGGCAGTTGAAGATGCAAAGATGGAGATGAGGAAAGAGGTTAGATAAATAGATTTACATTTTACATAGAAGGAAACTGAGACTGAGAAAGATTAATTCTGCCAGAGTCACAAGCTAGTAACAAGATTAAACTCAAAACCTCTTGACTTCATGTCCACCATCCTATCCATTATGACACCGACCTGGTAAAGATGTAGTCCATTGCTGAATATCACTTCCAAAAAATCACCTGTTGCCTCCTAATACCTTTGAGTATTGCCCTCAATTTGTGCATAGGTGACTCTCATAGGTACTTTGTAGAGATGGGACAGTAGACATATCAAAGTGATGTGTTCCATTCAACTAAACAAATATTAAGTCTCTACTACATTTCAGACACTCAGGGTAAGTCCTGAGTATATAAAAACAAACCATGAAATAATAAAAACAATAACTAGCATTTATATAGCACAGTCTGATTGCATCCTCACAACAACTCTGTGAGTTAGATGCCATTAATTCCTCATTCCTCATTTTATAGATAAGGAAATTGAAGTCCAGAGAGTTTAATTTAAAGTAACTTGCCTGATATAGGTATGAATTGACAGAGAGATTTTTAACCTAGGCCCTCTGACTCTAGAACCAATATTCTTTCTAATGTAGTATCTGTCCATTGATCAAGGAATGAGTATAATACTGGAGGAACTGCATCCTATCAATTTTGTTATTTTTTCCTCTAGGAACAAAATCAGAATTAAAAAAGAAGTCATAGCTAGATAGAATGATCTACATTTTGTCCTTGGGGAGGCAAAGGAAAGGTTGGCAAAACTGATTTTATCATTTGCCAAAAGCAATGAAAGATTATTCCATGAGACAGTCAATCACCTTCTATCATGCTGCTCTTCAACCCACCAGCAATTTGGGCATAGGTGACTCTCATAGGTACTTTGTAGGGATGGGACAGTAGACATATTAAAGTGATTAATTAAGTTCCTATAAATGCCAGGATCTGCACTAGGTGCTGGGGATATAAACCATAAAGAAAGTAGTAATTCCTATTTCCAAGTATATAACATGATATGTATTTGCAAAAGGACTCCCATGAAAACAATTTATACTTATTTCTACCAATAAATCTGGTCCAATTGCATAATCACAGAGATAAGGAAACTGAGGTTCAGAGAAATTAAAAGACATAATAGAATATAGACTCTGTGCAAGTATGGATTGTTTAATTTTCTGAATTTATATCCCCAGTGCCTAGCATATTACTTGACACGTAGTAGATGTTTACTAAATCTTGTTGCTGATCGATTGTTCAAAGTCATATGGGAAATAAGTGAAGGAGATACTGTTTGAGTTCTTATTTCTGGCTTCAAATCCAATGGGTTTGTTTTTCCTACTGTACTACATGGTGGAAGAACATGAAGAGGTTGAGAAATTTTGTGAAGAACTTGGAAAATGCTACACATTAAATTAATATATACATTAATGCAAAGGTAGGATTATATAGAGCTGAAAAATTTTGGTTCAAATCCCATATTGGTTCAATTGGCATATAGGCTATGTGACAATGAGAAAAGTAACCTCTCAGTGTCCCAGACAACTTTCTAAGACCAAGCAACAGATTCGTTGCTGACACATATGGGCTGACAGATGGGCAGATCAAAACTTTGGGATCCAATTTTGAATAACAGTGGTGGCAATGAAAAGGTGGTATATGAGAGGACAGAGAAAAGTAATTTTAAAATATGGTTCAGGATTAAAAATAAGAGATGCCAAAGAATAGAAGACTACACAGAAGCTTCAAGCCATTATATCATGAAAACTTTCTTCAAGAAAGGAATAAGGACATACTAAATAAATATGGTGATGAAATCTACCCATCAAAATTGATATTTTAACTCACAGTAAATAACTCATCATGCCTAATTAGCTGTTTGTTTGTTTTTTATGGTCAGACCACTAATTTCTTAGAGCAAAGATCAAAATTAGTACAAAACTAAACGATAGCATGAAAATAAGAAAAATAACTACATATGAACTAGTTAAAATAGTTAAAGAATTATTGATGCCTAAAATGGGAAATAAATGGAAGACAGCAATATTATCAACAATTATAATAACTTTCAATTGAATCAATTTTAATTGATATAATTCAAAATGCAAGAGTGAGAACAAAGGGGCCTAAAAACCACTGTAGTTAGCAAATTCTCAAATGACAAGCCAAGAGGAAGGATATGGTAGCTAAAAGCAACAGAATTAAAAAATAGAAATGTATTTGTAAAATCTTACAGAGAAGGATAAGAGAAAATAATGAGTAGTTTCACCTAATAAAACAATGATGAAGTTAAAAGAAAAGTCAGTTTAAGGAAAGTCTAACTAAAGACTCAACGAAACACAGTCAAAAGGAAAACCAAAAACAGGCAAAAGAAGGAAAAGATCTGCAAGGAATGTTAATTCTACTTCTTTCCACCATCAGGTACAGCAGAAGCCCCACATTTAGAACACTGTATCACTATCCCGAAAGTGTGATGAGAAAGTTGAAATGCCATTAAAGCAGATGGGAAAAGTAGCTTGACTAGTCCAAATAAAAATAAAAATAATCTACACATGAATTGAAAGCAATCTTGTGATAGGCAAGCTGTTTCATGGTAAATTACATCTTTATGTAAAGGGAATTGATCAGAATTATTGTTTATGATTCCCAATTGAATTCATGAATCCCACTCATCACTGAACAGGAAATCATGAAAGTTATTCATGAAATCCCTTCTTGCACTTCAATTCTATTATTTTCTCCTATATTTTTAAATTTTCTTTTAAAAAAAAAAATCATTGATTTTTGTTGGTTTATTTTGCATCTTGTTACTTTCCTAAAGGTATTAATTATCTCATTATCTTTGCTAATTATCTGGGGGTTTCTAAGTTAAACATCAAGTAATTAGCAAATAATGTTTTATTTCCTGTTTTATTTTCCAGTTTTATTTCCTGGCTATGTTTGTGTTTTTAATTGCTTTCTCTTGTCTTAATGCCATCAGGAGTATTTCCAGAACTATGCCAAATAATAGTAGAGAAACAGGGTGATTGAATTATTCTAATAATGTTTGGGAAAGCTTCTAACATTTCCCCCTTTAAAATAATACTATTTTTGGTTTTAAACATATATGTATGAAAGTAATAATTTCAAGAGCCAGAGGTAAACAGAGATTGCTTTCCATGTTTGGGAGTATAGCACAAAGACAAGAGATTGGGTGTTGTCTGTGAAGAATAACAAGTAGACCAATTTGGTGTGACCCAGTGTATGAAAGAGAGTAATGTATAAGTCTACAAAAAAGTAAAATTGATGCATCATTCAATGCTTATTGTCACACACACACATACACATACACACATACACACACACCAAACATAAAAAAGAGAGAAAAAAATTCAATACATTGTCTAGAACCTCTGTAAAAGGATTTATGGAAAGATATATGTGTAAATTATACAGGATGGAGGGCAGAGCGAAGATGGCAGAATAGAAAGACACAAATATGCAGGCTCTCCCCACACAGTCCTTAAAAAAACTGTAGAGAGGGACTCTCAATAAATTCTGGAGCAGTAGAAGTGGATAACAACAGAGTGGAGGAGAGTTCCAGCCCAGAGTGACCTGAAAAGGCCCACAGGAAATGTCTGTTGCACCGAGTATGGAGCACAGCCCAGCCTTGGTGGCATGGCACAGTTCTAGGAGGAGGACAACTCAGGGGAGGAATATCCAGTCACAGTAGCAGTGGTCCACAGATCCCTCAACCCATAGGCACCAAAGGTCAGTGATAGGGTTTTTCCAGCTGGCTGGGAAGGGAGAAAGGCCTTTCCATAGCAATGTCCACAGAGGTCACATCGCAGGCGGCAGCAGTTCCCACAGCAGCCCCTACAGCAGCCTACATCCATTGTTGGATCTTAAAAACCCTGGGGGCACTGAGAAGCTGATTATTACCTCAGCCCTGTATAGAGGCCCTGAGGGAGCTAATCTTTATCTCACACTGAATGGCAGCCATGCCCCTACAACTTATCTGAAAATTAGGCCCAGTGCTGGCTTGGCAGAAGTGGAGGTGAGGTGACTGCGGAGAGGAAACTCTGCTAAGATGCTGGGCACAAAAATCTCTTCCTGCTCCCAGACCAGTGTACACACTTGATTGTGCCACCTGGGAGGAAATGAGATCGTGTAAGATCTCAGATGCCCAGAGTATGCCCTACTCTTGACAAAGGATCCAAAAGTCAAGTAATTAGTTGGGAAAATTCCCAAAAAGGGAAAAATATAAGACTCTAGAAGGTTACTTTCTTGGTGAGCACATAGCTTCTCCTATCCTTTCTGATGAGGAAGAACAATGCTGACCATCAGGGAAAGACAAAAAAGTCAAGGCTTCTGTGTCCCAAACATCCAAAATAAATATTCAATGGGCTCAGGCCATGAAAGAGTTCAAAAAGGATTTTGAAAATCAAGTAAGAGAGGTAGAGGAAAAACTGGGAAGAGAAATAAGAGAGATGTAAGAAAAGCATGAAAAGCAGGTCAACACCTGCTAAAGGAGACCCAGAAAAATGCCGAAGAAAATAGCACCTTGAAAAATAGGCTAACTCAATTGGCAAAAGAGGTTCAAAAAGCCAATGAGGAGAAGAATGCTTTCAAAAGCAGAATTAGTCAAATGGAAAAGGAGGTTCAAAAGCTCACTGAAGAAAATAGTTGTTTCAAAATTAGAATGGAACAGATGAAGGCTAATGACTTTCTGAGAAACCAAGAAATCACAAAACAAAACCAAAAGAATGAAAAAATGGAAAATAATGTGAAATATCTCATTGGAAAAACAACTGACCTGGAAAATAGATCCAGGAGAGACAATTTAAAAATTATGGGACTACCTGAAAGCCATGATCAAAAAAAGAGCCTAGACATCATCTTTCATGAAATTAT
>CM053772.1:104921152-104976673 GCA_028658325.1 Potorous gilbertii | reverse complement strand
TCTACATTAAAGAATCAAGGGGTTTGGAATAGGATATTCCAGAAGTCAAAGGAACTAGGACTAAAACCAAGAATCACCTACCCAGCAAAACTGAGTATAATACTTCAGGGGAAAAAATGGTCTTTCAATGAAATAGAGGACTTTCATTGATTCTTGATGAAAAGACCAGATCTGAAAAGAAAATTTGACTTTCAAACACAAGAAACAAGAGAAGCATGAAAAGGGAAAAAGCAAAGAGAAGTCATAAGGGAATTACCAAAGTTGAACTGTTTACATTCCTACATGAAAAGACAATATTTGTAGCTCATAAAACTTTTCAGTATCTGGGTAGTTGATGGGATTACATACACACACACACACACACACACACATGTGCATGCACACACAGAGACAGAGCACAAAATGAACTGAATAGGATGGGATCATGGGATCATATCTTAAATAGTGAAAGAAGGGGTGAGAGAGAAATATATTGGGAGGAGAAAGGGAGAAATGGAATGCGGCAAATTATCTCTCATAAAAGAGGCTAGTAAAAGACATTTCAGTGGAGGGAAAAAGGAGAAGGTGAGAGAAAAAAACATGAAGATTACTCTCATTACATTCAACTAAAGGAAGGAATAAAATGCACACTCATTTTGGTATGAAAACCTACCTTACAATACAGAAAAATGGGGGAGAAGGGGATAAGCAGGGTAGGGGGGAAGATGGAAGGGAGGGCAGTGGGAGAAGGGAGCAATTTGAAGTCAACACTCTTGGGGAGGAACAGGATCAAAAGAGAGAATAGAAGAAATGTGGGGCAGGATTGGATGGAGAGAAATATAGTTAGTCTTACACAGCATGACTATTATGGAAGTCATTTGCAAAACTACACAGATATGGCCTATATTGAATTGCTTGCCTTCCCAAAGGGGATGGGGAGGGTGGGAGGGATGAAGAGAAGTTGAAACTCAAAGTTTTGGGAACAAGTGTTGAGTATTGTTCTTGCATACAACTAGGAAATAAGAAATACAGGTAATGGGGTATAAAAAGTTATCTTGCCCTACAGAACAAAAGAGAAGATGGGGTTAAGGAAAGGGAGGGATGTTAGAAGAGAGGGCAGATTGGTGATAGGGGTAATTAGAATGCTTGGCATTTTGGGGTGGGAGGAGGGGAGAAATGGGGAGAAAATTTAGAACCCCAAATTTTAATAATATAAATAAATTTAAATAAAATAATATAAATAAATTTAAATAAAATTAAATTAAAATAAAATAAATAAATTTAAATACACACACACAAAAAATAAATTTAAATAAAATAATTTTGGGGTGGGAGGAGGGGAGAAATGGGGAGAAAATTTAGAACCCAAAATTTTAATAATATAAATAAATTTAAATAAAATTAAATTAAAATAAAATAAATTTAAATACACACACAAAAAAAATAAATTTAAATAAAATACTATAAATAAATTTAAATAAAATAAAAATAAAATAAATAAATTTAAATACACACACACAAAAAAAGAAAACTGTGTCTTACACATACATAGTAGGCACTTAAGAAAGTTTGTAGATTGAACTGAAAGTGGTAGCTACATTTCTGGAAATCCTATTGCCCTGTGGATAGTGTTACTAAAATAAAGGAGACATTTTGTGCAATGTAAAAAAAAAAATTGTACAGGATGAAAAGATATAGTAGAGTTTCAACTTCTATCAGTAGTGAAAATTCTAACAATAATGAAAATGTGGTTCCATCAGAATGCATGAGTACTAACAACTTAATGCTACCTTCTAGGGAACCCTAACCTATTTATGAGGATTATTTGAATAAAGTTCCTTATGAATTCTGTCTTTTTATAAATTTAACTTATTATGTTTATAGTTGCTTTTATCAAAGGCCTTCAGATAGTGTTATAAACAAAAGAATATGTTCTGTAATATGTTCCATAATACAAAGGAATTGATATAATGATGAGAAGTTCAGGAACTTATCAGTATCAGTCAAAAGAGATTCAGGGGTAAGTACCTTTCACATTTTGGCAAATTTTTAGGCTATAAGGGGCAAGTAATAGAGATGAGATGTGAAGGTATGTCTCATATCTGCATTTGTGACTTGTACAGGGTAAACCTCTTCCAGACTTGAATGGATTACTTTCACTTTGCAAAAGATCTGAAGCTTTGATTAGCTCATTTACAGATGAATAGACCTTGAAATCAACTGAACTTCCATAAATTGCCCCTAATTTCTGACAGTTAAAAAAAAAAGTGGATAAACCCAAATCCCAAAGCTATTAGGCTATTATTAGGTAAATGCCAGGTTATGATTTAGCTTGCAGAAATAAGGTTTTAATAAATGTACTGAATAATCACCACAAACTAGACAAGGTCTCTAGGGACCCAGTCTTATACCAAATAGTAAGAATTGTTTAAAGGAAAGGCTAAACCTAAAGAAAATTAGCATTTGATTATGACCTTGCTTTCCCACCTCCTACATAAGATATATAATATCAGGAGCTTCAAAGACTTAAGGAAGCAGAACAAAGAAGGCATAAGTAGTAATACCATAAGGGTCGCTATCCTTTCTGAAAAAAGTCCAATAGCAAAAGATTGTGGGTGATAGAGACTGAAGTTGCCAAGCTTCCCAGCTTTCAGTTCAACTAAGTCCAGACCAAAGTTATATTCTAAGATGAATGCAGTTATTCAAGCAAGTAATAGAGCATGGGCCCTGGAGTTAGGAGGACCTGAGTTCAAATTTGACCTCAGACACTTACTAGGAATGTTTTCCTGGGCAAGTCATTTAGTCCTGATTTCCTCAAAAAAAAAAAAAAATGAACTCAGTTTCTGACAACATGCATAGAGGATACTGAGAGTTAAAGAATTGGAGGCTGTAGAACAGGCAGACTGAAAGCATTGCAGCGGCAGTAGCCTAAAGAACATTGCCAGGAATAAGGCTTTGTGGGCCATTGAGGTATAAGTTGTGTCAGGACATAAGTTGTATCACTGAAACTCCAGTGAATAACAAACCACAAAGTAGTAATTCTGTATTTTCTTTCTTCCCTTAAGCTCATCCATAGGAATCTGGAGCATTTTCTTTTGAGCATGGGGAAAGTCTGTTTACCTTTCTTTGTTTTGAGAGTTTACTGTATTTGTATGTAAGGTGGCATCCACAGACTGTTGGTAATCTGAATGTACTTACTATGATTGCAGTAGGAAGCATACAATTAAGGAGGAACATTCTAGAGGAGCAAGATTATGTATTATACACACATACATATATACACATATATATATATATATATATATGTATGTGTGTGCATATATATATATATATATATATATATATATATATATATATGTCTATACATACATACAGTGGGGTAGCTAGGTGATACAATGGATAGAGCACTGGGCCTTGAATAAAGAAGATCTAAGTTCAAATCTGGCCTCAGACACTTATTAGCTTTGTGATTCTGGGCAAGCGACTTAACTCTGCTTCAATTTCTTCATCTGTAAAATGCTGAAGAAGGAAATTGCAAACCACTTCTGGATCCTTGCCAAGAAAACTCCAAATGAGGTCACAGAGTTGGATATGACTGAACAAAAGCAAAAAATACGCACACTCATACACACACACACACACACACACACGTATACATATACATAGGCTGGGAGCTCAGAGCTAATTTTTTTTTTAGAGAGAATTGTAGATTGTTTTTTTTAATATCGGCTTTACAGAGTAGAGAAAGAGAATGCCTATACATGGAAATCCATCTATGCAATCAATCAATAGTCGGAAGAGATAGGGGTGACAGTAATTGCTCAACCATGCTCTCTGTTATTCTTTAACTACAATAAGACTATAGATTTAAAACAAGAAGGACCCTTAAGTATTACTTAGTTTAAACCCTAGAGAAGTTAAGTGACTTGTTCAAGGTCATACAGGCAGAAACAGAGTTTGAAGTCAGATCTTTTGACTTCAAATCAAGAGAGTTTGCTGTATGGAATCTATTGCTGGCTATGATAAAAAGAACAAATACAGCTGCAAAATCTCAGTTTATGTCTGCTTTCAAAATATTCCACATTTCTACATTTCAAAACCTACACTTTGCTGAATATTTCCATCTACACTTCACATTGACAAATGAAAATTTCCTGTGAATGGATTTTGGAAAAGCAGCCAAAAGTTATGAGTCATTATAAAGCTAAACATGTAACAAGACCTTAGCCCTACTGTTATTGTATAAAATTAAAGATCTCCTCTCTGTAATTCCCAGGGCCCATGAGTTCTGTTGAAGAAAAATAGAAAAAAATATTTCTTGACAAGACAAGAACATTAAAATAATAATTAACATTAGGGAGTGGGGAGTCTAACTACCTCTCCAATAAATGTGAATTTGACTACCTGAAAGCACTGCCAAAAATTTACTTTCAAGTCAAGTTAAATCCTGAATCCATGCTTGCATATGTGAAAGGCAAGTACAAGCAAAAATGTGGACAAGAGGTTTCTCTTCTGTTGGTTCCAGCATCATTGCCTTTTATTCAATGCCTTTGTCCTTTCTTATCAGCATCCAGCATCCAGTCTTTCCTGCTCAGTTGCCAATGATTTCATCCTTCCCACCTGTGTTCCCATCAAAATCTGCTCTTAGAAAGGAATTTGCTAAGCTCATTCATAGTAAGTTATAAATGACAAATAACACATGTTCCTTCTTCCATGAGGTATTTGCATTTAAATGGGATAAAGCCTTAAGCAAAAAGAATTAATTTATAAAATGGCAGTTTATGTATCAAATATTGGACAGGGGAAATAAGTTTGGGGACAGAGAGACTATAAAATCATGATACTCATGCAATCCACCTATGCCTGATGTCAACTTTGTATACAGGTATGTGTGTAGTGAGTGTTTATATTATTTTAGTGAAAAGAATGATCAGAATGTCTGCTAAGTTAATTCTTTGCCCTTCACAAGTTTGTTCTCATGAATTTAGCCTTATATATCCATAGTTCTCAAACTCTCCCTAATGTCACTTTCTATTAGCCTGGATAGGCAAATTAGATATCAAAGTTATTATTAATTAAGGATGACACTATAATAACTGATTCTCTAGAGCCTCAAAGCCTCAGTCACACTGATTCTCTTGCAGTCTGTGGAATCATTTGCCAGTTAATGAGTTCTTCTATGAAATATATCATTGATATCTTCTCAGCAATTCTGATAAGTTACTGCACACCACCTAAGCTTGTGGATAAATATTAAATGACACATGTACCGCTAGGGAAAACTTCTTCCTGATGTTCAGGAGACGCGAGATAGTTCATAAAATATTATATGTAAGCACATAAATATTTATATCTGTGTATGTATATATATATATATATATATATATATATATAACTAAAGATATAGAATAGATATCTGGAGGACATTAATTGAGACTATAAATATCAACTTCTAAGAACATAAATATGATTTTAAATGAATGCTATTGTGTCATATGTATAGTCTTTTGGAAAAAAATAAACCATCAATGATAAAAATTCAGAGGCAAGAGGATACTTAAAGAAATTACCTAAATATGATGCTAATTTTATAGATAGAGGAAAATGATGATAGTGTGCTAAGCTAAGTGGAAGATCATTGCATATCAGAGGCCGATAGCTAGTTGCTATCAGTTAGTGCAAAAAGAACTAAAAACAAATCCCTTCTCAGACATTTACTAACTTTATGACCCTGGACAAGTCACTTAGTCTCTCAGTCTCAGTTTCCTCATTTGTAAAATGAAGATAAAAACCCTTCATAGGGCTATTGTGCAAAGCAAATACTCTTTAGTCTTAAGTAGAGGACACTTGGAGAACATGATAATTACCTTCAAGTATTAGAAGGGCAATTGTGTATAAAACAAATTAGATTTATTCTGCTTTTCCCTAGAAGTCAGAACCAGGAGCAATGAATAGAAGTTGTAGGGAGGCAAAGCCAAGGTGGCAGAGTAGAAGCAGAGACTTATTAGAGATCTCCCCCTCGCCCCCAAGCCCAGCCAAATACCTGTAAAAATGACTAAACAAATTCTGGAGCTTCAGAACCCACAGAATGATGATGTGAAGCATATCTCCAGCCCAAGATAACCTGGAAGGTCGCTAGGAAGCATCTATTGTGCCATGTTGGGAGCAGAGCACAATCCAGAGTGGCCCATGTTAGCACAGGCAGGACCTGAGCAGGCCTGGGGATGGCATGCTGGGAGGAAGTGAATCTGTGGGACCTGTAGCAGTTTCTAGACTTTACAACCCCTAAACACTGAGGACAAATTGGAAAGTCCATGGGAAAAAACTGTCAGACCTGCGTGAGAGTAGAGTGGTGTGACCCCAGCTGCAGGGCTGGGGAAGGGGTGGAGGAGCCTGCAGCAGCCTCAGCAGCAGCAGGCACAGCAGCAGAAGTGGCTGTTTCTGGAGTCCTAGGGCCAAATATTGTGAGGGAATTGAGGGACTGACAGTACATCCCTCAACCCCCACTGGAAGCAGAGAACTACCTTGACAAATAGCTCAAAAGTCAAATAAATGGCTGGAAATGAGCAAAAACCAGAAAAACAATTAGACTGTAGAAACTTACTTTGCTAACAAGGAAAACCAAACTGTATAAACAGAAAAAGAAAACAAAGTCAAAGCTCCTACAGCCAAAACCCTAAGAAAAATATGAATTGGTTTCAGGCCATGGAAGAGCTCAAAAAGAATTTTTAAAACCAAGTAAGAGAAGTAGAGCAAAAATTGGGAATAGAAATGAGAATGATGCAAGAAAAATCATGAAAAACAAGTCAAGTGCTTGCTAAAAGAGACTCAAAAAATACTGAAGAAAATGCACTTTAAAAAAAGACTAACTCAAATGACAAAACTACCTAAAAGCATGATAAAAAAATAAAAGAGCCTAGACATCATCTTTCAAGAAATTATCAAAGAAAATTTCCCTAATATTCTATAACCAGAGAATAAAGTAGATATTGAAAGAATCCAACAATCACCTCCTGAAAGAGATCCAAAAAGGAAAACTCCTAGGAATATTGTAGCCAAAATCCAGAGCTCCCATTTCAAGGAGAAAATATTGCAAGCAACCAGAAAGAAACAATTCTAGTACTGTGGAAACAAAATCAGGCTAACACAAGATGTAGCAGTTTCTACATTAAAGAATCAAGGGGTTTGGAATATGATATTCCAGAGGTCAAAGGAGCTAGGATTAAAACCAAGAATCACATACCCAGCAAAACTGAGTATAATACTTCAGGGGAAAAAATGGTCATTCAGTGAAATAGAGAACTTTCAAGCATTCTTCATGAAAAGATCACAGCTGAATAGAAAACTTGACTTTCAAACACAAGAAACAAGAAAAGCATGAAAAAGTAAACAAAAAAGATAAATCATAAGGGACTTACTAAAGTTGAACTGAACTAAAGTTGAAAAGCTAATATTTGTAACTCGAGACTTTTCTCAGTATTAGGGTAGTTGGAGGAATCATATACATATAAACAGAGACACAGTGTGAGTTGAATATGAAGGGTTGATATCTAAAAAAATAAAATTAAGGGGTGAGAGAGGAATATATTGGGAAAAGGAGAAAGGGAGAAATAGAATAGGGTAAATTGGGGAAGAGGGGGAAAAGAGAGGGAAAGAGTGAACCTGACTCTCATCAGATTCAGCTTAAGGAGGCAATAAAATGCACACTCAATTTAGTGTGAAAATCTATCTTACACTACAGGAAAGTAGGAGAGGAAAGGAATAAGTGGGGGTGGAATGATGATAGAAGGGAGGGAAAATGAGAGGGAGAAATTAGAAGTAAACACTTTTGAGGAGGGAAAGGGTCAAAAGAGAGAATATAATGAATTGAGGGGCAGAATAGGAGGAAGGGAAATATGACTGTTATGGAAGTATTTTGTATGACTATACATGTATAACCTATATTGAATTGCTTGCCTTCTCAGTGAGAATGGGGGAGGAGGGAAGAAGGGAGAGAAGTTGGAACTGAAAGTTTTTAAAATGAATGTTAAAAATTGTTTGTACTTGCAACTGGGAAATAAGAGTTACAGGCAATGGATGGGGTATAGAAATCTATCTTGCCCTACAAGAAAGTAGAGGGGAAGGGGATGAGAGAAGGCAGGAATGTGATAGAAGGGAGGGCAGATTGGGGTGGACAGAGGGGAGAGATGGGGAGAAAATTTGGCACTCACAATCTTGTGGCAGTGAATGCTTAAAACTAAAAATTAACAAATTAATTCAAAAAAAAAAACACCCAAACTGTAGAATTTCCTTAAAAAATAGTTGTAAGGAGAAAAAAGTCATCTGGGACCATCTTATGAGACAGTAAGTTCTGTTCCATTAGAGGTCTTCAAACAAAGGCTAGATGACTACTTGCTGAATGTGTTGTAGAAAGGATTCCTGTCCAAGGACCCATTCAGGTCCTTTTCAATTCTATGATCTCTCTCTCTCTCTCTCTCTCTCTCTCTCTCTCTCTCTCTCTCTCTCTCTTCCTATTTGAATCATTTGCCATAATTTCTGGCATAATTGATTAAATAAATGGACCAGATTTTCTATCTATAAGCTGGATGTGCCTATACTGTGTCTTATCCCTGTTTTTGAATGACATCTTAAAATATGATAAACAACTATAATGGCACTATACTCAGACATATATAAGATATAAAGATTAATGGATATGGTCTACCCTGAAAGAGCTAACTAGTAGATGAGAAGGCATGAATTTAGATAAATGGAAGACAAGGTAATGTATGAGAGTTACCCTTCCTCACCTCTATCTGCTCTCTGTCTTTCTCTGTCTCTGTCTCTGTCTCTCTGTTTCTGTCTCTCTCTCCCTCTGTCTCTTTCTGTGTGTGTCTGTCTATCTGTTTCGCTATCTCTCCTGTCTTTCTGTGTCTCCTCTGCCTCTCATTCTGTCTCTGTCTTTGTCTCTCAGTTTCTGTCTCTGCCTCTCTCTCTCTCTCTCTCTTTCTCTCTCTCTCTCTCTCTCTCTCTCTCTCTCTCTCTCTCTCTCTCTCTCTCTCTCTCTCTCTCCCTATCTGAATCATTTGCCATAATTTCTGCTGTTAAGGTGTCTTATCACCAAAAGAATGGTATGAACAAGTTCAAAGAGCAGATCACCTTGATCTCCACTCTTTGGTTCTCTCTCAGGTCATCCCTTTTACACTGACTAGATTCTCTTCTGTTTCCCACGTTGATCCCTTGGTGAATCAATTCAACTCTACACTGTCCTTTTTTCTTAAGTCTTTAGCCTTTTTATCCTACCTTGCTTTGTCAGGACTCTACCCTGTATTGTTCTCTCTTTTCTCTCACTTACTTGCTACTCAATGAAGCTGGAGAATATCATAAAACCATGCTTACTGGTTGTGCTACAAATTTATGTTACATAATCCCACTGAGGATCTCACTGCTACAAGACAATCCTTTATTCCTCCCTAATTGACCAATATCCCACAGCAGATTTTCCAAATCTCTTCATCCCTTCTCAGAAATCATTGATTTCTAAGTTAATAAGTCATGTGGACTTTTCTCAGTCCTCATTGTTTTTCACCTTTTTCTTCCTTTGACATTGTCAAATAGTTTCTTTTCTTTAATCTTCTCTCTAGGTGGCTCCACTACCTGACTAACCACTCCTTGGTTTCCTTTACTGAATATTCATCCTTGTCATTCCCATTAACAGTGGATGACCCCAAGACCCTGTCCTTCCCATGACCCACTGCCTCTCACCCTCTCATCATGCCTCATATTTTACTAAAACAATCAAAACCATTTCCAAAGACCTCCCTTTTCTCCCCTTCTATTCATTTCAAATCATTAAGATGTCTTCTGTCACTTTCTCCTCATTCAAATATCTTTTACATGTAGAGGTAGCCCTTCTCCTTACTTAGGCACATATGCACAAGTAATCCCATTCCATCCTGTCTTCTCCAGAGATTGTCTCCTATATCATCTCCCCCTCTCTTCCATCTCTTTGATATATCCCGCTACTGCTTGCTCCCTACTACTTACAAACATGGCCATATCTTTGTCATCTTCATTTGATCCATTCATCCCTGCTTCTCCCCTTTCTAGCTAAATTCCATGAGATCATATGCAATCAGTGCCTCTACTTCCTTTCTTCTCACTCCTTTCTTAACTCTTGATAGTCTGCATTACCATCATCATTCAACCAAAGTTATCCTCTCCAAAGTTATCAGTGACTTCTTAGTTGACAAGTCTCATTGACTTCCCAGTCCTCATTGTTTGTTTGTTTCTTTGTTTGCTTTTAAACCTCCCTGCCACTTTTGACAGTGTCAAATAGCCTCTTCTCTTTTATCTCCTCTTCTTTCTAGGTGGCTCTGCTACCTGACTGACCATTCCTCAGTGTCCTTTGCTGAATATTCATCCTGATCATTCCCATTAGCTATAGGTTTCACCCAACTCCCTGTCCTGGGCTCTTTTTCATTCTTCCTCTCTATTATTTCACTTGGTGATCTCATTAGCCCACATGTATTCAGTTATGCAGATACTCCTCAGTTTTTTCCAGCCCTAACCTCTTTCTTTATTTCCAGTCTATCTTTCTAATTGCCTATTAGACATTTTCAAAGGGGAAGTCTCGTAGACCCCTTAATCTCACATATCCATAACTGCGTCATTATCTTTCCCCCAAAACCTGCTTCTCTTCTTAACTTCTCTGTTATTATGGAGGGTACCAACCTTGTCCCAAAACATTCAGGTTTACTGTCATTTTCAAGTCCTCACTCTCTCTCCCCTCCCCATATCCTGTCATTTTTACCTTCTCAACATTATTTATAAATGCCCTCTTCTCTCCTCTGACACTGCTATCAACCTGGTGAAAGCCCTCATTAACCCACATCTGGACTATTGCAACTAGTGGTTGATCTGCAGTCACAAATCTCTGCCTCCACTCAAGTTCATCCTCCTATTAGTTACCAGCATAGTCATTCCAAAACATAAATGTGACATGTCACCCTACTTCCTCAATCATCTCCAGTGCCTCTCTATTGCCACCAGGATCAAATATAAAATCTTCTGTAGGGCACTTAATACTTTCCATAATCTGTCCTCTTCCCACTTTCTCTAGTATTCTTATACCATCTCCCACTTACTCTGCCGCCTAATGATGCTGGACTCCTTGCTGTTCAAGTTTCAGCTAAAATCTTTCCTGCTACAAGAAGCCTTTCCCTTTCTGTCACAAAAACAAGAATTTTCTTTTAGCTTTCTTTTTATCTCTAAGCAATTATATGCCTGGCATGTAGTAAGTACTTAATAAATGCTAGTTCCCTGTCTGACTGGTTGTATCAGAGAAGAATTTATGGAGGAGGTTACATTTAATCTAGGTCTGAAGAAATGGGAGCTGGAAACTGGCAATGATGACAAAAGATGGGAGTAGTTAACTTAAGAGGGGCTATGGACAGGAACACTAATTCATTGTTGATGGATTTATGAATTCTTACAATTGTTCTGGAAAGCAGTTTGAATTTATGCAGATAAAGTGACTAAAATCTCCACATCCTTTGACCCAGAGATCCCACTTCTAGTCATATATTCTGAGGAGGTTGTTCTCACACACACACACACACACACACACACACACACACACACACCATAAATGCCTCACAAACATCGAAATATTTATGGTCTTACTCTTCAAGATAACAAAGAACCAGAAACAAAGTAGATGCCCATAGACTGTGAAATTTTGATACATGCATACAACGGGATATTTGCATGCTTTAAGAAAAAATGAATATGGTAAACACTGATAAACACAGAAAGATTTACATGAACTGATGCCAAGTGAAGCAGAGCTAGGAATACAATGTACACAATGACTACAACAATGTAAATGAATAGAATAGCAACCACAAGATAGCTGAAAATGAACGTTGTAAAACTACAAAGAATAAAATTGGCCTCCAAAAAAAAAGAGAAATGCAAAGATATCACACCCTGCTCCTTTGTAGAAAAGGAAAGGGAGATCTCGGTAAGAGTGGAATGATGCATATGATTTTGGGAAGGGGGGGGTTATGTTTGCTTTTTCATTTTTGTTTTTTTAATGTATTGATTGGTTTTGGTAGGTATTTTTTTCTTATTCTTTTAATTTTTTTTTTAAAGTTCTTCTTTCTAAGGAATGGGTCTTTGAGAGAAAAGAGAAAGTAGGATAATAGGGGAAATCTATGTGGTATAAAAACATACCAACCAAAATATATTTAAAAAGAACTAGGAGCTGGACTCAGGATCCCCACAACTGCACTTACAGTATATATTTTCAAGGATGTCCCTGAAGCTAAGTTGATGGTTATGGACTCTTTTCCTCTGTGATTCATATTTATAGTGAGCTATTTACAGTGAAGCTTTTGTGCATGTTTGTGATTAGATAGAAAAATAGGAGGGCCCCTCCCAGAGGATAAAGGCAAACTGAGGTCATTTCTAGAGAGAACCTAAGTATTCATTAGGTAGCTATTCAATCTGCAGCTGCTCCATGCATCATTTACATTAATTCTGATTCTTATGCTAAATAAAGCTTGATAGGACCAGTAGATATTTACATTTTCTTCATTCCTTGGTCAGACCAACAGAAATGAAATCCTTTCACCATGATCAGATCTGTGCCTATCCAATGACTGTGTTTTGCCACACACCAGCCATACCTGGCTATCACATGCACACCCAAGAGAATGGGACTTTAAAAAAATATCCCTTGCCAAGGTTAAGTGAATCCTACCAAATTTTGCCTCAGTCCTTATCATTTTCCTATTGGATTGTGGACTGTGTTTGTGGAGTCACTGTATTGGGAATGCCTGACACTGTTGCCATGTCTTGTGATTATTCCATTCAAACCTTTGTTTTAATTACCATCAGAACGATCTTTGCCTCTCTAATTGCTTGCCAGGAAGTCTACTTGCAATATTTCTGAATGCAAATTGAGTTAATAAACCCAAATGCCAGGACCTCTCTTCCTACACTTACAATATTCCCAGTAACAAAATAAAAGGGGTTGAAACTGTGATTTGTCAACAGAAAATGAAAGTTTTAAGCAAGAAGACATTCTCCAAGAAAATTTTCTTTTTCAGGAAAGTTTCCATATCTACCATAACCTTAGGCAACTCATAACTTGTGATATCCCTTCTCGCTTCTGACACTTAGACCCCTTCATTATACTGTGTTTGATACACTGCATATATATTTGCTTAGCCAGTGTCATCAGAAATAAAGTGTTTCACCTAACTGAATTTTCAAGATAACTAATAACATGTCAAATTTGATTTTTCATAACTAAGCATGTTTTTTATGATTCTTTTCAAAACAAGGACTTACATTTCTATAGCTCCCATGGACTTATCATCACTCTGCTGAGTTTCAGTCCCACATGATAATTGGACATTTCAAACTGACTCTTCCAGAGACATACCAAATTGAAGATAACTGAAACAGAACTCGTTATCTTTCCTTCCCCCCCACTGCCACTCACTTCCCTACAAAATTTCCCCATTTCTGACAAGGACTCCACTATTTTTCCAGTCTCTTGGGTTCATTATCTCAGTGCTATCCTTAACTGTTCACACTTTCTCACCCTTCCTATCTAATCAGTTGCCATATCTTGTTGTTTCTACCTTGCCTCTTATATCCTTATATACCCCTTCTCTATGTTCATTCACATAGATGCTAGCTTACGTTCATCCCTTATCTCCTTTCTCCGGGAGGATAACAACCTTCTAATTGATCTCCTAAAATCTCTCCCTACTCCAATCCATAATCCACATCACCACCAAAGTGATTCCCTTTAAGTATATATCTTAACCATGTCACTTCTCTTCTCAGTAAACTCCAATGTCTGTTTAATTGCCACAGAGATCAATTATAAACTTCTCTGTTTCACTTTTAAAGTCCTTCACAATATGGTCCCAATCTATCTTATAACTTTATTATAGCTACTCACCTTTCCACAGCCTTGTCTCTCTTCATCAAACACAACAATTCTTCTCCCAAGCCCAGGCCTTTGACCTGGTCATCTACCATACCCTAGAATGGGATCCCTCCTTACCCCCTTGTCACAGAATCCCTAACTTTCTTCAGGATGCAGCTCAAGCATTACCTTCTAAAGAATGTCTTTCCTGATTCCCCCTAAGGTGCTAGTCCCTTCTTCAACTACCTTATATTTCACTAACATTTATGTTGTGTTTTTTCTATATGCACATGTCTTCCCTGATGGAAAGCTCTCCTTGAGAGTAGGCACAGTACCATTTTTCCAGCACCTGTCATGTAGGTGTTTAATAAATGGTTTTGTTAGATTTATTAAAACTATATTCCCTAAAAGTAGTGAGAAGTGGACCTAGAGTTGTATAGTACAATCTATGCTTAAACCGCCAGGGATATCCCTGAGCTCCAGTTGAATGGGCTTCTAGGAAGATCCTTTCTGTTAATCCTAAACACACACATACTCTATCTTGTTCCCTTTGGTTTTCAAATCACATTTCCTATTTTACCCCTTGAATGTATAAGAACACAACAGTCTACATGGCTCCTGGCTTCATTTTAGTGCTGAAATCAGCTGAGGTTCTCTCTCATCTCGTTTAAAGGAGGCTTGAAACATAAAGATCATCATAACTTATTTCTGAACTCTTAAAATCTTTGACCTAAGGCAGCTAGGTGGCATAGTGGCCAGCACAAGAAACTCAGTCTCAGCAAGCCATAAGTTAGATTACTGTCTCCAACACTTGCTTCCTAAACGACCCTAGCCAAGTCACTTAAACTCTCTCAGCCTCAGTTTCTTCATCTGCAAAATTTTGACAGTAATGATACCAAAACCACAGAGTGATCGTGAGGATTAAATGAGATTATATATACATCTTGAATTTGAATTCTGAATTGTGAAATACAACAGAGTCCACGTGGAAGACAGAACCAAAACAATTATTCAGACATCAGAAAGCCAAATCCATCACTGTAACAAAGACATCTATACACACTAACAATGCAGAGAATAACACCATCCTCTGCTAGGCTTCCTACCAACCAGCTCCCTTAAACAAGCTCCTTTACTGATGCTGGCTGACTAGGGACTTGCCTTCCTCCTTCAGTTCTGACTGCTCTAACCAAGTTTTTTCTCAGCTCTGCTCCAGCTCCACCTCATCCTTTTCCACCCTTCCACTAACTCCTCCCACCACAAGTTCCATGTGGCTCAGATTTGCCTGCAACCCAGTCGGGTCCATGGGCCCCTTAATGAATGAGAAGGGTCTTCCCGTTTAAATTATCATTGCACACGCTGGAGATTTGCTATTGTTATTATTCTAAAACTGTTGACAGAATTCCAAGTGAGCCAAAAAATCAAGCACCTTCATCAGACCATAAAGCATCAGCCTTCCAAAAATATTTGGGGGATTTTTACTTCCAGATCACCAGGTCTTGCCTCATTGAGAGAATACTGAATACTAACAATAAGGACATTCTGAGAAGCAGAATTTTCTAAAAATATAGAAATCCTATGGAGATGGGATATTACAACAGAAATTTGTACCATGCCACATATAATGAAAGGTTAATTTCCTGAGAACAAACTTGTATAAATCAATGCAAAGTGAAACGTGTAGAACCCGGAGAGCACTGTATACCATAACAACAATATTGTAAGATGATCCATTGTAAATTGCTTGCCTATTCTCAGTGATATAGTAATCTAAGATAGTTCTGAAGGTCTCATGCTGAAAAATGCTATCCACTTCCAGGAAAAAAAATGATAGTCTGATTGCAGATCCAAATATACATTTTAACTTTATTTTTTATTGTTCTTTTTTTGCTCTGTTTTCTTTCCCAACTTGATTAACATCTAAATATGTTTTGCATGATTACATGTGTATAACCCATATCAAATTGCTTGCTTCCTCATTGAAGGGAGATGGGAGAGACTATAGAACTCCACTTGTTTGAAAGTGTTAAAAATTTCACATGTAACTGGAAAAAACAAAATATTTGAAAAAGAAAAAATGATGGCCTAGCATCAAGGCTAGACCTGTGAAAATGAATAGTTCATCAAAGATACACTTAATTGCCAATAAAATAAAAGGGTATTGTCATGAAATAAAAGAAATAATATGTATAAATTCTTGTAAAATTGATGCCAACTTACATAGAAACAAGTGATTGTAGCAAAAAAGAAGATATAATGCATATTTTTAAAATGTGAAGATGTAAAATGTTGCAAGGCAGATTCTGTAAGTTAATCAATTTAATTATTTTACTGTGACCCAGTTAATTTACACAGCACTATAATTATTATACACAGTAGTCACCTGGGTTGTATGGACACAATTCTGATTAGATTAATGAAAATTAGAATGAGAAAGGAATAAAAAAGTTACAAAGTTCTATGAAAGTTAAAAGGAGGGAGAAATTACTTCCATGTGGTTAGTTCCAAAAAGGCTTTTTTGAAGACATGACATTGGAACTGGTCTTTAACGGATGTGGAGGGAATCTATTTAGAAATAGTTCGAGAAAGGACTAGCATTACCCATAAAATTTTAATAAAAACAGAGAAATCCTTGGATACAAAATAACCTAAAACATTCATTTGAATTTTGATACAAATGCATCTTCATTTTGTAAATGAAGGGCAAAGGTCAACACAGCCTCTGGCAGTCTCTAAAATGTCATTGCTTCTTACAGATTATGGCAGCTTTGCCTGTGGTAATCGGGAATTTCATGCTTGCTTCAGCACCAAAGTATAACTTATTTAAAATTCTGAGATAGAATTAGTTCCTCTCAGGGCTTCTTGCTTCTCACTCCATGGCTAATTTTCCAGTAGAATTACCAATGCCCAGGCATACCTAGTTTTCCCTAGCATGCAGTGGTAGGAAATTTTGAGAGGAGAAATTATGGAGAGAAGAGCCAAGGCTGATGGACAGAGAGGGAGAGGGAGGATTGAGATATATTAACTTTGAAAGGTTTCTTTAATCTTTAAACTCCTATCTTTCAAATAGTCTAAGAAATACAAGACTTAGAAAGTCACCCTATTCCTGTGCCATAGTGAGGCATCTACTTACTCATTCTTTCTTGGCACCCTAGTCTCCTCCAGATCACCATACATTTAAGAACTCTTCAATATTGAGCTAAAATTTAAGTTTGTTTCCAAATTTATGCCTGAAAAAACCTCCCAAAAACAGAACCAACCTATGTCATGCAAGTAAGTAGTCCTTTAGATTTAGTACCAACAGTTTGCAAAGAACATTTTGCTTTTTCAGAGGTTTTGTATTTACCTTACCATACTGACACATACACTACAGGTGCATATTTCTAGTTACTTCTCCCTAATTTGGTGTTTTAATCCCCATTTAGCAAACTAGTAAGTAAGAAAGAGAGCGTGTATATTTTCCCTGTTGACAATGAACCAGAATTGGAGTATGGGGTTTGGAAGCAGAACAATGTAGAGAAGGAATCACTTAGTTTTGTTTTTTTGTTTTTGTTTTTCTCCTACCCAGCATATTGCAGGCTTACCACTAATGGATCTTTAAGGTATCCACATTAATGGAAAAGTAATACAGTTCCTTATATTTATTATTTGATACCTATAACATTTTGCAAAAAAAAAAAAAATAGATGATTTAGAATTCATGAAAAATGTTCAGTACTTTAACATTAATTTGTAGATCCCAATATACTTTGTAGTTCATTTTCATATCTATATGAATCATTACCCTATACTTCAATATGTGTTATTAAAGACCTTTTCCTCCCGATTACTCCAGAGGAGTAACATGATTGTGAATGAGAATGGGTATAAATCTAAGGTAGAAATGGAAAAATGTAGAAGTCGAAGAAAATACCTTCTTACTATAAGTGATATTGCTTCTGTCACCAGAGGAGTTTTATGAAATTAAATGTGCATTTTTATTACCCTCTAGGTATCTTCACGATAGAAACTCTTTCAGAAGAATTATTTCAGGTGAGATCTCAACCAAATCAATCAATTAAAATCATTTACCAAGGGCCTATTATATTTCAGGGAATATTACATTCTATTGCAAAAAACATACACATATTGGTAAACAATGAACATATACGAAGTCAATACAATATAAAATTTTGGGAGGAAACACTAGAATCTGGAAGGATAGGAAAAGCATCATGTAGGACAAGGGCAGGAAATCTGCAGTCTCAAGGACACAAGTGACCCTCTAGATCCTCAAGGGTGGACCTTTGACTGAAGCAGAAATGTAAGTTTGGATTCCATCAAAGGGTCACACTTAAGGACCTAGAGGGCAACATGTGGCCTCAAGATCACAGGTTCCCCACCTCTGATGTAGGAGCTGGCGCTTTAGCTGAACTTGGAAGGAAAACAAGGATTCCTGAGGTGGGATACAAGAAATGAGTGAAGTTCATCTTGGGGGATGGCCTGCTCAAACACACAGATAGGAAATAGAATATGATGTGTGAGAAATAGCAAGACGAGTCTATCTAGAATATAGAGTGAGAAAAGAGGAACAACCTCCAAGAAGCCTAGAAAAGCAGGTTGGAACCAAGTTTGAGGAGGAGTTTAATCCAATCAAAGAAGTTTCTATTTGGTTCTAGAGGCAAAAAGGAGTCCCCAGATCCCATTGAACAAGATGGCAACATGACATGATCTATGCTTTAGAAGTAACTTTTTTTCCAACTGTGTGAAGAGTAGACTGGAGAAGAGTAAGTCTTGAGGCAGAGTAATTCATTAGGCGTTACTGCAATAGTTCAGGGAAGAGGTGATGGGTAGATGAGAGGAGAGAAGATGAAAGTAAGAGATATTATGGAGGAGAAATCAACAATGTTTGCCAATTGATTGGACATTTGGAGTGTAGGAAATTGAGCAGTACAGAATGACGTCAAGTTGGTGAACATAGGGAACTAGATGGATGACAGTGCCTTCAACAGATACAGAAAAGTTTGAAAGAGGGGTGGGTTTTGGAAGAAAGAGAATGAGTTGTGCTTTGGCACAATGATCTTGAGATGCCTTTTGAAATCTAGTGTAAAATATCCAATAAGTAATTTTTAACATGAGACTGGAGCCTAAGAGAACAACCAGGATTGGATTAGGGAGTCATCTGCATATGGACAATAATTGAAAACATGGGAGCGGATGTGGTTACTAAAAGTATAGATAAAAAAGAGAAGGACCAAGGACAAAGGCTTGGCCACCCTGAAAGCAGTTTAGGAATAATGTAGATCCATGGCAAGAAGAACAAGACCAAAGATTTTGTTAGATAGTGAATCATTTGGACAGGAATTTCAACAAGGTGTGTCTTACATTCTAAACCTGTGCACACAAGGGCGTAAGTGAGAGATGGGATGCCATGTATGATCAAGAGTGTCAGGGAAACTGATGGACCTGGAAAGACTAGCATCTCCCGCGTAGCAAGCTTAGACTCTCCATAAACATATTTTTACCTAGATTTCTTTCCATCTAATCGATTTCTTCACAGATTTAGTTGCTCCAGGTCCCTTGCTACTGAGGCCTCTTGCTTCTCTTCTCAATGAAGACTTATTAAATGTTTACCATGTGCCAATACTGTGCCAAGCACTTTAAATTTATCTCATTTAATCCTCACAACAACCCTGGGAGGTAGGTGAAACTATTATTCCCATTTTACAGTTGAGGAAACTGAGGCAAATAGACGTGAAGTGACTTGCCTATGGTCACACTAGTAAGTGTCTGAGTCTGGATTTGAACTCATATTTTCCTGACTCCAGGCCCAGTCTACTCACTATGGCACCTAGTTTCACCTTAAAAACATAACCTAGGTACCAGTTCCTACATGTGGCCTTATTGAGCATCTCTCTCTGTCTCTCTCTCTCTTCCTTTGTCTTCAAAACACCTCTCAAGTGAGTGATAGAGTGGTGGAAAGAGAATCCATATCAGTGAAAGCACCGCTCCTTGAAGTATTAAAGAGCAATACTTGAAGTCTGAGATCTGTTATTAGCCCTGTACCAGTTGACATTTTTATTGGTGACTTGAATTATTACATTATCCAATTTTCTCATGATACAAAGTTAGGAGGGATAACAAGAAAATACTGGATAACTGAGGGAAATGTAAAATGTATAATCTTACTCTTGGATCCAAAATGTCAACTTTGTAAGACCAGGATGGGGAAGGCCAGGATGGTTGTAATTTAAGTTGGAGGAGAGAAAACTTTTGACAATGAAATCACAGGTTTGCATTTTAAAATCTAGAGGACTTTGTATATTAACTACAATTGGAGATTTAACTGGCTCAATTTCTCTGGAAAAAATGGAAAATGATAGTTACACTATATGTTACCCTGATAAGATCACAAGTGCAACATTTTGTCCATTACAGGGCCCCACATTTAGGAAGGTTATTAATAAGCTGGAGAAGGGAGATGAGGATGCTGAAAGCCTGAAAATTATGCAGTCTATATTGATGTTTTTTTGTACTTCCATCATTTTCCAATATAGACCCTCCTTCACCCTTCCCCCCAAAATCATCTCCTATGTATCCAAGAATGCATATCAACGAAGGTACTATTTTATGTCTATCATTTTCCTCTCTCTTTATTAAGAGATTCAGAGGATTGGAAGTTTAAAACTTAGGGAAATGAAGGTCATCAGTTCCAGCTCCCCCATTTTACAGATAAGAAAACTGAGGACCAAAGAGTCTAAAATGTTTGCTCAGGGTCACATGGGTAGAAGTGTCAGCATTTGAACCCAGGCCTTCCAAGCCAATGCTATTTCTATTGGAAGGTATATATAATCATCTCTGGAAGAATTTTATTTGTTGTGCTTATTTTATTTATATGAGTGAATATTCTTCTCCTACTTTTGCTTTCTTGACTCTTCATCTGTTTGTATGACTTTTCTGATCCTATTTGAATTCCTTATAATCATGATTTCTTAAGAGTGCAACAAAATTACATTACATTCACACACAATCATCATTTAATCTTCTCCAAATGATAAGGAGAGGAATTGCACTTGGAATGGTATTGGCATAGGGAATTTCTGGGCGAGTAAACTCCCTCTACCAAATACAAGTCAGCACATTGCACAGAGGAGTTAAGTGACTTGCCTGGGGGCACGCAGCATGTGTCTAAGGCAGGATTTTAACCCAGGTCTTGTTTCTTAATGATGGAATACAGAAATCACATTCTACATTCAGAAACACAGATTGGTAAAATTCATAGCATCATAGTGTTTTAAGTCTCAAAAGGGTATTAGAGATGATTTAACCCTTTACAAAATTGACAAAATAGAAACTGAGAGATGTTTTAATTTGACTAAGATTAGAGATATAATTAGTAGGAAAACTGATCATGAAACAACTGAATGGTTTAAGAATGGAAAAGGTATGACAAGGCTGTATAGTATTATTACTTCATTATTTATTTACCATATATGCCAAGTACATCACGCAAAATGTCAGACTGGATGAATCAAAAGCTGGAATTACAGTTTTCAGGAGAAATGTCAACAATCTCAGATATACAGATGATACCACTATGATGGCAGAAAGTGAAGAAGAATTAAGTAGCCTCTTGATGAGAGTGAAAGAGGAGAGTGGAAAAGCCATCTTGAAATGTAATATCAAAAAACTGAGTTCTTGGCAACTAGTCCCATCACTTCCTGGCAAGGAGAGAGAGAAGAAATGGAAGATTTTATATTCTTGGGCTCAAAGATCACTACAGATTATAACTGTAGCCATGAAATTAAAAGAAGCTTTCTTCTTGGAAGAAAAGCTATGGCAAATCTTGACAACATACTAAAACACAGAGATCACCTTCTAACAAAGATCCATAAAATCAAAGCAGTGATTTTGTGCAGCAGTAATGTATGGCTGTGAGAGCTGACTGAATGCCACAGAATCAACACTTTTCAATTGTAGTGTTAGAGAAGACTTTTAAGAGTCTCTTGGACAGCAAGAGATCAAATCAGTCAATACTTAATTCTAGCGATTCACTGGAAGATTAAATACTGAAACTGATGCTTGAATATGTTGGTCACATAATAAGAAGACAGGACTTATTGGGAAAGAACCTGATGTTGAGAAAGATTGATGGCAAAAGGAAAACAGGGCAGCAGAGGATGGGATGGATAGATAGTATCATGGAAACGAGGAACATGAACTTGGACTTCAAGAGATAGTGGAAGATATAATGAGCAGGCGAGTTATGGTCAATGGGGTAAAAAGGAGTCAGATATAACTAAATGACTTAGCAACAACAACAATTTGGACTAAAACCTAAGTTTCCAAAAAAAGTCAATAGTCTTTCTAATATATCACACTCTCTTGTATTTATAGTACGCAGAATAAAAAGTAAGTGATATTATGGGAGTACCAGGTACATCTAGAAATATCTTGGTATTTTTATTGTTGCAGAAACTTCAATAAAATTAAATTGGAAATGTGCCTTCCAAAGGAAAAGAAATCTGAAATAATATTATGATAAATAAAGAATATCATGGGGAATATGAAATTCATATTCTTTAATGAAATCAAGATAAGTTAAAAACTGTCACTAGATTTAAAAATCCTGTCTTTTATGATTCAGTGATCTTTCCATGATTTTGCTGTTAACAATCATGAAAGAAATGTCCCTCTCCTCATATTGCAATGATGCAGTGAGTTCCCACAGTGTAAACTGTCTTAATTAAAAAGAATAATATAGTCTTCTAAGAACTTCCGCACAATAGGGCTGGGGTAAAAGCTATCATGTTGAAACAAAAAACTCAGAACATTTCAGAGCAAAATGGTAAAGTGAATCTCATATTGCTGCTGCAAAGTGGGTAAGATATAGGAAAATATGAGAAATTTAATAATTGAACAATTATTATTTTTGAGAACATAATTTTTCTCAGAGAAACAAAAATACGCTAACATCAGTTCAAAATTTGGGGCAAGGGGTGATGTTGTTATCAGTTGTTGGTTTATGGAATCAAGGTAAATGTGAAATTCTGTGGAATGCCAGCTGAAAAGTGGCAAAGGTAGAAATGGAAAGTCCAAATTCCTCTTATAAAATTAAATTATATTTTAAAGAAAGTATTACAAGTCTCCCAGTAAGCAGGTTTCCTAATCTCAGCTGCTTAAAATCCATGTCCTTGCTTCATAATACTTTCCATGGCTTTAATTTACATTAGATCACCTTTCTCTGTAGCAATTCATATCTGTGGTTGAATTGCAAGCTTTATTGGTTTGCGCCACAACTTACTAAGGCAGAAATATCATGAGAATTATTCTCCAAGATTGGAATTTTATGACAGATGAACTTAGAGTGTAAAAAACTGTCTATGAACAATCAACCTGATTCTCCCTACACAATGCAAAGTAATCATCTTTCTTATAAAACTTCACTTCTCCTTTTAACACAATAAATTGCCTAAAATTCATGGAGATTAGAAACAGCTTTTTTTTTCATTTTTTCATTTTTTTTTTACCATTGGATGAATTTGACACAGCTGACTAGCACAGGAAAATCCACAGCCTGAGCTATTCCCCAGTGAATAGCACTGCCTAACCAATTTGGAGACAGCTGATTGAAGGGATTAAATAATATACCTAGGGTCCAATTTGTTATTTTGCACCTGTACACCATGTATTACTACCTATTGTGCAAACCCCATAATTTACATAATTATGTACATTCTTTCGATTCAGAGCTGAGAGTTGTCCTTTTTAAAGTCAGCAATGTCTCTAGGTCCTTTGTCCAGTCCTCTAATGACTAGGAATGCTAATAGGGTAAAAAGACACGTGGCACACCTTTTGTACTCCTTAATATCTGCCTTTTAATGGATGTCTCCTTCCTCATGAAGCAAAATCAACTACAAAAGACAACCATGATCCTTAAAAATAAACTTGGAGTGTACAGAACAGCAAATGAGAATATAATGCTTGTAATACAACTTGTTTTCATAGGTGAAGAAATGCTGACAAATTAGTATGCCTGCATTCCATGCATTTGCAACACAAGTATAAAAACTGGAAAGCCCTCATTGGTTGGCATTTTCCAACAAAAGACAGCATCGTAACTCTGCTTTACAACAAAATCATTAAAGTATTTTGGACAACATAGGAGGAAATGTTGAGGACTTTATTCTTGACTTCAGGCAATAGTTTGTTCAAAAGAACATTGAAATATTAATTAATTCTTTGTGAAAAAAAATCACAAATAACTATGGATAATGACAATTTGTAATACCTTAATTTGCAAGTGTACTTTGAAACTAGTTATCACATTTACTTATATGTGTATCTATATAAGCATATATATGTCACATATACAAGCATATACATAAGCCATATACATATGTTTAAGCTTATATACATATATGTATATAAGCATATGTATATATGTGTGTATGTGTATAACACAAAGACATAATATATATACATACATACACACACGCACGTGCTACCTAATACTCCTTTACTGAAATGTTGCCAAAAAAATTTATGTGAAGTTACCTTTCTCTCTTTACAATGATTGTATCCTTCAAATTTTATAGACAATAAAGTCATTGATATTCTACTTTCTAAAGTTATTTCCCTCCCTAAATTTTGCCTAAATGGAATAAAATGAAACCAGAACCAAAGGCAAAAACATAGGCTCTCCTGTCTCTGAATATCATAACATTCATTCATTAAATCTGTATAATATTAGTATTTCTTATCCTGTGAGTCTCTCATTATTTACTGGAATTTCAGAGAGCAATATTCATGTCCTCCCCTGTGATCTTCTGTTAAGCATTATACCCATAACATGGAAACCTGCTACCAAGAATAGAATTGATATCTCTCATAACTGGGAAACTTAACTGTCTTTTCTATAGAGTTTCTGCAGATCAATTTTTCAGTTCATTAGCTAAAATTATCTGTACCTTTGATATTCTCTAGTGATGTGGAAAATTGGGAGGTGATTATATTATACTTTTTAGGGTTACCATTATAAGATTATAGTCAGAGCTATAACTCTAATGGGGCAATTAAGGTTCCGACCCATAGCATTGAAATTTATATGCCCTCAAAATCTGAAACAAAGATTAAAGATTGTACAATTTTAAAAGCTATCTTTTTTTTTCTTAGCACTTAAATGCCATAGAAAGAACTAGGCCTTGCAATTATACTGTACTATTAGTTCAAATACAAAGCAACCAGATAGCATTCTTTCTTCTCCCCAGAGTCCACAACCCAAGTGAGCTTCTCTCTAGGAAAACCACTCTTGTCTTCTCCATTCCAACCAAGATGGCAGTGGACTCCCTAAAAGCAAGGTAAACAATGTTCTAAGATTTAAACCTACTAGAGACATTGTGCTAATATCTCTCTCCCACAGGACAATGCCTATGAGTCTCTCTCCCCATAAGGACTTACATTCAGGGATGTCTTCTGTGGATCTATTGAATTTACCTCAATTAATTTTTGCATTATATTCAGAATATTTATTTTTAAAATGATATGAAGATATACCTAAATATATTTACTGACCCAGAATGCAAAAGTGCTAGTCTACAGTTGCATGATAATTTCACAATATCTCTCTAAGGTAATATTATATGTAATATTTTTTCAGGATGAGGGAACTGAGGCGCAGGCAAGTTGGGAAGAGCCAAATGTGAAATAACTAGTATTTACTGATGCTAAGATGTTAGGGTAAGTGTTGTGAATGCATGCCTCATATCTCCAGCAGTATGGGGAAGAGTCCTTGATCATTCTTTTTAGGGTTGGAGAAAATAAGTTGTTAAAGGCAGACTTCTGACCAACATGACTGCCTAAGTGGGACACAATAATATTCCATTACACTTGTACAACAAACTTTGTTCAGCCATTCTGTCCATATTATTCCTCTCCCTTTCTCTCCTCTCCAGACTCTGCTAACAATAATTGTGGAGTTAAATTTTCAATAATTTTTTTGTATTAATTCGTGTTTTCTTTGATTAGCCTATATCTCAGCTTTAGTTCCTGAATTTGTTTTTCACGTCAAGGTCAGGTTTCACTCGCTTCTGTGCTTTTCAGTGAGGGTAATTATTCTCTCCCTGGGTCCAATGGATACATACCATCTCCTTGATACCTTAAGGTTTGGTTCCCCCCAAATCTTTGAGGTTGAGAATGCTGGATTTTCTGGGCCCCCTCTGACTATTTTCTGGTCTGAGATGAAAGTTGTTTATGTCCACTACCATTTTCCAAGGTTTTGAAGGTTCCCATCCTGGGGTTTTAGGATCACTCCTAGTGATCTACTCTCAATGCCTTTGGATACAGAGCCTTATGGGGTATACCTGTTCTTGGACATCTCTGGTAGACGTGACACTTGTTTTCCTGGGAAATAGTCATTTTTATTGCCTTTGAGCTTCTGGTTTTTTTTTCTTACAATTCTAGTGTGGCAGTAATCATTTATTGTAGTTTCTCATTGGATTTCTTACTCAGTTAAATGTGAACTTTAGAGTTTTAAGACTTGGTTGACCAACATGCCCCACATTCAGACAGCCATCTTGGCAGGATGTCTGCTTTTAGCTATTTGTTTTCTCTGTAAGTAGAATCATGAGGAGAGGAGAAGAGAGGAGAGGAAAGGATTTAGAAATTTGAGGTATGAATGTAATAGAATGTTATTGTGTCTTAAGAAATGAAAAAACAGGAAGGAGCCAAGATGGCGGAGTAGAAAGATTCACATATGCTAGCTCCAAACCATAGCCCATAAAATACCTGTAAAGAAGAACTCCCAACAAATTCTGGAGCAGTAGAAGTCACACAACAATGGAGTGGAGGATATTTCTGTTCCAGAGAGCCCTGAAAAGCCAACACCAAAGGTCTGTCACGCACCAGACCAGAAGCAGAGCCCAGCACTGCCTTGGCCTTGCAGCACTGAGAGAAGCAGATCAAAGCAGGCTTCAGGCATGGAATCTCCAGCAGCCATGCAAGTCCCTCCACCCACAGGCACCAAAGGTTAGTGAGAGAGCCTGTTTGGCTGATCGAGAGGGGAGTGGGGTGTCTCCAAAACTCAGGCCCCCTCAGGAGGCAGCAGCAGAGGCAGCAGCAGACAGGGGCTCCCAAAGCAGGCAAGAGCTTGGGTCCATTATTGAAGGTCTCTGCATAAACTCCCTGAGGGAACTGAGCCCCAGGTGGTAGCCCTGCCCCCACCCGAGCAGCTGAACTTAATCTCACACTGAATAGTAGCCCCACCCCACCAAAAGCCCTGAGGCTGGGGAGGAGCCTTTGAATCTCAGACCCAAGCACTAGCTGGTTGGATCTGGAGGCAGGGCGGGGGTGGAGAGGAATCTCACAAGTTAAGCAACTGGCTGGGAAAATGCCCAGAAAAGGGAAAAAATATAAGACCATAGAAGGTTACTTTCTTGGTGAACAGATATCTCCTCCTTTCCTTTCTGGTGAGGAAAAACAATGCTTACCATCAGGGAAAGACAAAGAAGGCAAGGCTTCTGCATCCCAAACATCCAAAATAAATATTCAGTGGGCTCAGGCCATGGAAGACCTCAAAAAGGATTTTGAAAATCAAGTGAAAGAGGTGGAAGAAGAAACGATTTCAGAGACTCCTAGGTTCTAAAACCTGACATGGGTTGAAGTGTAGAGTATCAACAGAATAATTTATCTAAGTATGACAAGTCTCAATATATGGCAAGTGCTGCTCCCCACAACATGTAGCCAGGGGGTATCCCCTCAAAGGGAAGCAGAATAGATATCTTTGGCTTCTTCCCCACCTTACCCCCACCTTTCCCAAGAAAGACTTTAATTCCTTTCAGGAGGGGAAACAGAAAAATAAGGCCAGAGCCCAATCTGCTTTTCTCAGAGAAATGGGGTACTGGGCTAGGATTGTAATTATCTCTTCTCTTAAATATTTTCAGTGAAGAGAAAGTGAACAGATTCAATTTAACTTCTGATTGCTGTGTCATTATTGAGGAGCAGGACCCCAACACCTTGGGGTCAGCCAAAAAATTGGCCCCTTTCCCACCAAAGCTCAGTTCCACAGTAGACATGCATAGTACTTAGCAAAATATATATATATATGTCCAAATTGTAGCAAAACAGACATCAGAGGAAGTGCATACATAAGAGAATATATTTTAAACAATATAAAGTGAAAGAGTTCTCCTATTGGAAGTGATATATTTCAGCTCAACCAAGAGAGAGAATCCTAGATCTCACCCAAGGGACAGGTCCCCAAAGTCTCTAGTGTAGACAACTGAGGATAGGGACAGGGTGGAGACTGCCAGCTTCTCTCATGTACTCCTAAAATCTTTTACTTCAACAACTTGGAGTGGATTTGGCAGCTTTCCTCTTCCCTGTCAAAGCTAGAAGCCAGAAGTGCCCAAAGCAATCTGAAGCTTAAAAAGGAATCAAGAGGCCAAAAATATCTCCACTCTCTCACTCTCACCAACTAAACCCTGCCCCTTATACAGAATGGGGCATTTGTGTCCACCAACAAGGAAAGAGCCCCATACCAATGGGCTTTGGGAATGACATGGCACAGCACTATGAGGAAAAATAACTTTGAAAGACTTTTGAACTCTGATAGTTTACATGCTTCAGAGGACCTATCATGAAGCATGTTAACTATGTCCTAAGAGATAAGAGCCCCTAAGTGTAGAGACATATTGATATATAGATAGATATGTGTATGTATGTATCTATGTATGTATGTGTATACATGTATATGTATACATATACATACCTATGTATGTATATGGGTATATATGTACTGTGTATATATATATATATATATATATACTCATATACATATATGTGCATATATATGCCACCATGTGGATTATTTCAGCTTTTCTATGCTTATTTGTTGCACAGATTTTTTTTCCTTTCACTCACTCTACTCATAGGGATGGGGGTAGTGGAGCTAGGGAGACAGGAGTATTAACAAAAGTGATAGCTAAAAAAAAATGAATACCACTCTCACACTTTACAAATGCAAAGAAGAGAACAGAAAGCTATTCGGAAAGAAGCACAGACCAGTAAGACAGTTTTGAAAGTAATGTGTAAAGAATTTATCATACATTTTTTTAAAAGCAAGTAGCATGAAAAGTAAATTCATAGTTTCATATAGAATCCTATTTTGTGTTCTGAGGTGTGCATGAAAATTCTCTTTTTAAGTATTTGAGTTCAAACTTCTTCATAAATAAAATAAGTAGATAAAGTTTTCTAGACCTCTCTAATAGGAATAAAAGCTAACCTTTCCCACTGCAAATCCTGAGGAAGTCATAGTATCCATTTTTCAGTTGGAAAGCTGTTCAAATCATACAAACTTTTGCAGACTTTCTGTATTTTGCAGAAAAGAAGAATGGAACTGCAAAATAAATATCAAACTGATAAGTGACCTTGTCTTTTGGGTCTAAACTATTTAAAGATGCAACCACCTCAAATAGTGGCCTTCTCTAGTGCAGAGTAGGGAAAAAGGGAGACAGTTCAGAACTTAAAATGCGACAAAAAATAAATTAAATTATTATTTTTTAATTAATTAAATTACAATTTTAAAAGAGAGATGCACACACGTCATGCTTTCCCCATACAGGGGTTGCTATCAAAAGGTTGAATCCCATTTTGTTCAAAGAATCCCTAATATTTCGAAATTTTTGTTTCATTTTCATGACCACCTCACTCCCCAATCCATGACTCTCAGGTTGTTGTTTTTTTCTCATATATTTCTGTTTGCAGACATCAAATGGTTTACATGAAATATCCCATTAACACAATCCAAAATGATCTTCAGAAGTACAGTACATTGTAGTGTATATACCACAGGACAGACACATGCATTTCTCTCTGTTTTTTATTTACGTTTTAGAAATTTTATCTCCCTCAAGTCATCATAGGCAAACAAATCTACTAGAAGGATCAATGAAGACAAAGGTAAATCCTATTTTATATTGCACCCTAGTGCAGGAGGTATACATTCTTTAATGTAAATATAAATAAGCTATTAAATTCACTAATTTAATTTAAAAATATATGTTTTATGTCTTGTGAAAAGAACTGACAAAAATTAAATGATACCTACCTCAAGGAGCTTGTATTTATCTCAGGGCATGTAACGTGTACCAGGATCAATGAATTAAATATATACAAAATAATTTCAAGAGTACTAGCAGCTGAGGACATCAGAAAAGACAATATATAAATAAGGTTATATTAAAATATGGAGTCATCTACATCAAGGTAAACATTGAAGCTGATTAGATTAACAGCTGTGAAAGTATATACAGAAAAAAATGAAGTTACACCAGGTATGTCACACTTAGTGGATAGGAGAAGATCATAATTCAAGAAAGAAAACTAGTCAGATAGATAGAAGGAAAATCAAGAGAGTGTTCCCAAGGAGGCCAGGAGAGGAAAGAGTACCCAGGAAGGGTGGTCAACAGTGTCAAAAGTGTATAAGATTGTGAAGGTACTTGGTGATATAAGAGCAGAGAGAGATTTTTGGTTAGAAATACAGATTTGAGATTCAGCTGCATAAGAATATTTGAAATTGAAAGAGCCAGTGAGATCATCAAGGAAAAAAATAAGAATGAAAAAAGAAGGCCCAGACCAGGACAGTGCCTAAGGAGATGCCCATTCTTAGGGGAGGGATTAAGGATTATGATATAGCAAAGAAGGAGGAGACAGACTGGGAAACTAAGGGAATAGTGCCAATGAACTCTAGGGAAGAGAGAGTATATAGGAAATAGCAGTCAACAATGCTGACGCTGATAACTGATATCAGTGAAGAGATGGGGACTGGGTTAAGAACACGGGATATATCATAAAGAAGATCACAGAAGGAGTATTCATGGCTTCCATAGAAGACAGAGTTGACAGAATAGGAAAAAAACCTTGAAATAAAAGAGAATGACTGATTAGAATAAAATATACAAAAGTGAAGAATAATCTGGGAAAAGAGAAGCAAAAATCAGCATTAAAAGAACACATGATCTTTATATAAGGAATCATATTGATCTTGAAGACAGGATGTATAGAGCCAATTTAAGGCTTATAGGTGTTTAGAAGAATACAAGTCAAAAAACCTAACATCATGATTCAAGAAATAATGAACGAAAACTGCAGAGAACCTTTGGCTATAGAAAACAAAGTACCTATCAAAAGATTCTACAGATTGCCTCAAAAATCTATGCTGCAAAATTCAATACACATAGTGTTTGCATTTGAAAATTCCAGTGACAAACAGTAAATTCTACTAGAAACCAGGAGAAGACCTTCAAATGAAAAGGAAAGAAAATTAAAATTACACAAGACTATTCCGTACTCACCAGAAAATACAGAATGTACTGGAATAATGTGTTCAGAAAAGCAAAGTATATCAGTATGAAGAGCAAGGTGACATGCCTTGCAAAGTTGAATCAATGAGGGGAAAATGAATACTCAATATTTAAAAGAGCCTTTTGAAGCATCCTATGAAGGAAATTAGAACTTTGTAAACGTCCCAGAAAACAGGAAGAGAAATAAACCAATACAACTACCAGGGAAGGCACAGGTAATGAAATAAAATATCCCAGGGGAAAAAGTGAGGGAGGGCAGAAATAGGAAGAAAAAGGCACCTCTGGAAATCATCAATAACAACAAAACAACAAAAATAACAAATAAAAGTAAATTAAAAAGGATCTATTGAGAGATTTTGTTAAAAAAAAAAAAGATGAAAATGAAAAGGAAGACACATAGTTTAGAAGAACAAGCCTGAAACAATGTGGACTAAACCACAGTGATCCAATGTTGTGTGGTTTTTTGACTTGTTTGTTTGTTTCGATGGGGTATTAAATTTCAGAATGAAAGTGCACATGGAAGGCAAGAAAAGAATGAAGATAGAGGAGAATCTGAGCTATACCTAAATCAAGCAAATAATGAAGGGGAAATAACCCCTATCACAGGGTTATGATATTTTATATTATTATATTATATTATTTGTACATATCCACATACATAGGGACCATAGTGTAGTCTCTTAGCAAGAAAAGAAGCATAGGAGAACTTGTAAGATGGTACAGAGAAGGACTAAAACATGTAAAAATAGGGGTAAATCTAGATTTAGTGAATAGAATTTTTGTTCTGGAGTCAGGAAGACAAGTTCAAATCCAGCCTCAGACACCTAAGAGTTGTGAGACCTTGGGCAAGTCACTTAAACTTTTTGCCTCAGTTTCTTCAACTGAAAAAAAGTTATAAAGCACCTAGCATAGTGCCTGAAGCATAGTAGGTCCTATGTAAATACTATTTATTGTCAATAATAATTATTCTAATGAAGTCTACCTGAAGAGATACATTCTATAATGTAAGATAATTACTTTACAATGAGTATTAAATTTGGCCTATAGAAACCACTACCTCTGAAAGACTGTTGTGTTTCCATGGGCAGCATTTTACCTCAGAAGAAAGTGAATCAAAACTCCTGAAGGCAACCAGAACTGTGGAAGGGTATGGACCTACAGTGGAAGTTTCCATCATTCTTCACTCATTCATCATCATCAACAAAATATCACTGAATTTGATTTTGTTAAATTATCTATCTTTTACTATTTATTTGGATCCACTGATGGCCTCTTTTTAGTTAAGTGGGAATCGCAGTCATTGCTAAAAGTAAGTTGAGAGGAAGTGATGTAGGTTAGAAGTGTTCAGTATGCATCCTGAGGGCCACATGAGTCCCACAACACTTCAGAGTAGGGCAGGAGGAGATTAAAAATTATTGGTGAATTAATATAATAAAAATACAACAAAATATGGATAATATTACATTATAAAATTAGGTCAATACTTGACCCTTGTTTCTCAGGATTGTCTGAGATGAGCAATGGCCTCTGTATTTGAATTTGACACACATGGTGGAGGAGACTTGAGAGAGAAGGTCTGGAATAGCCACTATGGAAGATGTAATGGAATCAATGATGGAGAAAAAGGATGAGTACCCAGGGCCAAGTTGAGGTAGATAGTCTAGTCTGCTCAGTTGTGTGATTTTCCCCTGAGAATACAGCAACATACAAATCAAAAAAGAGACAACTACCCACCTCTGATGGGGAAAACTTGGTGATACAATGGGGCAAGGTGTGACTTTTGACAGAATGAGGGAACAAGGAATTAAAGTATAGTAAATAATGTATAACTAAATTGGTTGACCATATAATTAAGACTTAAAAGGTAGGAAAAAGATGTCAGAGTAGAGATGATGGACATGGAAAATATGAAGAGATGAAAGGACTTGAGGCCACAGTGAAGTCAAATACTATCATTGGTTTAGGAGGAATGAAGCACAGGTTAAGATAGAAGTTTACAATCTGAGAAAGAAATTTCAGAATTCAGGATGGTGGAAGTGAAACAATTATAGGTGATGATGAAATAATACTCATCAGATGACCATCCCTGTATGATGCAAAGGTAAACTGAAGATTTCACATGAGAGCTTGGGGGCATTCTGAGCATCCTTAATTTCTTAATTTGTAAAATGAAAAGTTTTTAATGTAGGAAGTCAAAGTATTTGAGGGAAATTCTGTGTTCTACCCTGAAGTTAACAAATACTAGGTCAGATTTGAGATGGAGAGAAGATTGTTGGTCAGGTAACGACCTAGAGAAAGATGGGAGAAGGACCTGGGAGCCACAAGGAACTGCTTCTACTTATAAAGGTATATGGAATAAATCTCACAGGAGGTGAGGTTGATGATTAATAATGGTTAAAGGACTATCTAGGAGTAGCAATGGGGAGCAACAGGTACATTGATTTCTCCTCCTGGCCCAGTGCTCTAGGGACTTGCAAGAGGGAGGAGAAGTAAGAAACAGATACAAATATAAAGATTTCTGATGCATTTCAACCCCTATATGCATGTGATAATTATTTTTAATACATTCTAAATTATCTGTGATATTCACAGAGGCAGCATGATGTAGTAGACAGAAAATTTGTCTTAGAGGAGGAACACTTAATTTCACATGCATCTGGCATCTCATGAGGATTACACAGGTCACATCCCTTAACCTCTCTAATAGGTGCACCTTTCTAAGATTAGCAGAACAGTTGCTGCTCTATATTAGTAGAGAGCAGGGAATTCCTCATATTGATAAAACCATGATGTATCTGTACTAAATAGTATGTATGTATGTCATACCATATGTAGATACATAGATTGATACACAAATACATAGATAAACAGATACATAGGTTTCTATAGGTGTCTTTTTCTTCCCAGTTTCATATAGGGATTGAGATGCATCAGAAATCTTTATATTTATATTGGTTGTCATACTTTTCCTTCACACAAGTCTCCTCCTAGCCCAGAAGGAGAAATCAATTCACCTGTTGCTCCCTATTGCTACTGCTATATATGATCCTTTTGCCACTATAGTTAGATAGACATATTTGTTCACTCTGTGTGTGTATGTGTATATGTGTGCATGAGTACACATGTGCTATATTAGAGACTTCAGTAGAACAGTATAATATTTTCACATATGTAACACTTTTTCAAACAGTCCCTTAAAGCATAGGTAACCAAGCATTCCGAGCACCCTTAATTTATTAATTTGTAAAATGAGGAGTTTTTAATGTATGATCACTAAGGTCCTTCCTGCTTTAAATTCCCTGAACTCATGAATTAGTCTCTCAAGTTTAAAGAGAAATATCTGAGTGCCACAGAACAAGTAATGGGTTTGGATTCAAGAAAGATCTGGATTCAAACACTCTCTTGAATTAATTATGTGATCATGGGCAATTTGCTTAACCTCTCCAAGACTCAATTTCCCATTGTGTACAATGGGGATAAAAATGTCACATATCTCCAGAGGTTGCTGTGAGGATCACAGGAGATCCTGTAGGAAAAATGTTTCATAAGAAGTGGAGCCAAGATGGTGGAGTAGAAAGACACATATACTCTAGCACCTCCCCCGCAGCCCAAAAAATACCTGTAAAAAATGACTCTCAACAAATTCTAGAGCAGCAGAAACCACAGAATGACAGAATGAAAGAGATTTCCAGCCAAAGGTAACCTTCAAGGCTGATAGGAAAAGTCTATCCCATGGGACATTGGGCAGAGCAGAGCCCAGCCCTGGCCGCACGACACAGGGAGGAACAGGACCAGAACAGGCCTCTGGGACAGAATCTGAAGCAGAGAGGGTCCCGGATCCCTCAACCCACAAGCAACAAAAAGTTTCATGGGTGAGTGTGAAAGGGCATTCCTAGCTGGGCAAGAGGGGAGCAGGGTCCCCCCAGCACTGTCCCCAGCTGGCAACAGAGGTGTGGCAGGTGGCTACAGTGGCTGTGGAAGCAGCCTGGGTCTATTGTCCAGGCAGCTCAGCTTAAAGCCTCTGTGGGGGAATTGAGCAGGGTATCTGAATCTCAGCCCTGAGCATGGTCAGGTTGGGGAAGGGGGGAGGAGCACTAGGACCCTCCTCTTGACAAAGGATTCAGAAGCCAAATAACTGACTGGGAAAATGCCCAAAAAAGGGAAAAAAAAAAATAAGACCATAGAAGGTTACTTTCTTGGTGAACAGGTATCTCTTTCCATCCTTTCAGATGAGGAAGACAAGGCTTCTGCCTCCAGTATCTCCAAAATCAATATGAAATGGGCTCAGGCCATAGAAGAGTTTGAAAAGTGAGTCAGCAGCTTGCTAAAGGAGAACCAAAAAAATGCTGAGGAAAATAACACCTTTAAATATAAGCTAACTCAATTGGAAAAAGAGGTCCAAAAAGCCAATGAGGAGAAGAATGCTTTAAAAAGCAGAATTAGGCAAATGGAAAAGGAGGTTCAAAAACTCATTGAACAAAATAGTTCTTTAAAAATGAGAGTGGAGTTCAGGGAAGCTAATGACAAAACAAAACCAAAAGATTGAAAAAATAGAAGATAATGTGAAACATCTCATTGGAAAAACACCTGACCTGGAGCTATTGATCCATGAGAGACATTTTAAAAATTATGGGACTACCCAAAAGCCATGATCAAAAAAACAGCCGAGACATCTTCTTTCATGAAATTATCAAGGAAAACCGCCTGGATATTCTAGAGCCAGAGTGCAAAATAAATATTGAAAGAATCTACCAATCACATCCTGAAAGAGACTCAAAAAGAGAAACTCATGTTCCACCCTTTGTGATCTCATTTTGGGGTTATTGGCAAATATATTGGAGTGGTTTGCCATTTCTTTCTTAAACTCATTTTACATATGGGGAAACTGAGGCAAACAGGGTTAAGTGATTTGCCTACAGTCTGAGGCCAGATTTGAAGCCAAGAAGTTGTCTTCCTGACTTCAGTCCCAACATTCTATATTCGCTGTATCACCTAACTGAACTAAATGACTTCTATTATCCCTTCTAGTTCTCTATCCTGTGGTAATCTAGGTAATCCTGATGAGTATCTGATCACTGGATTCAGATGACTCTAGAGGAGAAGTGAGGCTGGTGACCTTGCACAGCTTTCCCTCACTCAAAATAAAGTCAAGGGCAAGTCATATCATTTCTCTGATGGCTTCTTTGGCAGGGAAAGACAAACACAATCCAGTGAGTAGATGCAGCTGCCTGAAGGGGGACCCAGGTAGCTGGGTAACTCAGCTCCTCTTCTCCTGTTTGCCTCCCTCTCCCCTTCCTTCTCCTCTCTAAAGGAAGGTAAATTTGCATGGCCAAAAATGCCCAGTTGACTTGGGTTTTATTGGCTAGATTCTTTTCCTTTCCTCTCCTCTCCTGTCCTCTCCTCCCCTCCCCTCCCCACTCCTCCACTCCCCTTTCCTTCCCTTCCTTTACTTTCCCTTCCCAGACCCTTAAGCCTACTGTACTATGAAGCTCAGACACCATGGGGCCCTGCCTAAAGGCTCTCTTCTAGACCCTCCTGGCTTAAACACTATCAGTATGTGTCAGAGGCAGGTCCTGAATCAAGGTCTTCCTGACATCAAAGTCAGTTGTCTATTAGAAAAAATATATCAGAGAACAAATTTTTTAAATATACTCAAAATCCTGATCAACCCTTTGAGACAATGAAAAATAATAGCCACATGATCATTCTGATTTTAGCGTTTACTATAGTTTTGAAAGGATACAGATACAATTTATGAAGCAGCCTCTGTGATGCTTACACTATAATTGGGTTTTTTTCATCTTTTTCCTTAACTTTGTAAAATGAAAATGTAAAATGGATTACTGGAAGTGCCACCAGAGCTTAAAGAGTGAAAGATGCAATGCCTGGAATAAGTAAAACGCATTTGCTGCTGCAACAAGAAAAGACAGAGTGGATTTGAAAAACATGTATTCAGCATTATAGTGCTTGGAGAAGTTAGGATTGCAATGTTAATTAAACGCAGATGTTTGGAAGAACTTGCTGGGTTTCTCGGAAGACAATGGAGGAGCATTCTTATGAATCATACACATAATGGGCCTAAGACATGGTGAGAAATTTGAAAACCCTAGAAAAAAAGCTTTCACCTCAAATTTCATTTTCTGATAATGTTGAATTCAGCAGCAAGAATGTAAATTCCTTTTGACTAATCTTTTTTTCTATTTACATTCCAAAACTCTTTGGGAAGTTCATTATTAAATAGAAGCTTTTAGATGACTGGTTTTTTAATTTATTTTATGTAATCTTCTCTAGGCCTTAATATGCTTGCAGCAAAATCCCTTGTTAAAGAAGGAGATACAAAGGTGCTACACTGGTCTCTGTCATCACAGAGGTTATATAGTCAGGTGGCAGATATGACACATTCACTGTGATCTCAATGTACTACTGGAATATTGTATAAGAATCATCCTTCTAGACCTGAAAGGTACCTGCAAGACTACCTGTCCAACCTCTAACTTCTCAGAAAAGTGAGGCTAAATTATCTATCTAAAGTCACAGAGATAGGGTTCAAGGTAGGATACGAACCTGTTGAGGGCCAAGGTAGAGTGCAGTTCACAAGATCAGAATAGAAATTCGGGGAAACTGTTCTTGGAGGCGGTGCTCATTATCATCTGGAATGGCTCTCCATGCCCCCCAGATGTTGTTGTCTCTGTGAGACAAGAGAATTACAGAAAACAAGGGATATGTAAAATAGATGCCCCTAGGCTCACAGTCTGATTAAATCACCCTGACTGATTTAATCACTGGGACAGGAGAGTACCTTGTCTATATAAACCCTAACCCTCAGATCAATAAATGGAATTGGTCTATATTTTCCCGCCTCCTGTGACTCTTTTCTTCAACCACATCACCGGGCCCCGTAGGGATGTGGGTCGTCGGCTACACGAACCCAGCTCCTCTGCTTGCAGAGCCTTGTACCTTGTGATACATTCATAAGAACAAGTCATATTAAGTTATTGTATAGAGAAGTCACACAGGTGGTCAGTACTGGAGTCAGGACTATAAACCTAGGTCCTCTGACTTCAGAGCCAGAGCACTTTCCACTATACCATGTGATAAATGCAACAGAGAGACACAAATATAGGTGAAGTCCAAGTAGGGAAGGTCACTATTGACTAAGATCATGAGAGAAGTCTGCACAAAAGAGGATTTGAATTAACCCCCAAACATGCCTTTCCTTTTGAATTTGTTATTTCTATCAACGGAATCAGCATTCAGAGTCACTTCTGTTAAAAAACAACAACAAAAACAGACTTTGGAGATAGGTTTGATTGGCCCCTCTCCCTCACTTCCTTTCTATCTCTACAGTACCTATAGTATCCATAGACTTCCTTTCTATTCACACAACCTAGTACAGATTCTCCTTACCATCTATTTGGACAACTGTTAGAGTCCCCTAAAAAGTGCTGCTAAAATTGTTACCAACATTAATTTATTTTGCATAGATCTGGTCATATTATTCCTCTGCTCAAAATCTTTCCATGTCTTATTGTACATTTAATAGATGTATGACCCTGGGCAGGTCACTTAACCTTTCTTTGCCCTAGTTTCATTATCTCTACAATGAGAATAGTATAACACCTACCTCCCAAGGTTGTTGCAAGGATTAAATGAGATATTTCTAAAACATTTCACAAACCTTAAAGCACAATATAAATACTAGCTAGTATTGTTGCTGTTCTTACTGAATAAATTTTATGCCCTTTACCTGGGGCTCAAAATCTTCTACATGTTTCATGTTTCAAGTTCTGTCCTATAGAGCTCACCTCCAATGTTCTCCCCATTTCAGGACACACTTTCCCATTTCCATGTATTTGCTCAACCCAGTCCATAGCTATTGAATACCTTTTCATTCTTTAAACACAAACTCAAATGTTCCTTGAAGAAGATAATTTTCCCCTTCTCCCTACCTCTACATATTTATGGCCTGCCAATTCTCACATAGCACTTTTCTTGTAAGTTTCTGATGCGCTTCTTATGTATTATTTTGTTCTGTGTTTGTATTTATATCAAGCTTTGCTATCAGACTGTAAGTTTTATAAGGACAAGAACTCTGGTTTTGCCTACTGCCAAATACATAGCCCAGTGCTCTGCAAACAATGGATCTCTGAAGAATCTGTGAATATGCTCCTTGAATGCAGGGTTTCTATTTTTCAGTTTTGCATTCCTAGTGCCTTGCACATGGTAAGTGATAATTATATCTCTAATTGAACTGAAATAATGTGTAATGTGTGTACTTTGATTGACACATAACCACCTTCATTTTCCTCATCAAAGGATGTGAGACTACATAACCTCTGAGGTCTCTTTACAACTCTAAATCTATGAACCATACTATGAATCTGTCTTCCTATCACTACTTGATACATGTTATTTCCTGCTTCCCATAAGGAATCTAAGGTTCTAACTGGGTTGGCATTTAAAGTAATGTCTTGAGGTACATCTTTTTTTTTTTTAACAGGCTTTTTGACATAGGGGACTGAGAATCAACCTTGGAGTTAGGAAGGCTTGGATTCAAGTTTTTCCCTATTCCCTCAAAGACCAAAAAATAAAATATTCTATCTGGTATTTAAAGCCCTTCACAATCTGATGCCTTCTACCTTTCCAGTCTTCCTACATATCACTTCTCTTGAAATACTCTGCCTCCAAGCTTCACTGACTTTTTCTCTAATCGTTACATATAACATTCCACCTCTGATTCAGTGCTCCTTCACTGGCTATCTCTGATGCCTGGAAAGCCCTCTAGCTTCTACCTACTGGCTTCCATTAAAACGGTGTCACATGGAGAACTTCCAATTTCAGTCAAAGAAATTTGAGGAATACATGATGGAAAACAGTTAAGCATTGAAGATTTTGACCTTTATATATAGAAAGATTCATCCAGTATCTATTTTAAGGATGGACCAGAGAAAGGAAATAATTGTGGTTGAAGATCTTAGGTGAGTTAAAAGTTATTTACCCAGATGACTGGAAATTAAAACTCATCCTTGGGTGGTGAGAATTGAATTAGAGGAGAAGGAATAAATGTGGGAAATAATGTGGAGTTAGAATTGAAATGTTTTGGTAACTAATTTGATTGAAAGAGAATGAAAAGTCAAAGAGAGCATCCAGAGTTTGATTTTTTTTTTTTTGAGGCTGAATTTTGGTAGCTAGCCCAGCTTAGAAATGAAGCAACCACTCATAGGCTGATCAGCACAAAATCTGACTTGTTTAGTCTCTGACTTGGGCCAGTTCATCAGTTTAGTTCCCCTTAGTATGTTACCATATTGGTGCCAGACTTAGTGCAGATCGCTCACTGGCTCAGCTCACTGCAGTTCAGAACTCCTACACTCAAGCAATCCACCAGCTTCAGCCTCTCCAGTGGCAGAGAGGGTCTGTGCACGTGTGTGTGTGTGTGTGTGTGTGTGTGTGTGTGTGTGTGTGCGTGCGTATGTGCGTGCATGCATGTCCTAACCTGGGGCAGCAAGGTTTTAAACATTTGAGATTGGGTGAATGGTGCTACTGACAGCAATCATGAAGTCAAAAGGTCTACCAAGTTTAGAAAGAGATAATGAGTTTCAATATACTAAACCTGAAGCTCTGATGAGAGACATCTAAGGGCAAATGTTTCCAAGCAGCTCCAAAAAACAAAAAAAAAAAATGGGTCAGTGGAAAGACTTGCCCTATTGTTGTCATATTCCAATGAGATATGATTCTAATATCTTTGCAATGGAAAATCTTTCTCAAACATTGTGATGGTGGGGAGTGGGCAGTGGTTAATTAGATCTATTTATTTTCATAGAATTATAAATCTGGAAGGTACATTTATGTTATCACCGTAAGTAAGGCAGGACAGCTGAGCCATAGGTATGGCACCTGTAAGCAGTTGGCCTGAACCCTCCCCTATTCATTCCACTCTCAGGATGCCTGCTGGCAACAAAAAAAAGCCATAAGAAGCAAAGTCCCTGTGTTTGTAGAAGGCTGGCTAATGCCAGGACCTCTTTTGGAAGAAAGGGGAAGAGAGTTGGCCAGAAGAGAGGTTTTTGTGGTAAAACTGTTTGGCTTTACGGGACCATTGTCTCTGTCTCCTCAAATCCTCTGTGCATTTCTAGGAAAGTCTTGTGAACTAGACCTTGCTGAAAACTGCCTGAACTCTTAAGTCAAGAAAACACTTGAAGTCATGTTTTTAGAGCCTAAAGGGATTTTAGAAGTCTTCGGGTACAATTCCTCCATTTTAAAAATCTCAGAAAATGAGATGGCAAGAAGTAAATCATTTATCCAGAATCTATAACAAGAAAGTGCCTGAGGCAGAATTCAAACTCAGGGCTTCCTGGCTCCAAGGATCATAATCTAATGAATCAACATTCAAGTTAACAGTTGTTTATTAAAAGCCTATTCTGTCCAATGTGGTATGTAAGGTGCTAAAAATGCAAATAAAACTCAAAAAGCAATCCCATCTTGAAGGAGCTTATGTGTCCCAGGCAATGCATGTCAACAGATATACATATTACACAATAAACTCAAAATGGTTCTCAATAAATATAATGTGTCCTAGGCAATGCATGTCAACAGATACACATATTACACAATAAACTCAAAATGATTCTCAATAAATATAAATTTAAGGAATATAATTTTTAATTCAGACAATTAAAAACTTAGAAGAATTCAAAATATGTACCCTTCCCAACTATGGCCATGGAAAGAATTCTTAATTAAATAAGGGTTAGAAGAGATTATAAAACAAAAAATAGCTCTCTTTGACTACAGAAAATGAAAAAACTTTTGCAGGAAAATGTATTTGCTTCAAATGTCACTGATAAAAGCCTAATAATCTAAAATATAGAGTCAATCAACACAAACATGTAGTACCAAGAACCATTTCCCCATAGATAAGTGATCAAAGAATTTGAACAAGAAGTTTTTGAAAGAACTGAAACCAGGTCAATAGAATACAGCTACCACTGAGATGATCAATAAGAATTTATTGAATCTCAAAGGAGAAAAGGTTGCTGAGTGACAGAAGTAGAGGGAAAGCCAGGAAATAGCAGTGGGAAACAAGGACTATTCCATCGCGCCCACCATAATGAGTAAGTTGGGGATAATACAAATAAAAGTACAAAACTATCAATAAAACATGTCTTTGTTCTTGGTGCTTGCTTGGTTATTGTCATTTAAAGAATTGAGTGGAAGGAAAGCAGAAACAATGAATGTGGATGGCTTTTTCTAAGAATTTGGCTGTGAAAAGAAGAGAGAACTATTTTTCTTGGATTTGTCACATGTTTTCTTTTGCAACAGCACTAATATGGAAATGTTTTGCTTGACTTCATATGTATAATTGTTATCACATTGCCTGCCTTCTCAAGGGATGGGGAGGAGCAAGAGAAGGGAGAGAATTTGGAACTCAAAAGGTTTTTTTTTAAGTGAATGCTAAAATTTTTAATATAATTGGGAAATATTTAATGATATAAAATATATTTTAAAAAGACAAAAAGTAGGAAAGATAGGATGACCACTTAAGGGAATGATGGGGTCAGGTCAGGGTTAGTAATATATCTGGTTTTTTTAATACCTTCTGGATCCTTGGGCATGCTATCTCACAGGTCATAGGGAGCAGACTCTTTACATATCATAGGATTATAGATTTAGAGCTAGATGGGAAGTTTGGAGGTCATCAGATCCTCAGTAAAGTTAAGTGACTTGCACAATAATGATATTTAAATCCAGATCCTTTATTTAAATCCAGATGCTTCTCATCTAGTCCACATCTTTTCCTATAAATATGATAATACTAGCTTAAGAAATTAGTACCCAATAGCATTTGATACCCTTAATATTCATAATTGTTTAAAAAGACTAAAATATTAATTTCTTCTCATGAAGAGTTCTTTAAATGATTAAAAATTTCTTTAAAATCATACATCGTTAAAATGGTAAAATAGCAAAGCTGATGTCTTCCCTATTAACTTTCCTAAAGCTACTCTTGTCAGTTGCAATGCTTTGCCATTTCTAATATCTAAGTCAGTTGAAGGAGAATAGTCAATTTTTAAGTGAACTCTTTGGTACCATTAGTGCCGCAAATAAATACCAAGTTACATTCAAGGTCTTCTTTAACTCGGAACTTGGAACTACCTTTCCTTTCGAGCTTTACCTCGCCCTATTCTTTATACATACACTCTATGTTCTGGAAAAATCACACTGCTCATCATTCCCCAGGCATTCCTTAAGACTTACCATCTGTCTGTGTCTTTAATTGTAGAGGGAATCTCACTCCCAGTTCCCCTCCCATATCTTTGACATCTTTAGACAGTTAGATAATATAGTGAATAATGTGCAGAACTTAGAGTCAGGAAGAACTGAATTAAATCCTTCTTCATCCATTTGCTAGCTGTGCAACCCTGGTCAAATCACATAACCTTTATCAGTTTCCTTATCTCTAAAATGGGGCTAATTAAAGCATCTATCTCTGAGGTTGTTTTGAAGATCAAATGAGATAACATATATAAAGAACTTTGTAAATATTAAAATACCATATAAATATACATGTTTATAAATATATAAAAGTACTATACATATATATATATGTATAGTACTATATAAAGTACTATAACATTTACTGTTATATTGATCAATGACTCGAGTGAAGACAATCATCAAACTTGAAACAAAAACCAAGAAATTTTAGTAGGTTGAGAGTTCAATATGAATTTAACAGTATTATGTGGTTATTGAAAAAACTAGTGCCATCTTATGCAACATGAATAGAAGACAGCATCCATGATCACCCCAATAAAAAGGAATTTCTGCCCCCTTAGTACCCCTGTATACTGCCTTCCCACTTCTGTCGCTTGTCACCAAACAGTTTTTATTGTACTAGTCTGTATGTGTACTAAAAGAAACTCCATGGAGGATATCCAAGAGGTATCAGAAAAGGGTCACTCAGGGTGCGAAGTCACATGTGGGTTACAACATATATTGTAGGAGGAAAATACAACACACAATATATTGTGTCCATTAGCACAGTCTCTGTCTGTGGCCATGTGCAAGTCAAAACAAGAAGAACCAAGAGATATGACCACTACTACTAACCAGGAATGGGAACTATATTTGACAAAGCTGCCAAATCGGCTGCCTCTGGCCCTGCCCTCTGCAGACCACTTCCTTGTTCAACTGTTATTCAGTCGAAATTCTAGCTTCCACCTAACCTCTTCTGAGACACTGCCTTGTGATTGAAACCTTGGCTATGGTCCTTCATTCTTCTCAGTGGTTAATGTTCTACTAATTAACTTGTGGCTCTTTTATTGACAAATATCTAGTTCTGCACACTAGTACAACTGACATGCTCCCACTCTCCCTCTCACACTCCAAGGCAGATGTTCCTCTTCCCCTCCCCCATGGAGGAATTAAACAAGCCTGCCCAGCTGACCTCCCCCACTGGGTGGGGCCCGATGGGACCAGATGGTTTCTATTAACTGTACTAATTCCTTGTGAGACTTGGACCAAGTTGCCTAAAACACACTGTGCTTCTCCTTCCCAAACTGTAAAATACAGAGGATCCACTCACTTACCAATTCATAAGGTTGGGAAAATAACCAGGAAGACACTTTCCATAAAAAAGAATGTGCTATGAGAGAAACAGTCTGATTTTTATACAGTCGAATTAGCATCAGGACTACATAACTTCATTTCATTACAAATAACAAAATAAAGATGCCCTTGGATTATGATTGCTGTAACTCTTTTAGAATTCTATTAGCCACATGGTACAGAGAACTGGCCTCAACATACTTCATTTGTACAGACCCTGCACTAAAGATCATGGGGAACAAGACACAGAGGTGAAGAGAACTAGACACTTTGGCTGTATGTAAGGGAGTCTGTGTGTACCCAGACATTTATTCCTAAAGCCTGTGGAAGCGCTGTTTATTGAGAGTTGGGCGTATTGGATAAGCATATGCTGTTGCATTATTTTCAATGTGCAATGAAGCAAAGCAATCATTTTGTGATATGAAAACAAGTAAGCCACCAGCAAGAGCAACAAAAAGGCTTGAAAATTAAATAAACTAGTCTGGCAGTGGAGGCAAATCTTAAGTAGCTCTGAAAGGGAAAGTGGAGTGGTATATCATATCACTTATTGTAGTGACCAACTACAGTGGACTGCAGAAAAAGTAAAAGGCGCCTTCTTAACCACAGGGAGTCCTTTGAGTTTCATCTTCCTTAGATAATGATATAGTTGCCAATTAGAAGGCGCTAGAGATATGTTGCACAATTTATTCTAATCTCCTCTCCTTGTTTGTTTTGGACACATTTCTAAGTCATCTTTCATCCCCATTAGTTGGTTTAGGGCATGAACAGAATAGTCAAGAATATGTCAGGTTGGTTGGTCAGTCTGTTTATTCTTAGGATTATCTTTTTTATGCATCCCTTTGAGACACCACAGTGTGAATGGGTCTCATGTCAAAGAGAGTGGTAGTAGAATAAGTCAGTGCAGCTAAGATTTTTATATTCTGATAGCTGCTGCGCAGCATGAACTGGTGAAAGAATTTCCAAGAATTCCAAGAATTTTCAACAATCAGGTAAAACATCATGGTGGCTACGTGAGATATTTTTGCCCTTTCCAGCATTATTCCTGAGAGAGTTATCATATCCATCATGGGAATTATGGTGATTGAAAAGTCAATAACTAAAAAGTGGCAAAAAGATGCACAGAGCATGTGTCTAGAATTAATACTCTCAAACAAGTAATTGAATCAAACTAAAAAAAAAATAGATTCTAGGAAGGGATAAGAATAAGTTACTGTGGCTCTTTTTTTCTTCCTATTGCAGAAAGAGATATGAAAGAGACTTTCTTCTGCAAAGTACCATTTGCACCACAAATAAATCTACATAATAACCTGGATAAACAAAGAGATGAGAACAAGAGAAAGCTTGTATTTATCCAGCCAGGTAAAGGGGTACCTTTCTTTACATAACCAGAGCTCAGTACAGTGCCTGGCTTAAAACAAATGATTATTGAGTAAGGATATGTGAAGATGAGTTAAGAAAGAAGAGGAAAAAAATGTTAAGCCTTGGGCTGCATTGCTCAAGGTACAACAGCCAGAATCTTTCCTTAAGTAGTTTCTCCTATCCCAGTGGGCCATTTTCCACTACCTCTCCCTTTTCCCCTAGTCAGACTTCTTGAGAAAGCCATCTAGATTAGGTGTCACTACTTTTTCCTCCATTCATTTTTCTCTGAACCACACGCAATCTGGCTTTCCACTTTATTACTCATCTGAAACAGCTCTCTCCCTGGTCATCAGTGATCAATTAAATTGCCAAATTTAATGGATTTTTCTCAACTCTCATCTTTTTTGACCTCTCTGGGGCATTTAACACTGTTTACCAACTTTTCTCTTCCTTAATTCTCTCACATTCTCATTGACATTGTTTTCTATAGGGTCCCCTCCTGTCTAAACTTGTCTTCTTAGCACCTGTTGCTGGACCTTCATCCATGTGAGTGTATCCCCAAGACTCTTTCCTGGACTTTCTTCTCTTTTCTCACTATCTCTCTTGTTAGGTGAGCTCACTAGTTCCCATAGAACAAATTATCATCTCTAGGCTTTGATTCCCTGATATATATATGTATTCACTCCTAGGCTTTCTTAGGACCTCTCTTGTAGTATCATCAATTGTATTTTGGGCATTTCAAAGTAGATGTCCCGTGGTATAAAGGAAAACTCATTATCTTTCCCCTAGAGTCTACTTCTCTTCAGAACTTTTAAATTTCTAAATAATTAATAACTTATTAATAATATAAATAATAGCTTAATAATTAATAACATTAATTTCCAGGGCACAATCATCTAGGTAGTATAATGGAGAGAGTGCTAGACCTAGAGTCAAGAAGACTCATCATCCTGAGTTCGAATCTGGCTTCAGACACTTATTAGCTGTGTGACCCCAGATAAGTGACTTAACCCTATTTGCCTCGGTTTCCTGATCTATAAAATGAGCTGAAGAAGGAAATGGCAAATCATTCTAGTATCTTTGCCAAGAAAACTCCAAATGGAGTCATCAGGAGTTGGACACAATTGAATAACAACTGCAATCATCCTTTTAGTCATCCAGGTTTTAGAACATGATGGTTCTTGATTCTCCCCTATCACATCCCATATAACCAGTCAGTTGCCAAGTTTTCTCAATTCTATCTTAACAACATGTCTTTCCTATATTCCTTTCTGCCTACTTACACAGTTAAAACTCTGGTTCAGTCCTTCATCATTTGTTGCCTTTTATATTTCAACAACTTTTTATGACTTTCCTGATTCAAGTTTGCTCTATTCCACTTCATTCTCTATACCACCACCCAAGTTATTTTCCCTAAGCATATGTCTAACCATTTCGCTCTACTCAATGCATTCCAGTGACACTCTATTAATTCTAGGGTCAAGTATAAGTTTTTCTGGCATTAAAAGCCCTTCATAACTTCGGCCTTTCTTCCTTCAGAGGCAAGTGGTAGCGCAGTGGAGTTCTGGACCTGGAGTCAGTAAGACTTGAGATCAAATCTGTTGTTAGACCTCTACTAGCTCAGCAAGTTGCTTAATCTCTATTTACCTCAGTTTCCAGAGCTATAAAACGGAGATGATAATGGCCTATCTTACCAGGTTGTTCAAGATATTTATAAAAAGCACTTAGTGCATAGTAAATGCTTATTGTCTTCCTTTCTTCCCTTTTACAGTCTACCTGGCTCTTTACACTCTACCTATCTGTCTGTCCAAGTTTTCTCAATTGTTAAACGAAGATAGTGAAAACTTACTTCACAGGGTTGTAGTGAGGATAAAATATTTGTAAATTGTTTAGCACAGTGCCTGGCCCAAAGCAGGCACTTTATAAACATTTGTTTCCTTTCTTTCTTTTACTCACATGAACATTGTTTATTGTATAGCTATACTGACCTATAGTGTTATTTCTTACCCTTGACCCTCCATCTTCAGAACTCATGCTTTTTTTCCTCAGTGTTCTCCATGCCCAAATATCTTCCCTTCTCACCTCTTCATCCTGGAGTACCTGGTTTTGTTCAAGCTTCAACTCAAGTGCAACATTTATGGAAGTTATTCCTCATCTCCCTAATGCTACTTCCTTCCCCCACCAAGGCTATTTTGTATTGTATTTGATATGTCTTCTACATCCCTATAAATGCATACAATATCTTCTCCCATTGGAGTGTCAGGTCCTGGAGACTGGATTTCATTTCATTTCCATTTTTGTATCGCCAATGCTTACCGCAGTGCTTAGAAGTGTTAAGTATTTAATAAATCCTTGCTGATTGTTTAAATAAAGAAATAATGGTCCTTCTATACATGGACTGGACAGCCTGGAGAGTCCTGTCAGTTCCAGGTTCCATAATTTAGGAATTGTATTGATAATCCAGAAGAAGACACTCATGGTGACAGACTAATAACCCAATGCCATATGAAGGGCAATTGAAGCAACATAGGACGCTTAGCCTAGAGAAGAGAAAACGTATGGGGTACATGAGAGCTGCTACCATGTTTATAAAGGGATATCATGTGGCAGGTGAATTGTATCTGTTCTTCTTGTTTTCAGAGAAGGCTTAACATATTTAATTGGAGATATCAAAAAACACAATGGCTTTTCTCAGAAAGTAGATGACCACTCATCAAGTATGTTGTAGAGAAGACTTTTTTTCTTAAACTGTGGGTTTTGACCCCATATGGGTCACCTTTTAAGAAGCACTGACAAGGTCACAAATGGAAAAATTTTAAGAAGTCCTGGACTAGATGACTTTTGAGCTCCCTTTCAATTTAAAAAGTGTGTGTGTGTGTGTGTGTGTGTGTGTGTGTGTGTGTGACAGAGAGAGAGAGAAACACACTCTGTGGAAACAAAACTGGATTTCTAAAATGACTTGTTGCTCAAATACTCAAATGGATCTGGATCTATTGATTCAAGGATCTAATGATTCCAATTCCAACTTCTCTGTGCCTATTTAAATTGTGAGACTCTAGTCCATATACTCCCATATCATAGAAGGTCATAGAAGGATGGCCAAATGTGCTGGTGACCTTCTTCATTTTCCCTGCTGTCAAAAAGTGATCAGTAGAGCACTCTGGGTACATACATGTTATCTCTCCCTCTTGCCCCATGGGTAGCCTACATTCCATACAATTCTCTGATGATAGCCTTTATTCCTGATCTTCAACATTCCTTATTGACTTGGGTTGCATTCTACTTATACCCACCATTTGCCAATCCACTGCCCTTTTTGAAATGCTTATTTTTATTTCTTTGGAGGCAGAGGTGATCCAGGACTCACTGGATCTCTATAGATCTCAGTGTAACAAAAGTGGTAAAAACATTCACATGGGAAAGGCAGGCCTTTGCTGCCGAGAGAAATTTATAGTAATAAAAGTGCTTTGCAATTTCCTAAAAGCAGTTCAACCCATTCTTCTCATCTTTTTCTACTTGGGACCAGCTATTTGTTCATCAGTATTATTGGTCTCAGAGATTGTTTCTTCTGTTGATCATTTCCTGTTTTTCTTGTATACAGTGTGGTTGTACATGGTTGTTTACATATTGTCTCCTCAACTAGACCATAGGCAATTTGAGAGCAGGCACAGCATTTTCCCATTATTTGTATCATCAGGGCTTAGTACAGAGTCTGGCACATAGGTGCTTAATACATGTATATAGAAGTAGTTTAATAAATATCTATGGAGCAACCAGGTAGTACACTGAGTAGAGCGTTAGATCTGAAGTTAGGAAGTCCTAAAGTCAAATCCAACCTCAGACATTTGTAGCTATGTGACTCTGGGAAAGTCACTTAATCTCTGCCTCAATTTCCTCAACTGTAAAATAGGTATAACAGCACCCACCTCTCAGGACTGTTATACAGAACAATTGAGATAATTTTTATAAAGTGCTTAGCACAGTGCCTGGCACAAAGTAGTCACTTGAAAATGCCTGTTTCCTTCATTCCTCCCTCCTTTCCTTTCTCCCTTCCTTCCTTCCCTCTTTCCTTCCTTCCTTTCTTCTTTCTTTCCTTTCATGACATTGGAAAAGCTCTACAGTAATATGCATGTTGAAATCTGGCCATTGTACACTCTTCATCCATTTTGTCTTTCATTAATGTATGAATAATCCAGACACCTTTGAGTGATTATAGACCTCTACCAAAAGATTCTGCAGTGTCTTAGAGATTAATACAATCAACAAAATGTCACTTAGAAACAGGAACATCTGGAGAATCTTTCCCTCCAACAGGGAATTTTCCTCAACCTAAACTCTTAAAAAAAAAGTCTACAAATATGTGTATGGAGAAGTTGACACTATTGTGATTTTTCAACTCACTACCTCATGTTTATAAGTAATCCTTCTCATCAATATTATTCTTTATTCTACAATGTTATTTTGACAGCAGATAGAAGAATAGTTTCATATGAGCAACATCAAAACTCCTACCATATGAATCTTTTCAACTGACTTCATTGGTTTCTGTCACAGGGGCTGTTGAAAGCCATGAATATCTTGAATTTTCAACAGCATTTCAAAATATAATTCTTAACATTGGTACAAGGATCATCTCTTCCAAACTAGAAAGTTATAATAATTTCTGACACTAGTATACCCAAATTTTCCTTTTCCCTCTACTATCAGATGTATTTGGTCTTACATATACTCAAAAGTAAGAGGTTACTGAAATTAGAGAACACTATTGTAATATAGGAACTGTATACATATATATATATATATATATATATATATACACACATATGTACATATACACACATATTTATATATATGCATATGTATTAATGTACATAGATATGACTCTATGCCTGGGTGTGAGAATGAATGGATTTGTGTTTATATTGTAAAAGAAGACACAAACTTTTCTCTAATACTCTTGGTGGAAAAGTTTGATTATATGGAAACAAATATACTATAAACATAATAAAACATATATACTATAAACATAATAAAACCCAGTTGTATCAATCATTGGAAAAGAAAGAAATACCTTTGTGGTTTTAAGTGAATCTGTACAGACAGGTCATCACATGCAGCTGAAGCTGCCATTCTCTATTGAAGGATGCCTGCTGGAGCCCTGCCTATGCTACCTTACTATGCCATAATCCAGCAGGGCTCTGTGTGCAGCCAGAATGAAATCAATTCCACATTACAGCAAACACAAAAGAGCAAAAGCCTTATTAAAACACAGATTAAGTTCATTATTCTACAAATCTCCTCTTGGAAAATGAAAGTAATCCTCTGTTTCTAAAAATTATTTAATAAAACACTGATTTTACAGAAAAGAGAAAGAGATAATACCTTTCTCTTTATCTTGATTAGCCATTTCATCTTAATAAAATAACACGTGGTATAGCACTGGTCTGTCCTAGCAGATGAGGGAAGCTTTCACATAGATCAGGAGTTTAAATTCCTCTCTCTGCTTCATTGTATTCTGTTTTCACCAAGTCAAGCCAAATCAATAAGCGTTTATCAAGAGCCTACTATATTTCAGGTGCTGTGTCAAGAACTGGGGATGTAAAGAAGAGCAAAAAAGAAGTAGTAGTTCCTGCCCTCAAGAGCTCACAATTGAATGAGGGAAGACAACATGCAAACAACTATGTATAAACAAGACTTATGGAGGAGATAGTGACAGTCTTCTAAGGAATAAGATACTAAATAGGGATTGGGAAAGCTTTCTTGCAAAAGGTGATATTTTAGTTGAGACTTAAGGAAAGCCAAGGAAGACAGGAGAGGAAGATGAACAGGCAATTACAAGCTTGAGGGATATCCAGGAAAAATGCACTGAGGTGGAATAAATTGTGTAAGGAACAAGGAGACCCATGTCACTGCATCATGGATGGGATGGAAAGAGAGGAAAAGATCAAGTTATCAAAGACTTTAAAGCCCAAAGTATCTTACAGTTGATCCTGGAGGTAATACAGAAGCAGCCACTGTAGTTTACTGAAGAGGCAAAGTCCCATAGTCAGATCACACTGCATATATGAGAGAATTGAGGGAACTATCTCAAACCTATCATCTGAATAGCTTTATCTATTCTCCCTTCTACAAGAGCCTTCTCTTCTCCTCTCTACAGTTTTACTTGATGAGCTCATCAGCTCCCATGGATTCAATTTTCATCTCTATGCTGATGATTCTTAAATGAAATTATTCAGCCCTAAATTTTCTGCTGACCCCTAGTCTCCAACTGCCTGGTAGGCATCTCACCGTATGTTCTATAAACATCTCAAACTAACATATTCAAAACTGAACATCATCTTTCCTCTAATCCCCTCCCTCATAACTTCTCTATTACTATCAGGGGCATTATCATCTCCCTCAGTCACCTAGATTTGCCACATATGGGTCATTCTCGACTCTGCACTTATCCTGTCTCATCTGTTACCAAGATGTATCAGTCTACCTTTGCTTATGCCTCCTTTTTCTCCTGGACACTGCTACTACCCTGGTGCAAAGACTTGTCACCTCATACTTGGACTATTACAATAGGCTGTTTCTCTCCACTCCAATCCATTCTCCACTCACCTGTCAGTGACTTTCCTAAAGTACTGATCTGACTATCTCATCCCTGCACTCAAATTCCAATAGCTCTTTTCACCTCCAGGGTCAAATAAAAAATTCTTGGTTTGGCATTCAAAGCCATTCATAACTTGTCCTGCCTCATCTTTCCAGTCTTCTTACACTTTACACTCTGCATGTATTCTTCTAACCAATGACACTGGCTTATTTGCTATTCTTTGAACAAGACACTCCATATCCTGACTCTCCATATGTTCACTGGTTGTCTCCGAAGCCTGGCTTCCCTTGCATTCTTAAAGTCCCAGATAAAATACCACCTTCTGCAAGGAATCTTTCTCAATTGCTTTTAATTCCATTGGCTTCTCTCTGTTATTTCCAAATTAACCTGTGTATAATATGTTGAATATAGCTGTTTGTATGTTGTCTCCCTATTAGACTGAACTCCTCAAGAGCTGAGAGACTTTTGCCGTTTTTTATCCCCAATGCTCAGCACAGTGCCTGGAACCCAATAGACACTTAATAAATGTTTATTGATTGACTGACTCACTGGCTCCAAATGACAAGAAGAGATGACAGGTTTTTTTCTATGTAGGTACATGCATGGCCTTAGTTATGTGAGAGTAAGAAAGATCACTTGACTATATCAGTCTATAGAGTCTATCCTAATGACATACTGTAAAAGCAAGCACCCTGACATACACAGGAGGGCCTGCTGCACAGGTTCTTAGATCTGCTTTTCTAAAAGGAAAGCAACTTTTAAGGGGTCAACAATCACTTTAATCAAGTACATGTATCATTTTCACTTAGTTCAGGGGAAAAAGTCAGCATGCTGAATTTCAGGGAAAATACAGAGAAATCAAAATCAACAGATGGGGCTTCCAGCCACCTGAGAGTAAATAATATATATATATCAGAGATAAACAGACAGATCCAGCTGTCTGATTGTTACATACATATATAATTACCAGAGAGAGAAGCACCAACATCTGAGTTTTCAAAGCCAGGAGCACTCCTTTGCAGTTACACAGAATCTCTTCTGGCCAAACAAATACTTCCAATGAGGAAGCCCTAAAGTAAAACCTCACTTCAGAGTATTCATACATTTTTCAGAGCCAGAGGGCATCACAACCTGTGAGAACCAGTGCCTCATTAATAAAATGTGTGGGCCTTCCTACAAATCTCCCCTAATCAAACTCCCCTTAATGAGCAGACTCATTAATGAATGGGGAAAATCTTTAATCTCATTAGCATTATATATACTCTTTTTGCGGCAATTCCAACGGACCACAGCAAATATCTGGTGCCCTACCCCCATGCCATCATTCATGTTTTGTAACCTAATGCTATTTTGTAATTCTCAGGCCACACAGAATCTGTAGCAAAGTTGAAGATGAATATGGCATCATTCTGCATGTTCTTTATGTTCTATGTGCTTACCGGAAAATACAATGTAAAACTACCATACAATAGAAGAGAGAGATCCTCTGTGGTGGGTAATCAATAAACCAATAGGCATTATTAAATTATTAGTTTACTAAGCAGTGGGGACAGGCCAAAAAAGGAAAACAATTCCTACCCTCATGGAGCTTGAATTTTGATAGTAGAGAAAAGTAAATAACCAGGTTTATATAAGATATAAACCAAGGAGAGAGAAGGGTGTCCTTAAATCCTATATTCTCTAACTTTGTCCACATTGAGAGGCATGTTATGGGAAGGTAGCTCCCCAACACTTAGCATCCTTTGGAGCATGGGAAGGTGGTGATAAAAGGTCAAAGCACATCCATCTGACATTCTCTGGATCCCTTAACTATTACTGGTGCGTGCTCACTCCCACAAGTTCAACAGTTCAGTAACTTTGTAAATAGTCATGGAAGCCAATGACTAAGAGTGCAATTATGCATCTATATTCCAGCAGAAAACTGGAGAGAAAGAAGAGCGATGGCTTTCTTGCTTCCACCACTGTACAGAATATGTTATTGCCACTTCTTGTGGCAATAGTGTGTTGCATTATAGAATAAATAGAATATTTGTGGAATAAATAGAATATATTCCACAGGTAGAACAGTTCTTGAAAAAGACGTCTACCCTTCTCTGAAATAAAACTACAAAAATATTGTTACATCTCATCTTGTTTAAAACTGTGGGTTATCTTTAAAAGAATCATCCTCCCAAAGATGGCGGAGTAGAAAGACTCACATATGCTAGCTCCGAACCTACAGCCCACAGATTTCCTCTAAAAAGAACTCCCAACAAAGTCTGGAACAGTGGAAGTCGTGCAGCAACACAGTGAAGGAGATCTCCATTCCAGAGAGCCCTGAAAAACCGATCCCAAAGGTCCATCGAACACTGGACTGGAGCGGAGCCCTGCCCTGCCCTGGCCACAGCATGGAGAGGAGCGAGCAGATCCGAGCAGGCTTCACGGATGGAATCTCCAGTGGCCGTGAAGGTCCCTCCACTCAAAGGCGCACAGGTCAGTGAGAGAGACGTCTGGACAGGCTGAGAGGGGAGGAGGGTGTCTCCATAACTCAGGCGCCCTCAGGAGGCAGCAGCAGTGGCAGCAGGCTGCTAGAGGCTCCCTGAGCAGGCAGGAGCTCAGCAGCAACTCCATTACAGAAGGTCTCTGCATAAACCCCCTGAGGGAACTGAGCCTGGGAGGCAGCCCTGCCCCCACCTGAGAACCTGATTTAATCTTACCCTGAATGGCAGCCAGGC
>CM053772.1:104888619-104920652 GCA_028658325.1 Potorous gilbertii | reverse complement strand
GGAACAACTGTCGAGTGTTGTTCTTGCTACTAGGAAATAAGAAATACAGGTAATGGGGAGTAGAAAGTTATCTGGCCCTACAGGACAAAAGAGAAGATGGGGACAAAGGAAGGGAGGGATGATAGAAGAGAGGGCAGACTGGTGATAGGGGAAATTTGAATGCTCAGAGTTTTGGGGTGGGTGGAGGGGACAAATGGGAAAAAATTTGAACCCCCAAATTTTGTGAAAATGAATGTAAAAAGTTAAATGAATAAAAAAATAGAGTCAGTATTTGTCTACCTCTGAAGGATGATCTGAGGTACAAATTTTTCATTAAAGTACCTTGAAACCAAAAGAAATATTAAAGTGAAGCTATTCTTCCCTTCTTTATATGACCACATGGTCAAGCAAGCTGTTTCATTTTGGCCAAAGTAGTGCATGTGGAAGACATCCTCTTTTCTATCTTCTCCAGAAATACTACAGCCAAATGGAATAAGGTGTTAAGTTACATGCTGAAAACAGCCAAAATTTTAAAAAGATGCATTTAAATAAGTTCTGTTCATCTAAATTCCATTTATGATAATTTCCTAAAATATCTAGTACCAAAAGATTAGCAAAATCTACATTGAAGAAACTATGCACTTGACCAAAATAAATCCTCACTTTCTTTAAAAAAAATTGCATACAATGCACTATAAATATAATCCTAGAGAATTTCATTATGAAGAATAAAACTGCTTTTAACAAATCAAATTTTGCATGTCAAAATATCAGGATATGACAGTTAATAATTAGATAAATAAACCACTGTTTTTAGATCATTGACTAAACTTCTTCAAATAAGCTATCTTCTTGACAATGTCAAATGCATGTTATTTTATTCCTGTCAATGGACTGTCTGATATTACTCAGAGAGATTCTTGGTGGTTGAGGGTTTCACAGCTATTCCTCCTCTGAAGCTCCTGTCATTGTACACTCAGAAAAAAATGTCCACAGGGTTTAGAAAAATTGAGGCATCTGTACTAGTCATTCTCCTACAATTAGTATTCTCGACAGAAAATTGCTAAGACTTCCCAATGCTGGCCTTATTGATGCACATTAGCTGTGACATTGTACTGCTCTTACCATTCTTATCCTTGGTTTCTTTAAATATAAAATGAGGGAAATCGATTTAATGATCTCTAAGTTTCCTTCCATCTCTAGAATTCTATTTTACAAACAATGACAAATGAGATAGATTATTATATTGTTCACAATTCTTGTACCTCATAGGATTCCTGGCCAGACTGCTTTTGAGTCTAATGTCTCAAAATAAGACAGTATATCCAACAGGAAGCAAAGCCTCAAATTCATCACAAGACTGTGTGCATGTGTGCAGTGGAACTCACCAAGGAGAAAAAAGGCAAGTCAGGAACCTCACAGAATAGCCTGCCTCTGCCTTCTCATCCAGTTGGCCTAGACTTTGTCTTCTAGTCCTCTCCCATCACTCCCTTTTCTTTCCTCTCTCTCTTTGGAGACTAGAGGACAAACACAATTTCAAGGGCCAATCAGGCACTCTTCCAGTGAACCACATTTATTGATCATAAAAAAAAGACATTGAAATAATGCATTATCTGAAGGACAGACCAGAAAAAAGCCCCAGATTCCACCTCAGTTGTGACTTTGGGAGTGTAGAAAACTGTGAAACATATAATAAATGATTTATAAAACAGGCCTCCCAGGTGCTCATCTTGACCACTATAGCAGGAGTGGGGTTTTTGTTTTTATATATTCTATGAGATATAATAATTTCTTTAAATGTACTCCCCCTTTTCTTCTCCTGAAATGCAGTCACACACATACACATGCCCATCTTACTTGGCACATTGAGATGGCATTTACAACCATGTCAACAAAACAATGGGAAATTCTTTGTCTAAATGAATTAAACTTAATTGCAGCAACTAACAATAACAGCAGTCACCATCATAGAGTGAAAGATCCATGTAAAGGAAAACAAAGCAGTAGGGGGAGAAATCCCAATGGAGGGGATGGAAAAGGGTGAGAGAGAAGATGCCTCCAGTTGCTTTCTTTTGTAGCTGAGGAGGAAGTGTGCAGAACCATTGCTCTACTCTGTCTCTGGTATCCCATATGCCTGCAGTGGATGTCTGCTCTCATTTCAACAATTCCTGCTCTGTCTGTTCTACCTTTGTCCCAGTTCCTCCAAAGCTGTGTGTGGCTACATGATCTCTTGCTCTGTCATCCTAAACCCCACACAGCTGTAATCTCTAATTCCCTCTCCCCAAAGAGCTATTTCATTTGTCCCTGGAACAGTGTGAGAAGGGGGACATGTGAAATGTATTAGAATATGTAGGAAATTGTCCAGATAACTTAGGCAAAATTTGAAAAGAATAATTTTACCTGAATTATCCATATAAATGTGTTAGAAGTATTTTTGGGGGGTGAAATTGAAAAATTATTTCCTTCTGCTTTTCCTTTCTCTTTGTCTTGATGGTTTAGCAGAATGAAAACTGGAGAAGTCAGGAAGAAATTCTGTATCTTAGGCACAATATTACTCTTCATCATGATTTCTATGACCTAGAGGAAGCAACATTTCTCTATGCCTCTATGTAAAATAGAGAGGTGAGAGTGAAGTATTTCCAAGTCCTTTTCTAGCTGTATTGCTCTGTTTCCATATGATCAGAGCTGCTTGAACACTAGCAAGACCAACAAAAATCGACTACTTGCATAGCTCTGGAAATTGGTCAGTGAAAATTGTACCTGGAGATTTTTGAAACTTATGGAATTATGTCTTTCATGCAATTATCTCTTTCCCATCTGTGGCCAGTTAACTCAGTTGTTTAGAACTTGGTGCTAATGAGGTCAAGGTCATAGCTTTGACTTTTTCTTTCCCCCTCTAGCCCAATTAGACTTATTCTCTTCCATGGTCACTGAGGCTACACCCCCTAGTTTCAGCCAGCTGCCTTGCAGATAGGGAACAGAGGGATCAAGCAAGAGTCAATAAGTCAATGTAAATTATTGGAAAGACAACTCAAAGTGCATACCCTGTGAAAAAGTAGGAACATCCTTGGAAAGAAAACATAAAATATCATCTCTAAGTTATAATTTATGCTATTTTTCAGTATATATGTGGGGGCACATTTGAATGCATTCCCACGGACAGAAATTTCTTGATATTAGTTTAGCCTCTATATCCTTTCCAAGAGGTGAATAAGTACAGAGAAATATATAAAGCTGAATTTCTTTGCACAGTAGAGATAGAGGTAAGAAATGCATAATAAAAAAAAAAAATGAGCCTTAAGGCAGAAATCATATTTATCATGTTGAAGAGCAGATCTTGAAGCACAGTGCTATGAAAACAATAGTACTGGCCTGGGATTCATGAGATGGGTTTGAGTTCTGGTTCTGCCATGTCCTACTTGCATTATCATGGGTAAATCCTTTTTTACCTCTCAACTTCAATTTCCTCATCTGAAAAATAGGAATGACACCACTTATACTATGTACCTCACAGGGTTGTTATGGGAAACACTTTCTGAGAGCCTTAAAATTCTTTATAACTAAAGATTAATATGGCTTATGATAATCAAAATTCAGTTCTGCCTATAACTTCCCAAACAACTTCTACATCCCTACCCTACCAGCCTTCTCTTGTGAGTAACACTTACACCCATACCCCATCCTCTGAGTCCCAAGTTTTTCCCCAGAATCTCCATTTGAAGAATCTCACTACCAGTCATATAATCTTTGAACACTTCCCAGTCCATAAATCCTGAGAAATTCCTCCATCTTCACCCTTGCAACCTTCTCACCATACAACTCCCACATTCTTGTGGCCTCCTCTTCCGATTGGTGAATTCCCTCACAGAACCTTTGTTGGAAGAAGCACCCACACTGGCCATTCTCACTTCAAATTCCAAACCAATTCTCTTGGGCAAGCCATCCCCCTACAGGGACTTTGGCCCATTGTTTATTCATCTACTGACTCCTTCCCTACTCTCACTTAAACTCAATTCACTTGCATGGCATGGCATCACCTCCATGATGTCATGGTCCTCTTCAAGAACAAAGAAAAAATACCAACAACCCTCTGTAAATGTAGTCAGGTCTTTCATAAGAGACTTCCACCTTGCCCCTGTGTGGGTATCTTCCTTAGCCCAATCCCAGCTTCTGAGTTCCCTTTTATGTGTCGTCTTCCCCCACTAGAGTATAAACTCTTAGAAGATAAGGATTGTCTTTCCTTTTCTTGAATTTGTATTCCTAAAACTCAACACAGCACCTGGCACATAGTAAATAATTAATGCTTTATTTGTCTGTTTATCAACCAACTATATCTATCTATCTATCTATCTATCTATCTAGTATTTTCTAGCTCCATAGTTATGGAGAGATCTCTCTTGTCTATCTTTCTCTCCACTTCCATAGCCACTACCATAACTAGCTCTCCTAGTTAACTATTCTAAACTCTCTGCCTTAGGGGCCCAAATGCCCAGAACTTGTCACTATCATATTCTCTGACCAGTACACATTGAAATTTAACATCCCTTAGCTCATCACCTCAGGCACTCTATGCCTTCCAAGAATAAAAACAAAGATAATGAGTCACTGATCTAACATATTAATTTATGCCAATGCCTAGACTTAAGGAAAAGCTCTCCGCTCTTTGGAACCAACTTATATCATCCTCCCCTTCAACATAATACATTGAGCACTTTGACAGAGACTTTCTAAAATTCTTAACATGTACTTTGCGTCTGACTCAAAGAACTGATTTATATATGGAGAATTCTAGAACCAGTAGAATTAAGCAGAAATGAAGAATGCTTACATGGTAAATAAATAGGGGAAGATGCTTAGAAGTAGGCCTTTCATATGTCATGGTAGGAACAGATATCTTCTCTGCTTACAGAGGTGGGGGCATCAGCTACTTCAAGAAGTCTTCTTTTATGGGCCCAGTTTCTAAGGATTCTTAGACATGATTTGATGTCTGAAAATGATTTCTGTGATAAGCTTGTAAATCTTTGAAGGAAGAATTCTTTCCTTAATGAGGAAGACATAGAGATATGATTTGAAAATAATAATGTAGAAAAACATTTTCCCCCTAAGCTCTGATTCTCTAATTGTTCCGTATTCTGGAAGGATTAGAAGAAGAACTCCTCTTTCTGACAAATTATTTAGAGCTTTCTAACAAAATAAAGTGTAAATGAAGGAAACACTAAAGAGGTAGTATAGCCTAAGGAGAAGAATGCTAGATTTGGGTTCACAGGGCCTGGAAAACATTTTTAGCAATTCATTTAGTTTCTCTTCTCTATAAACTGAGAGGTGTGGATTAGGTCAGTGGTCTTCAAAGAGGGAAGAGCACAAACTAGTAGGGTGTTATGAAATGACTCCAAGGGATGTGTGATTAAGCAAAGAGTGTGGAAAGCTGAATTGCAGACCATCCTAACTGGGGCAGCATATGTATGGCAGATATTACATTATCTTGACCAAAATCACCACATTCTGAAATTCCCTAGTATTGTTGAGGGTAACAATATCCTTACTGTCTCCTAAGTTCCCAATATCCTTATTGTCCTTGACTCTTTGCTCTGTGCTGTCCACATATTCATCCAATCAACTGCCATATCTTGTCATTTCTACATCGGCAGATCTCTCTCGTCTATCTTTCTCTCCACTTCCATAGCCACTACCATAATTCAGACTCTCATCACCTCTTACCTGGGCAATTGTATTAGACTCTTCTTCCCCCTGCCTCAGTTTTCTCCTCAAAGCCATCCTCTGAGATTCAGCCTCCAAAGTGATATTCCTAAAGTCTTGCTCTGACCATGAGAACTCCTTCTGAATGCCTGTTGATCAAATATCTGATCTAAGATAAGATATTATTTCATCTTTATCTCATACTTTTTAATAAGTTTGACGATGTTCACAATTATTAGTAGACTAGAACATTTTATAATTTATAAGAAAGTTAATACATGTTTATTGGTATGCATGTGCTCAAAATAGTTTGGAAGCCACTGGATTAGATGACCTCTGGGGTCCCTTTCAATACTAAAACTCTACTTCTGAGACAGATGATCCCATTTCATTTCAAAATACTGGTAGGTGAGAAGGGGAAACTGAGACATACATTGAGTTTGAGGAGAGTAAATTATAAAGATCATAGAAATAAGATAGGGGCATCCCACAGGCTTGAGAAGTTAAGAGGGAACTTGACCTAAATATACATAGGGGGATATTCTGCTAAGTTGGGCAAGTAGAAGGTTCTATATCACCCTCATTTCCAACCCACAAGTTCAAAACAACAAAATATTGATGAAATAAAATTATCAATATTGAAAAAATAATTGAGGAAAGAATAAAAACTGTTATTCTTCTAACTGATTATCAGCAGGTCTTAATCATCCCTAATAGTCTGGGGTAATGTATAGCTATAAAGAGTTTATAGAGTAATCTTTGTATTGAGTGTATAGATGCTACATCTTTAGAATATATTAGTAGATATATAGTGTGATAGTTGTTGTGATCTTCTAAAAATCATCTTTTTTATCTATTCATACCGTCCATGATTTTTTTCCCAATTTTCAAATATTTTCTCCACTTTATGATCTCATAATCTCTCTGTACTTTCAAAATTATATCATCTCTAGCATGTATTTTTGTTTTGGCTCCAAAATCTCAGATCTATTCCCTGACTTCCTCAGGCATTAGTTCCACATTTTTATATGGCATATAAAGGGTAGCACAAATATTATGGTTCCACTATGATCAACAGTAAAAATAACTATAACAATGCTGACATCCGTTCCATTTTGGATCGCTTTGTTTTCCTTCCACTTTCATTTACAAGTTTTCTTGGGATGGTCCATATCATTTTCAAGTTATGTTAAGAATATTTGTACATTTAACTGCATGAAGCTCAATCCATAAAACAGTAAAGTCAAAATACAATGGTTGACATTCTCTAAATTTTGCCCTTCACCATCTCCCCCCAATCTGCTCTCCCTTCTCTGCAATGCAGCCAAGCTGACTTCCATTCTGTTCCTTAGACAAGATTCTACCAGCCCCACCCTTGCACTGGCCCTACTCCCTCATTGTCTTCACCTCAGAGTCCATCTCTTTAACATGCATATCAAGCACCTTCTTGTGCTGGAGTATTTCCTGCTCTTCCCAAATGTTCACCTTCCTAAAATGCCTTGTATTTAACTACTTTGTATACATCCATATTTTCAAACCTTATGTTTGTACTACATGTATATTTACAATATACTTATTTATTCTTCCATTATAATGTAGATCACTTAAGAGTATAGATTTTTTCTTCTTTATACTTTTATCTACATTCCCTATGTGCCTGGCATAGCAGGTGCTTCATAAATGTTTGCTAATTGATTTATGAATTGACAGAGCAGGCAGAGAACTGATATATGTTTTTTACATAATTTATTGTTACTGAGTTTGACATTAGCAAATAGTAGGATTTTCTCTAGTATTTTCTTAAAACAAGGGAATCTAAAGTAGTATGAACTTTTGAGTTCAGGGCCCAAATGAAAAGAGGCATTCTCTCTTTGGGCTGGAGAGAAGACAATTCTTTTGACTGTCACATTCAGCAGGCAGTACTATTAGTCATTAACCCAATCTTATTCAAGACAAAGAATTAGAAACTGAGAGTCCCAAACTCAACTGAACAGTTTTGAAAATTTACCACATTTAGGGAACGTGTTGGGGAAGGGTTAAGCTATGTGTGCCTCTTAAGAAAGTAGACCACTCTCTGTTCCCCCAGTTCCACCTCTCTCTGGATGCCAGCTTTCTACCTGAAGGAGTATATTTTGTGTGAAATTACCTAATACCAATCATCTCTGAGCCTCCGTCCTACCAGAAACATTATTCCTTCAACACTAATTCCTTTGGTATCTTTAGGGGAAAAAAATCATTTCACCTCTGCATTTTATTATGAAATGGGAGGCATGTTTATTAAAATGGTGTAAAATTTTAGAATGTCTTGAAAGTATCCTGAGCCATTTCAAATAATTATAATTGATCAATTTGATATTAGAACAGTAGCACAATGCTATATTGTTACCATAGCATAGACCTGATCAGCAAATTGAAAGCTTTGTTATTAAGAAAATGAGTCTCACTTCTCTGACTGGCTAAGGTAACAAAAGATGAAAAATGGTAAGTGTTGGAGAGACAATATGGGAGGCAGGAACACCAATATAAATGCTTTAAAGCTATGAAGTGACTCAAATATCTGGAGAAAAAACTGGAATTATAACAAATGTCACCAAAATTTTACCCAGAGATGTCTTTCTCTACTTGGCATATTCCACAAGGCAGTCAAAGTTAGAAGAAAAAACTCCATATGCAAACAAATATTTATAAACAACATTTCTGTAGTAGCAAAAAATTGAAAAGAAAATTGTTCATTTACTGAGGAACTGATGCTGAGGCATAACATGAATTCATACGGTTCTGTTAGGTTGGTTGAAATCATTGGAAATTAATAAAAATATTTTTAAAGATAAAAAGGAGTTGAATCTAGAAGGACATTTTTTTTAAAATAGGTCCTCCCTAAAGATGTAGAAACAGGAATCAATAGGCAATGTGAGTTATATATCTGTCATTTGAGTGAGTTTTGATCAAACCTGTATTGTGAGCTCAGGCACCTGAAGGAGTGAGTAGGATACAGGGAATTTCCGGAACACTTTATAAAGAAAGATAGGGTTAAAAATGGCTATTTTCCATTTCACTTTTAGTGGATACCATTATATAAACCAGGAGAACAGAACTATCAACATCTGTTCAACCACAGATGGGCTAATCCTGTCATCAAACTTCTAAAGATTTATGTAATTTTCTAAGTTGACAATGAGAGTCATCAAGAATTTTTAAAATAATCATCTACCTGTTATTCAGGAAGGTTCATTTATAGTCAACCCTATCTTTGAATCTTTACCTAGACTTCTCTATTCTCTGGAAATGTAAACGTAACTTCATTCAATAAAAGTCCTTTTGTGCTATTGTGTTGTGATTCTCAACATTCTGAGACAGGACAGGATACTATGAGGGATCCAACTCAGAAAACATTTACTAAATGTAAATTACGTGCAAGGTACTGGAGTTGTAAAAATAGATGAAACATGGTTACTACTCAAAAATCCAAAAAATATCCAAGGATAAAAATCCAGTAAAAGATGTATACAGATAGCTTTAATACAAGTGGGTAATATTGTGATTGCAAAGAAGGAGTCCAGATAAAAAAGGGTTTTTCACCTTAAGGAGGAAAACAGGTTATAGAAGCTGGTTCTTTTTCATGGAGAAGTTGTTGCCTAAATTGGGTCTTGAAGGAAGAGAACAGCTTCAATAAATAGAGATAGAGGTAAGCAATCTCTGAAGATACTTTCAAGTCTTAAAATGAAAGCTTAATTCTACCTTGTTAACTCTACATGGGTGCTTAGAGCAAAATGACTCATTAGTTCACCTAAAAGTGATCCATCCCACTTTCCTTAAATCTAGCACAACACTCTGACCTGTCTTGTATCTTTAATTATATTCTAACATGTATTTATTATATCCAAGGCACTTGCCTGTGTATTTTAAATAGTCAAATGAGTCCACCAAATCTCAGTTTTTAGACAAAATTCATAAGAGAATCCAGTCACAGAATTTAAATATTGTTTTCTTTCAACCTCAGGACAATTTTTCAAAACATATAATTGTATTAATGGTATCCATGTACATTACTTTTTCTTATATTACTGAATTGAAATAATGCATTTTTCCTTTCCCCTGACATAATACTTTGGAGAGATCCTACTATATTACATCTGTGACCTGTGTATTGCTCTTGTAAAATGAAAGGCGGGGAGGTTAACCATAATCACTTAGCCATTAATCCTTTTTGTTTAAATAACACTTTGGCTAATACAAGTAATATGGTTTTAGAATCTAATCATGGTATTTATACATGCAATGAACCATTCAATAAAACTAATATGAGAAATATTTAGCCATCACATAATTTACAATTTCAAGAAGTGGAGAAAATGGTGAGAAGGCAAGTATAAATGTAATAAAAGGCAACTTAAATGAACAAAATTTGCTGTGTAAATATGCTTCTTTCTACAGCTTGTACGTAAAATCTTTAGCACAAGATCAGACAATCATTCTTGAAATATCAAATGCTAGGATGAGGTAAAGATAAAAAGCTACTAATCTAAATAAAACTAATTAAATATGACTATTCATATTCTGTTTAACGTTCATGTCTAACTTCTAATTTCCCCATTTGAATGGAACCATTCAGTCTGCAGAAAACAAATTTAGCAGCTAGAGTATTGATTTTTCTAGTTGTCAATTTTAGCACTCAGCAGGCATTATACAAGGTCCCTTACATTACGTTATTTGACTTCTTTGAGATGGTAGATGCTGATGGGAATCATTGTTTCATGGGTTTTAACTGTGCTTACAAAAACAGTGCAGTGTTTCCTGTCTTGCAGGGCCACAGGGTGACATTTGCAAAGTGCACCTTTATGGAAGCTTGTCTGTCACAGAGAACTGGCACTCTTCTCTCATCAACAACCACCGCTCCAAACCCCTCTCATTGCTAGGTTGCAGTTGCAGGAAGCAAGCAGCCAGAGAGATAACTGGCAATAGAACAAATGTTAGTTATTTCAATATACTTTTCTGGGAATTCATGACTTTTATAACTCTAATTTATTTCTCTAAACTGGGAAACTGTTGAAACAGATTAAATGCACTAGCTTTTTCTTGTAGACCTAGGGTCAAATTTAAATGAAGCTAAAGTGAAAAAAGAAATTCCAAGCAATTAATCATAACAGCCATAACAACTATAGTATTGGACTTTGTATTTATACAATACAAGAAGCACTATGGCATACTAGATGGAGTATTTATTTATGGGGTCAGTCTTTTTTCTGACACCGACTCAATTTCTGTGTCTGTAAAATAGTCTAATAATATTCTGTAAAATAGTCTAATAATATACCATTTACCATAAAAATATACATATAGTACCTACAGCAGAGAGCTATTGTAAAATTCAAAGGAAAAAACTTAAATTTGAGAGTACTGCATAAGGTCATTTATTATAAGGAGGCTTTTTTTGGTTTAGACATTCAAATTAGCAAACATTCAAGTGCCTACTTTGTGACTTTCACCTCTGAGGCAAGATTGTTTTATTTTATTGTGTTTTAATTTTATATTGTTTTTCTTCCTATAGAATTAGAAATCTTATGGAATGTTATACCAAATTTTGTAAATTCATGTAGCTAGTGTTTAGGGGAATGTGAAATGATAAGATATGGCAAGAAAAGTAGAAGGTAGAAAGCTGCATTTTAAGATTTTCCCTTTGGGCTTGTGCCAGATTAAATGTTTTAGCTAGACACTAATGTTCAGATAAGTTGTTCACTCAGTTCCTAGTGTGAAGACTGGAAAGGGGTTATAATTGCAATATCAAGAAGAGGAAATGGAGAAGTCTCTCAACATTAATGACAAGAATGTTTCAAATCAGGATGGAGGTAGAATAACAAGACTATATGGTCATTTTGGTAATTAACTACAGCCAAGTAATTCATGCCATATGAATAACATTCATGTCATCACTTATATCTGGAACGAAGTTATATTTGTAGACAACTGGACATTTGCCCAATAGAACATACCCTTTTTCTACTTGCGAGGGTGGGAGTCCATCTCTATCATTATTAACTCAGGCCTAGAGAACAATAATTCCATCAATCAACAGTAACTAACAACAGATAAGTCCTTAATGAATTTGAAAGGGATTTGAGGGTACTGGATAAAGATAGATGATGTCACATAGGAAACATCATGTGAATAGATGAGTAAGACCAAAGTCATGAAGAGACAACTAATTTGAACCAGAGTGTAAAGTAAAAGAGGACTCCAAATGTAGAAGCTGAGAACTTCAGGCCCTGGAGAGGAAATCACACTTGGGGGAGTGAAGAAAGAATATCTTCCCCTCTATTCTCATTCATTTCCCTGACTATATTACTAAAGATACTACCCTAGTAGGAGACATCCAACAGGGAGTAGAAAGGCTCATAAAAGTGCAATTGCCACTTGCAGGAAAGTGGCATGCCACCATCATCAGTGCATATCCTTCCACCATGACAAACCTTGATGAGGTTAAAGGAAAAAATTATGAAGACCATCAGTTAGCTGAAAGAAGACAAGTTTCTAATTCTGGGTGACTTAAATGCCAGAGTAGATACAGACTATCAGACATGGCAAGGAGTCCTTGGAAGGAGTGGAGTCAGAAACAGCAATAGCTGTCACTTACTAATGAAGACTTGTGTATCTCATGACTTTCTCATAACCAACACTGTCTTCTGTTTATCTAAAAGAAAAATAACTTTTTGGATGCACTCTCACAATAAATAATAGCGTTTAACAGATTGTCATTGTAAAGAGAGCAGACAGACAGGATGTGAGAGCGATGAAGTAGATATGTCGCACAGAGTGCTAGACCAATTACAGACTTATCCTCTCCAAGCTAAACATTCACATTCAACAAAAGGGGTAGCCCCAATGCAAGATGACTACCAAAAGACTTAACATTGGCTGATTAGAGTGCTTCTTTGAAGAGTTTGTTGCTCACTTGGAGAGAAAGTTGAGTCAACTCACAATTAGCAACAGTGGAACAGAAAAGGAGTGGAGAGCTTTCAGAGATTTAGTGTACAGAACCACATTTATTCATTTAGGCCGGAACACTCACAAATCTCAAGATTTAAGGGTCAGATATGGGAACACTCACAAATCTCAAGATTTAAGGGTCAGATATGGGAACTGAACTCAGGTGCTCTGATTCTAAAGCCATTTCCCCTTTGCACTAACCATACTGCCTCCACCAATAATCATTAAATGGTCCTATGGAATCTGATTGGTTAGTCTTAGACAAAAGTCATATATTTTTATTATTTCTATCCTCCACAAAGCAGGGTCATATACCTGTTTAATAATTACATAATAATTGATTGTTTGATCATACTATTATGTTGATAGGTCATGGCTGATTGGTTCTTCATCAGTAACCAAAAAACATCTAAATAGTACAAAATTGTAAAAACACAACAGCTGCTTGGTTTACAATGAAACAACTTACATGCTGAATTTTTTTCACTAAACTGACTAGTTATTTTGGTGTAGTAGAGACACTGCCTTAAACACCTATTTTCAATTAATTCTAAATTTTTCTAGGAAGTACTAGACAAAGAGCAACAGTCATAATAGGAATAGTAAATTCCATGAAACAGCAGCTTATAATTTGAATAAAACTTTTTTCCAATCACTTTTAAGTTCTATTACCTAATCCATTCTCCCAGCATTCTTGTAAAATCCTAAAACTAAGCCCTTTAATCATGACAAACAGCTAAAATATTTCACTATTTATGTTTGGCAGAAAGCATCCAGTGCAAAATAAAAATTTGTCATCTGGACTTTACACCTCCAATGTTAAACTTGTTAACATTTCAATAATTCTTCCCTGCTAAAGCTGTCCTGATAATTAATGATGTGATTTTACTGTCAGTTGAATTTCTGGAAATGTCAATTTTACCATGTGTATGAGTCTGTATGTGTGAGTGTATAAATGTGTACTCATTAGAGGAAAATACTTTACTAAAAACCTGGGCAAATCAGTTGACTTTACTTTGCCTCAGTTTCTCAACTATAAAATGGGGATTAAAATAGGACCTACCTCTCAAGGTTGTCAGCATCAAATAAGCTATCAAAAAATATCATCAAATGTGGTATTATTTGCAGAATGTTCTTAGCACAGTGCCTAGCATATAGAAGGTGCTATACAAATGTTTATTCCTTCCAAACCTTGTTCCACTGGAAAAAATGTGATTGAAGATATCCAGAGATCTTGATACTGCAAAAATATTCTCACCATCATCAAAATACATCTTTCACTTCTTTCACATTGTTGTAAATGGCTTTAGTGAGCTGCTATTGACAAAAAATACAATATTCATTATCATCTAAATGACCTTTTAGTGATGGTCTGTTCTGAACTTAGCTAATGTGGTCCTGAATAGGTCTCTTTGTGTCCATCTCTGGGTTCAAATTACAATCTCCCAACATGGTAGGGCATGCCTGAGATTTGCTTGGTAGACGTCACCTTCTATTCAGTATTGTCTAGACTACTCCTACTCAGATAAAAAACTAGAGCACTTTAGAGATTGAAAAGAATAGTATCTAACACACTGTATCAAAATAAAATATGGAACAAAAATTTGAAATCATCAGTATGTTTAACACACTCTACTATTGAAGTTTTAACGAAGTTTAGTGCAAAAGAATTACATTTGGGGGGAAAAAACATCCTTAAATAAACCATAAAGCACAAAAGCTATAAGAATGCAACAGTGAATGATTTTATTAAAATGGAGTGTAATGCCCCTCAGAGGTAAAGGAGATACCAGAGGACTAGTGTACCTAAACCTGATCTTTGTTTTAAATTCCTCTTGGGGTTTACTAAATGCTTCCTCCGAGCTAACAAGTGAATAATTCATCCACTGTACTTCCTCCTACAGTCAAATATGAAAGACGAAAGGGTCTTTGAAAGTTCACTGGTTAGGGAATAATGAAACTGCTCACAAATGCAACAATGGTTATCAAATGATGTGGTAGTAATGGCCAGAGTCTAATTTGGTTTTACCATGTTGTTTTTTTGGCTTGTTGAAATCTGAAGAGGTCTATGCTTAGAAAAATAAAGATGTTGGATTTGCATAGATTTTAATATTTCTGGAGAGAGAAGAAAATGAAGCACTAATTCTTTTCATAAAATGATATTTCACCTTTTTGTTTTGTTTTTTGTTTTTTTAACTAATTTTATTTATTTTCAGTGTTCCACAATCACTACCATACAACTTAGATTATTATTTTTCTCTCTCTCCCCCCATCTCTTCCCTCCCTGCCCAAGATGGCATACAATCCTATATAGGTTCTACACATACATTCCTATTAAATATATTTTCACCATAGTCATGCTGTGTAGAAGAATTAAAATGAATGGGAGAAATCATCTAACAAAGCAAAACACAATACACACACACACACACACACATACACACACACACACAAATGATTTGGTACATTCTGCGATTGAATTCCGGAGATCCTTCTCTGGATATGGAAGGCATTATAGAAGACCATTGGGCTGATGAATATGCTACTGCCTGCTCCACCAATTCATTCATAGTATCAATATCTATACCTAGATCATGTACCCATTTGGATTTTATTCTTGTGTACAGTGTCAGGCATGGATATATGCCTAGTTTCCACCACACTTTTATCCAGTTTTCCCAGCAATTTTTGTTGAACAGTGAGTTCTTATCCCAGAAGCTGGGATTGTCTACTGCATCTTGAGTATCTAGACTATTCCACTTGTCTACCCTTCTGTTTCGTAGCCAGTACCAAGTGGTTTTGATAATTGCTGCTTTACTTTGAGATCTGGTAGTGCTAAGCCACCTTCCCTAGCATTTCTTTTCATTAATCCCCTTGATATTCTGGAACTTTTGTTCTTCCAGATGAATTTTGATACTATTTTTTCCAGCTCTAGAAAATAATTATCTGATAGTTTAATTGGTATGGCACTAAATAAGTAAATTAATTTAGATAGAATTGTCATTTTTATTATATTGGCTTGGCCTACCCACAAGCAACTGCTGTTTTTCCACTTACTTAGATCTGACTTTATTTGTGTGAAAAGCATCTTGTGGTTGTGCTCACATACTCCCCACGTTTGTTTTGGCAGGTAAACTCCCAAATATTTTATAGTGTCTACCCTAACTTTAAATGGGATTTCTCTATCTCTTGCTGTTTGGCTTTGTTACTAATATATAGAAATACAGAAGATTTGTGTGGGTTTATTTTTGTAACCTGCAACTTTACCAAAGTTGTTTATTATTTCAAGTAGTTTTTTACTTGAATCTTTGAGATTTTCTAAGTATATCATCATATCATCTGCAAAGAGTGATAACTTAGCTTCTTCTTTACCTATTCTAATTCCTTCAATTTCTTTATCTAATTGCTATACTAACATATCTAGTACTATATTGAATAACAGTGGAGATAATGGACATCTTTGTTTGACCCCTGATCTTATTGGAAATGTGTCTAGCTTATCACCATTGCAGATAATGCTTGCAGAGGATTTTAGGTAGATACTGCTTATTATTTTGTGGAAAGTTTCCTTTATTCCTATGCTCTCCAATGTTTTTAATAGGAATGGGTGTTGTATTTTGTCACAAGCTTTTTCTGCATCTATTGAGATAATCATGTGGTTTCTGATACTTTGTTGTTGGTATGGCCGATAATGCTAATAGTTTTCCTAATATTGAACCAGCCCTGTATTCCTAGTATGAATCCTACCTGATCATAATGTATTATTCTCATGAGAAGTTGCTGTATTCTTTTTTGCTAAAATCTTATTTAAAATTTTTACATCTATATTCATTAGAGAAGTTGGTTTATAATTTTCTTTCTCTGCTTTGTCTCTTCCTGGTTTAGGTATCAAAACAATATTTGTATCATAGAAAGAATTTGGAAGCACTTCTTCCCCCATTTTCCCAAATAGTCTATATAATATTGGAATTAACCATTCTTTAAATGTTTGATAGAATTCACTTGTAAATCCATCCAGTCCTGGAGATTTTTTCCTAGGAATGGGTTCTTCAATTTCTGTTTGTGAGATGGAGTTGTTTAAGTACTCAACTTCCTCTTCTGTAAATCTGGGCAATTTATATATTTTTTAAATACTCATCCATCTCATTTAGATTGCCTAACTTTGTGCCCATAAATTTGACAAAGTAATTTCTATTATTGTTTTAATTTTCTTCTCATTGGAGGTGAGTTCACCCCTTTCATTTTTAATATTGCTAATTTGGATTTCTTCTTTCTTTTAATCAAATTGACCAAAGGTTTATCAATTTCATTAGCTTTTTTCATAAAACCAACTCTTAGTTTTATTTATTAGTTTAATAGTTTTCTTAATTTCAATTTTATTTACCTCTCCTTTGGTTTTCAGTATTCCTAATTTAGTATTTACTTGGGGATTTTTCAATTTGTTCTTTTTCTAGCTTTTTCAGCTGCATGCCCAAGTCTTGATCTCCTCTTTCTCTATTTTATTCATGTAGGTATTCAAAGATATGAAACTTTCTGAAGAATTGCTTTAGCAGTATCCCGTAAATTTGGTAAGTTGTCTCATTATTGTCATTCCCTTGAATGAAGTTGTTGATTGTTTTTATGATTTGTTGTTTTACCTTCTTTAGGATTAGATTATTTAGTTTCCAGTTGATTTTTGGTTTATCTTTCATGGCTCTTTATTACATATAATTTCTTTTTGCATTATGATCTGAGAAGAATGCATTGACTATCTCTGCCTTTCTGCACAGGATTGTAAGGTTTTTGTGCCCTAGAACATTCAATATTCTCCAGAGATCTATCATACCTATCTTATCCAGAGTTTTATTCACATCCTTAACTTCTTTCTTGTTTATTTTAAGGTTAGATTTATCAAGTTCAGAGAGGGGGGAGGTTGAGATCCCCCACTTGTATAGTTTTGCTATTTCTTCCTGCAATTCCGCCAACATTTCCTCTAAGAATTTGGATGCTATACCAATGGAGCATATGTGTTTGGTAATGATTTTGATTCATTGTTTATTGGGGCCTTTTAGCAGGATATAGTTTCCTTCCTTATCTCTTTTGATTAGATCTATTTCTGCTTTTACTTTCTCTGAGATTAGGATTGCTACCCCTGCTTTGCTTACATCAGCTGAGGCTCCAACCTTTTACCTTTACCCTGTGTGTATCCCCCCATTTCAAATGTGTTTCTTGTAAACAACCTATTGTTGAATTATGACTTTTAATCCATTCTGCCATCCATCTCAGATTTATGGGAGAGTTCATAGTTATGATTACAATCCGTGTCTTTCCCTCCATCCTCTTTCCCACTATTTGACCTCTTGTTTCTCTGATCTCCCTTCCCCTCCTCAATAGAGTTTTCATTTTTGACCATCTCCTCCTGCAGTCTTTCCTTCTTCCTACTTTCAGCCCCTCTCCCTTTTACTCCCCTTTACCCTTACTATTTCTTCCCCCCCTTTCAGCTTCCCTTCTCCTTTCTTCCCCTTTCCCCTCCTACTGCCTATAGAACTAGTTAAACTTATATACTTAATTAAGTTTATTGTTCCCTCCTTGAACCAAATCAGATGAGAATATTCCTCTCTCTCCCATCTTTCCCTCTACTATAATATAACTTTGTACTGCTTCCTGTGATGTAATTTATCATTTTCTGCTTCCTCCTTTTTACATCTCCTGTTACAATCCCTTCGCATGCTTAAATTACATTTTTATCATCACATCATTTACTTTATACTGGTTCCCTCTATCTATGTATATCCCTTTTATACTTCATGATAGATGTATAACTCTCAAGATAAACACATATCATCTTCCCTTATAGGGAGGTAAACAGTTTGCCCAAATTGACTAACAAGTTTTTCTTTTCTCATTTACCTTTTTATGCCTCTCTTGAGATGTGCATTTGAAGATCGAATTTTCTGTTGAGTTCTGGCCTTTTTGTCAGCATGGACTGGAAATCCCTCATCTTGTTGAATGTCCATCTCCTTGCCTGAAATGTTATGCTGAACTTTGCTGGGTAATTGATCCTTGGTTGTAGTCCCAGCTCCTTTGCCTTACAGAATATCATATTCCAATTCCTTCAATCTTTTAATATAGAAGGTGCAATTTCCTGTGTGATCCTGACTGTAGCTCCTCAATATTTGAATGGTTTCTTTCTGACCACCTGTAGTATTTTCTCCTTCACTTGATAGTTCTGGAATTTGGCAACAGTATTTTTTGGTGTTTTTAGTTTGGGATCCCTTTTTGGAGGTGAACAGTGGATTCTTTGGATGAGCACCTCTGGATCTAGCACATTTGGGCAGTTTTCCTTGATGATTTCTTGGAAGATATTGTCCAGACTCTTTTTGTTCATCATGGATTTCTGGTAAGCCAATGATTCTTAAATTTTCTCTCCTGGATCTATTTTCCAGGTCAACTGTTTTTCCAAATAGATATTTTACATTTTCTTCTATCTTTTCATTCTTTAGATTTTGTTTGACTGATTCCTGATGTCTCATAGAGTCATTAACCTCTGCTTGTCCAATTCTAATTTTATCGAATTGTTTTCTTCAGTTAACTTTTGCATCTCTTTTTCCATATGTCCAATTATTCCTTTTAAGGAATTATTTTCTCCAGTAAGTTTTTGTACTTCCTTTTCCATTTGCCCAATTTTCCCAGTTAGGTTTTGTGCTTCCTTTTCTATTTGTTCATTTTTCCTTTATAAAGAGGTGTTGTCTTCAGAGAATTCATTTTGCATACTTTTAAAAGCATTGGCCAGTTTTTTCTCTATTTCCTTCTTCAGCTGTTCAGGAGAGCTCTTTGTGCATGCGAGCAGTTCATGGTCCCTTGTGAAGTTTCAGATGGGAGTACAGTCTCAATACTGACCTCTTTGGAATTCATATTTTGGTCCTTGTCCCTATAGAAAGATGCTATGGTCTTTTCCCTCCTCTTCTGCTTCTTGCTCATGATGGTGAGACTTTGTGTGTTGTGGCCTCTGGTTCTTTCAGTTAGAAGCTGGGGAATCTGTTGTTGAGCTGCTGGTATGGGAAATCTAAGGGCAGGTACCTTTGATTTCCTTTTGTTTTGTGTTTCCAGGCTTAGCCCTGGGGCTAGTTTGTTAAGTATGGGGGAGAGGTGGTCTGGTAATGGGAGATCTCCTCACCTGAGGTAGAGTAAAGGCAGGCCTAGCTCACACCTGGGTCCTAGTGCAAGCTCTCACCCCTCTGTGTCTCCTCTCCTAGTGCAGAGGCACACCTAGGTCATAGTGTGAGTGTTTCCATCCCCTTTGGGGTTCCTCTCCTAGAGCTGAGGCATGCCTGTGTCCTAGTGTGCCTTTCCACACCCTTTGGGGCTCCTGTCCTTCCAGTTAGCCTCCACCACAGTAAGGAATCCCCTTTAGCTATTTTCCTAGCCTCAGGTGCTAGGAGACTGTTTGCCTCTTCAGCTGTTTCCAGTGATCCAGGATTTTTCTGGGGAAATATTTTATGGTTCTTTTGAGGTCAATAAGAGGAGGGGGAGAGAGCATTTACTGATCACTCTGTCATTTTGGCTCCTGGAAGATCAAGTAGGTGACTTACAGATATTTAATCTGTGGGTTGAAACTCTCTGGAGAGGCTACAGCTGATAGCTGGGGCTCAGCAGCTATCACTTGCTTGGCTCTGCTGGTCTCTTGCCCTGGGCTGCTACTCTGCCTTTTCACTGTGCTGCTGCTGCCTGGGGCCACCTTGGGATTTTCCCACTGGGTCACGCTGCTGCAGGACATGCTGCACTATGTGCTGTGGGCTCACCCCAGAGGTACAGATCCTTCCTGTAGATCTTCCAGTTTGTCCTGGGCTGTGAATCTGCCACAGTCTGTCTCCTGTTGGGTTCTTCACCTCAAAAATTTGGTCAGATTCACTTTTTCGAGGTATCTGAAGGAGTTTCAGGTAAATAGTTGCTCTCACTCTGATATCTTGGCTCCACCCCCATGACATTTCACTTTTGAGCAATCAGTATTAATGCAATAGGGACTTGAAGTCAATATTAGAAAATGAATAAATATTTAAGATATTTGTGCAAAAAATAATGAATAGTGTGTGGGATAGGGAGTGTGTGATTGGTAGTACAGGACAAACATTTAAAAGGCTGTGAATATAGTATAAAAGTATTTTATGATTTTATCATACCCACTAGAGGCATACCATAATACATAAACCAACAACCTTGGAGTCAGGAAGATACTAGTTCTAGGTCTGCTTCTGACACATACTAGGATATGACCACAAGTAAATCACTTTTGTTCCAGGTAAATTGCTCAAGTCAACAAATGTGTTGCTGATCTTTGTGCTACAGGAAGTTTATCTCTGGGAATTCTCAACATTAACAAAATCATCGGTCTGGGAGGGGAATTGGGAATCACACAGACAAGCAATCTATTTTTAAGCGGAATTAAATGGAATAGGAACAGTGGTATTCATGCATATGATGTACAGTGCATATATGAATATTTACACATATATGGACCAGCTAGGTGGCATAGTGAAGAGAGTGCCAGTTCTAGAATCAAGAAGACTTGAGTTCAAATGTGGCTTCAGCTACTCACTATGTGATTTGGGAAATCATTTAACACTGTTTGCCTCTGTATTCTCATCTGTAAAATGAGCTGGACGGGGAAATGGCATCTTTGCAAAGAAAACCCCAAAAGTGATCAAAATAGTTGGAAACTGAAAAAATGACTAAATAACAAAAATATAGAATATGTATCTTATAGATAGATGTCAGCCAGTCATGGTCAATTCATTCCTTCCAACTTCATTCATAACTGATATGAACTAGTCTAGTCAGATTGAAGTTTTATAGAACTACATTGATCATTTAAGAAAAAGATGACTCAATTCCTATACCTCAGTTGGTTCAGGATCTACTCTAATCTGGTTTTGCCTGACAAAAGTCAAAGTCTAAAACAGTTCCATTTTGCTGAATGGCTGTACTCATGTCTCAATTCATATAGTCCTCAACTTTGGCCACTATTACGTGGCATCACTTTTAGTGTTGCATAGTTTAGAATTCCATTTAAACCAAATGAGATTATATTTGTAACGCATTTAGCATGTACCTGGCACATATTAGGCACTTAATGTTTATCCCTCATTTTAGTTTTCTTTATCTTTACTGACTTGGTAGCAAATCAATGGAATAAAAAATTATGTATGTAAAACCATTCCCTAAGTCATATTACCAGCAAGATGCCTAAACAGTTTCTTTTTACAAACTTCTCATACTTCCTACAGGTATTAAGTCACATCAGTTCAACAGCATTTATTAAGCATTTACTATGTGGCAGACAAGATACCAAGTGTTAAGAATACCAAAAATATAAGCACAAAGATAGTCCCCGCCCTCAAGGATCTTACAGGCTAAGAGAGTAAGATAACACATAAAAGGATAGTGAAGGGATTGAGTGCATAAGGTGGTAGGAGATGAAGTATACGATCAAAACCTTATGATTGAATAATGTATACCTTTAACATTTAGAGCATTCAGCATCCCTACCTCACTCCATTCCCAAGCATTTCCACACATTCACTGCAAAGAGCACAAGTAAGTCAACAGGCTTGTGATTCAGAATTCATCCACAAGGACCCCCCCATACCAAAGATACTGATTCTGAAAAACCATGAGGAAGGAGAAGGGAGAATAAAAGATTTGAGTATGGCAGGAAACATGCTATGCACAGTGTTCAAAGTTACAGATTAAAGGAGAACAAAGTGATAGACCTGAGAAAACCCAGATGTTATTGTTCTCCTCACAAAGACTACTCAGAGCAAAGGGCCAAGGCCAGGCAAATTCTACATTCCCAAGCACCAGGGAGCAGAGGCTTCCCAGCAGCCCAGCCTCAAGGGATTTTACAAAGTAGGAAGAGGACTAGCTGAAGAGTAAGAACTGCTCAAAATTAGTAATTTGAGGGAAATATAAAAGAAAAGCTGAAAGACTAAAAAATCAAGAGAGAAAGCCTAAATTAAAGCATAGCCCACAAATAAGAGGATCACAAAGATATAAGGAAGAATGAGTGAAACATCAGAAAGTAAAGAAAGTAATTTGAGCAAATGTTATGAAGTGAAGGAAAGTGAATCAATATTACCTGAAGAAAAAAGATAATCTTCTGAGTTCCACAGACATCCTGAAAAAGTAGCAAAAAAAAAAAAAAGCTCCAGAATGTTTCAAAAGTAATTTAAAAAAAAAGTTAGTGTATTTCTGACAGGAATTTGCATTTTCAGAGAAAAATTTAAAAACACATAACAGAGGAAAAATCAAAAATTATTCTAAAGAAGAAAAATCTGCAAGTGAGAGATTAACAGATTTGAAAAACAAAAATATTCAAGTGAAAAGAAGTTTGGTAGGAGAACTGCAAAAGACAACAAGGGAGGCTTATATACAAATCAAAATGAGCGTTAAGAGAGGATGAATACAGATATCATAAAGAATGCAGCTCTTCTGAAATAACATGACCATACAGTAAATGCCATAAATAAAAGAAAACTGTCCAAAATATTGAAAATAAGCAACAAATCATTGATTAAGAGAATCAACAGGTCAAGTTTTGGAGTGGGGGAAGGGAAATCAGCACTTCAAATTAAATTAATTAGAAAAACAATAAATTTCCCAGATATCTATTCAAGGATGAAGAAAAGGCAATTCAAATTATTCTACACTTATAATAACATGAATATTATTTTCATATAATATTACTATATTATGTTATATAATACATTAATATATTTAATATATTAGGAATATTATTTTCCTAAAATCAAAAACTCAAGGTAAAACCCCAAATAACCTATCCTACAAATCTGAACCTAATCATCAATAAGAAGAGATGAAACTGTGACAAAAGAGGCATTTAAAAATTTCTGAAACAAATAAGCAAATGTGAAATTGGTGAACAGATTATTCGACCTACAACCATTTTCAAACAACACAATAAAAATAAGTAAATTGAGCTATTTAATAAGTCATTTGCAAGGCACTGTGCTTAGTAGGTATGAAAAGACAAAAACAAAACAGTTTCTGGTCTGGGAGGAAGGCAAACACATGCACATGAAGCAAGTCAATGCAAAAATACAAAGTAGAGATGAAAGCAACTGAGAAAGGCAGATAAACAAAGAGAAAGGAAGAGAGAAACAGAGAGAGAGAGAGAGAAAACTCATTTAAACTGGGGAGATAAGCAAAATGAAAGTAGTAGTGCTTGAGCAGCACTTTGGAGAAAACTAGAGATTTTAAAAGACACTGAGGAGGCAGAAGGATATTTATGTATTCCAACATGGTGGATTACCTGTACAAAGGGATGAAATTAGCAGATTGAATGCCAATTTCAAGGAACAATGAGACCAACTTGACCGCAATACAGTACATGAAAAGCAGTATTATCAAATATACTTGTAGATGTAGATGAGAGCCGGGAACTATATTGTGCTTCATAATCCTAGATGAGAATTTTGTGCTTTTTGTACTTTCATACTTTGTCAATGCAAGAGCCTTGTGAAGATTTTTGAGTAGGGAATGGCATGATCATATCTGTCTTTCTGAAATACCAGTTTGGCAGCAGTGTGGAGAATGGAATAGAGAGGGATGCAGTTGGAAGAGGGCCTAACCATTAGAAGACCATTGCTGACTACTGGAGGTGGAGCCAAGATGATGGAGTAGAGGAAGCACTCAGATGAAGTCTCCCAACATTCTCCACCAAACAACTTTAAAATAAAGGCTTGAATCAAGTTCTTGAATGGCAAAGCCAAGGAAAGGTCACAGTGAGATATTCTTCCAGCCCATGATTACATAAAGAGGTTGGGAAGAGAGATCTGGGACATGTAGGGGAATAGAGGACTTTCAAGTTGGATAAAAAGACCAAAGCTGAATAGAAATTTTGACATTCAAACAGAAGGCTAAAGAGAAACACTAAAAGATAAACAAGAAAGAGTAATCATAAGAGACTCAATAAAGTTAAATTGTTTCTACCCCTATGTGAAAAGATGACTTCTAAGAACTTTATCACTATTGGGGCAATTAGAAGGATTCCACAAAGAGATACACTTGAAACAGAAAGACACACAAAGTTAAACTAAGAAGCTAGAGAAGATTCTATTATGCTTCAGCTAAAGAAAAAAATAGAAGCGTAACAATTATGATTTTCAGAGAAAGCAAAAGCAAAAATAGACCTAATTAAAAAGCATAAACAGAGAAACTACATCTTGCACCATACACAATGAAGAAATAGTAATAAAATATAAATATACATTCAATTTTTTAAAGGAAAAGTTAAACGAATTACAGGAGGAAAGAGACAGTAAAACTATATTAGTGAGGGACCTCAACTTTCCCCTCTCAGAACTAAATAAATCCAACCAAAAAAAACAAAGAAGGAAAAAGTTAAGGAAATAAGTAGGATCTTAAAAATGTTAAATATGATAGATCTCTTGAGAAAACTGAATGGGAATAGGAAGGAACATACCTTTACCTCAATGGTACATGGCACCTACACAAAAATTGACCATGTGCAGGAGGAAAAATAATATCTAGTGAGACTGGAAAGAATGATTGAATTTAGGCTGAGTAGGATTCTAAAAGTGACATAGAGAAGCTTATGTTTTATCATAGAGGCAATATGAAGGCACTGGAGTTTATTGAATGGAGGAATTATATGATTAAACCTGTGTCTAATCAGTAAAATATATTTTGCCAGACTCTAACAAGGAGAGACTTGATGCCAGGAAGACCAATCAGAAGCTTTTACAATAACCTAGGAAAGAGGTGATGAGAGTCTAAACTAAGGTATCAAGCATATGAGTGGAAAGAAATGATCAAATTTTACAGATCTTGTAAGTTTAGAAACAGCAAGATTTGACAACTGATCAGACATGTGAGGTGAGAAGAGAGTGAGAAGTTGAGGATAAAGCCAAAGTTATGAACCTAAAAGACTAGAATGATGATTGTGTCTTTATCAGAGATAGGGAAGTTTGAAAAAAGTAAGGGTTGTGTGGGAAAAGATAATGAGTTCAGTTTTACACATGTTAGGTTTGAGATGACCTCAGGAAATTTGATTTGAAATATCCTATAGACAATTGGTGATGTGGGAGTGAAGATCAGGGGAGAGGGGTGTTTGTGTGTGTGTGTGTGTGTGTGTGTGTACATGCACATACATACATATACACCCATGCATATTCGTCTATATACCCACATATGTTCATGTGTGGCATAGAGGTTTTCAGAAATCAGAACTCATGAGGTTACCTAGAGAAGGAGTGCATAGAAAAGAAAAGGGCCTAAGATAGAACATTGGGGATCACAAACAGGTATGTGAAAGAAGCAGAAAATTCAAGTGCTTAAGGCAAAATTTCTCAATTTCTAATGGTCACCAGGAGGGGCGGTTCAGTCACTAACTATGGTTATCATTGGGAACAGGAATCTTCCCCTTGATTTGAACAGCAGCATCCTTAGCCCTGAATGCTCTTTCCCCATCAGCTAGACAGGACAGGAATTACTCACCCTTCATTGACCTCTGCAGATATATCTTCAAAAGACTGTTCCAAGTGATGTCTGTGTGTCTCTAGGATATCACTTGCAGAACTCCTTATTCCTCTAAGCCACAACTTTCTAGGACATTTCCATGGGGAAAGGCTCACAAGTCCCCAGATGCAGATCTGTTATACATAAATACATCATAGATCAACTATCCCACAATGGTAACTTCTAAGCCTTGAACAAGACAGAGAAGTGAAATGAAATGTACATTTTAACCACAGGAAATACATGATGTCCAAAAGTCCTGATATTGAAGTTTCAATAACTTAAAACTTCACTGTGACTTTTGGGACACCCTGTATTCGGTGGAAAGTAGTTGTTAATGGAAACAAATATCTTGGTCTATGGTTATCCTTACCTATTTAACAAAAGGTTTCACTTTCTGTTCTTGAAGGGCCACTATGACATGACTTAGCCACCCTTAACCTTCACCATCCTCAAATGTACATTAACTTTATGTACTTGCAAGACATCAAATGATAAAGAAAAGAAGTTATATATATAATATATTATATATAACATGTAATTGTTTATATATTTTATATAATTTTTATATATTATATATGCAAACATATATCACAATTTACTGTGTGAATTCAGTATTTGAGAACGTGGGAAAGACTTATTTTTCTACTCAACGCATATTCTGTGAATTTGTATTTCAGTGTTGTCACTGAAAAGAAAGATTAATTTTCACATTTATACATTTTTTACATTATTGGCAAATATTATTCTCATTTCCCAGATAGTAGAAGGAAACAGTTGTCATAAAAGCAATAAATTATCTGTATATCTTTACCCTTGGTGATATATTAATGTAAAAGACACTATTAAAACATTTGTCAAGGCAAATAAAATGAACATCCCAAGGGAAGAAATGCTCAGAATGCAAACAAAAATTGTCCCAACACTGTATCAATCACTTTACAAATTTCTACATACTGATCTGAATATTTAAAGTTGATTTTTTTTTTCATTTTCAAGTCTTCCTATGTCTCTAACTTTCATATCATTTCCAATTATTTGAGGATATGTTAGGTGTGGTTAGATGCATACTTAAATGAACAATTCATAAGTTTGATAATCTGAGGAAATACAGACCTATTCTAATGGAATTATTTTTTACTCAGGGACAAACTTTTCTATTATTTTATCATTTCTTTCTCACTTGAACTTCTTCCAGTTTACCCTCACCTTTTCTAATATTGAGGACTTCCCAAAATAATAGAATGTTACATTTGTGATTTGCCAGTGTAATGAAGAAAGGACCTACCACTCTCCTCATCTACAATGACCCCCAGTCAAAATTCACTTTCTGAGGGTGGGAGGTGACTTTCTTATCACCCAGTCAAATAAGTCACGCTCAACATACCAAACTTTCTTTATACTTGTTCTAGGTCAGTCTTTACTTGGGTTCACCTAATTGTTCAGATTTTAGATTGGAATTCAATGAGACATTTATAAACCTTCAAATAGCTAATAAAAAGGAGTTGAATAGCATGGAAAGGATATTTAATAAGATTACAGCACTGGGAGCATCTTCTTTGCCTCTGCATTTGGCACAGTGGTTAACTGATGTCAAGTGGAAGGGAGTATTCCTGACTCCTTCTAGGGCTGTACTTAAGTACCCAGGAAGCTACAGAATGGTTTCAAGTCTTAATGCCCTGGACAAATTAAATCTCAAGAATAGTTTCAATGTTTTTTAAAGAAGAACTAGCCTCCTCTGCATGTGGGTGTATGTTACTACTACAACATCTAAAACCTTCACTACACCTAAACTTGAATGTTTCTTTAATATCAGACTGGTTTGCTTCATGTGACTTCTTCCTATAGCATGGGAAGAAAAGAAACAAACGATGTGTGATGAACTCATGAAATTTTCTTTTTGTTAAGATTGTAGCACCTATATCTTTATTTGAAATTTTGTAGGGCACAATTAATTCTATTAGGAAAGTAGGTTTGCATGCACCATACCTTCCAAAACAGTTGTTTGTTGTGGCATAATTACAGGATTAGTCTTATTTGAAATCAGTTTTGGAGCTTACTCCCACCCAGGTAAGATCAATACTGAGTTTTTTTTTTCTCTTATTTATAAATCTGAATTTTTCCAACACAATTCTCATGTTTTCTCCTTTTTGCTTTTTATTAAAAATAGTGACCCTTGTTGTTTCTGAGTCCTCCTTATAATGACAAAATTCATAATTTCAACCAATCAATAAAATCTGTTGAGCATCGATCTCTGCCCTCAAAAACCTTATAGTCTAATGGGGTGAAATGGATGAAAACCCAGAGAGAGAGAGAGAATTTCTGAGTAATCACTATCAAATTATCATTAGTTATTGATGGTCATTGGTTTCTCTTAGTAACCAAAGATGCTAAGGGAGACCCTGAAAAGCCTTAAATCCCTTCTAAAAGGGAACTCCCTTCACAAGTGAAAATCAACCATAACTGGCAGACATTTAATGAGGAGATGGGCTAAAAGTCTTCAGGTCCTCCTGCCAAGAATATGACTTGATCAAAAGACTCAACAGCCTCAAGGCATCTGGGCAAGGGGAAGCCATCATTCAGACTTCACTAACTACTTTTCTCCTTCATGAACTGGGTTGCCCTGAACTCTAATGGAGGGGCCAAGGACAAGGGGTTTCTCCTTTAGGCAAAGACTTGCCCAGACTAGATGTTGTTTATACTTTAAATAGAAATTAAGTATCCTAGTTGGGTGGGGTCCTGCCCAAAGCTTAGGAGCTTGTGCCTTGAGGGTTAGGAGCAATCTCATCAGTCAATCATGCCCTACAGAGACCAAATGACCTTTTCAGGAGTTGGGTTTTAACAGGAATAAAAGGAAAAGGATGGCTTGTAAATTAATAATTAGCTATTAATATAATACTAGTTTCAGGAAGAAACAACACGCAAACAGTTACACACAAAACAAGCTATATACAGGATAAATAGGAAATAATTAAAAGAGGGAAAGCACTGTAATTAAGAGTAGTTGGGAAAGGCTTCCTGTAAAAGACATGATTTTAGTTGGAACTTAAAGGAAGTCAGGAAGGTAAGCAGTCCAAGTGGAGGAGAAAAACCTTACAGGCATGGAGGACAACCAGAGAAAATGCTTGGAGCCAGGAGATGAAGTGTCTTGTTCATGGAACAGCCAGAAGGCCAGTGTCACAACACATATTGTATCTGCTTCTAGAAGTAATAGGAAACCACTGGAGTTTATTGCATTGTGGGAGGAATGGGTGATTGGACATGTGCTTTCGTTAGATCATTTTAGTGGCTAAATGGGGGAGAGATTGGAGTGGGGAGAGATTTGAGCCAGGTAGACCCATCATCAGGCTATTGCAATAATCCAGGTGTGAGGTGATAAGGACTCACACTGGACTGATGGCAGTGTTAGAGGAGGGAAGGGGGAGTATTAGAGAGATGTTGCAAAGGCAAAATGAACACGTCTTGGCAACAGTTTGGTTATAGGGAGTGGGGTGGAGTGAGAGATAGTGAGGAATCCAGAATGACTCCTATTATTCTCCCTGGTATCCTTTTTAATATTTTATTCCTATGAATAATGGTAAAAAATACAGAATATCCTGTGGCAGTTCATTCTCCTCCCTAAATAAGAAACATTATTATTCACAATATTGTAATTCAAAGTTGGGCAGGTACTTTTCATTTAAGAATTATGAGGCACTGTTTAAACTTGATTAATTCACCAATATTCACTATACTAGAGCCATAGTTACAGAATTACAGCCGAGATATAAAGATTTGGACTTCTTATTGCACTGATATGAAGACCTTCTCTAATGCAGGCCAGCACCTTCTCTGTAACTTAGAGAATTGCTTAGAGCAGATTTATTTAGATAGATAGATAGATAGGTTCAGAAAATAAACCTGCCATAATCGCCATTCTTTGAAAATAGTCATAATACTCTTTCTTAAGATGGAAGAGTCCAGGTTTGGAGAGAAGTAAGATTAAATAGAAACAGCTAGACTAAATTGATACAGAATATTGATAACTAAGAACCTGATTAATGAAAAACTGGTTGTCAGAATTGAGATTCAGAAGTGAGAAAAGATAGTTAGGAGGCTAAGAGACACATAGCAGACACTTTGAATCAATCGAATTTCAAGTTTGAGATTTTTAAATTATGGTTTCATATGTTCAACACCCCAGTTCAACTCAACGTGGGTTCACCCAGATTTCCCTTATCTCAGCTGTTCCCTGTGGAGTATGGACTGATGAAACATCAAGTCTCATAGAAGTTAACCGATCTAACAAGGACATTTGATAAACAGAAACTTTGGTTTTGTTTTTTTCCTTAAAAATAAGGCAGCTATAGTGCTGCATCTAGACTCAAGAAGACCTGAGTTTAAATCCTTCCTCAGATACTAGCTATATGACCCTAGACAAGTCACTTAACCCATTTGTGCCTTATTCTCCTCATCTGTAAAATGTAAATACTTCCTAGGAACATTATAAGACTCCAATAATATTTGTGAAGTCCTTTGCAAATTGTAAAGCGCTACATAAATACTACTACTACTATTACTACTACTACTACTACTACTACTACTACTACTTCTACTACTGCCACTGCTAGTATTACAACTACTACTAACAACTGCCAACCTTGTGAAAATAAACTTCTATTAATTTAGATAGGTCATTGGCTGTCGTACGCACACAGTCCACCTCTGAGAGGTTGTCAAAACTTTTTATATAGTTTGGCAGGACTTACAGACCTTAAAATCCATCAATATTGCTTATGCCAAACCAAATTATCTCAAAATTTCAATACTACAATGAAAATCTGAAAATACAGCCTGATTCGTACCATTAAATTATTTACTAAATCTTTAAAATAAAGTTCTCAAGTACAACTCTCCTAAGTTTGCTCTTAATTAATGCATGAATTACCAAGGTATTATCAATTAATTTTCCATATCTGGAATATCTACTTAGTTCAGGAAGAGGAATGATGTTCACTTCCAACTCAGGACAACTTGGGAAGTAATAGAAACCTTCTCTATAAGGTTTCATTAAAAGAACTAGGAGTATTTTGTCTGGGGGTGGGGGAAGACTTAGAGAGGAACATGGTAACTTTTCAAATATTTGAAAGCCTGGAAGAAGAGGGATTGCATGTTTTTATGTCCCCAGAGAACTGATTGAGAAATAATTGTTAGAAGTTACTATGAGTCATATTTTGCTTTGATGCTATGGAAAACTTCCTTCCAAGGAGAGCTATGAAAAAATAAAATGGAGATATTGCATCAACAGCTCTGAGTGATTTCATCTAAACCTGTTTCATCACTTCAAAGCACCAAATAAAGAAAATCAATAGCAACAGAAAGGGAAAAAAGAGAATATATCACAAGAAAACTTCATTGCCGGGAGCTAAGTCTCAGGAGGAACCGCCCTTACCTCCCCCACCTCAACCTCCTTGTATGCACAGACCATTGTGAAACCTGTTTTTCACCTCCCCCTCCTTCTTTTCTCAGCTGCTAATGATTCCTACCTTGCATGCTCTACTGCGATAGATAAAGATTTACAGGAATTGCAGGCCGGCCTCCAACACCTTAAGGATTCTGTAGCCTCCCTCGCGGAGGTAGTGCTGCAGAATCGAAGAGGGCTAGACCCCCTCTTTTTACAACAAGGTGGGTTATGCGCTGCCCTACGAGAAGAGTGCTGTTTTTACTCTGATAAGCTAGGCCTTGTTGATGATAGTCTGCAAAGAGTTAGGGACAGCCTAGAAAAAAGAAAAAAGGAAAGAGACCAACAAGAATCTTGGTATAAAAACTGGTTCTCTGCCTCTCCCCTCCTTTCTACC
>CM053772.1:104864769-104888119 GCA_028658325.1 Potorous gilbertii | reverse complement strand
GACCACTGCGTCTTCCCAGGCTGCCGCCTTCCCGAGCTCTGCTCCCCCTTTCGGATGTGTTCCCAGGCTGCCGCCTTCCCGAGCTCTGCTCCCCTTTCGGCTGTGTCCACTCTCGGTACCCCGTTGAGACCCCGCTGGGCGGGGTCACTTCATGGGAAAAGTATAAGAGGAAGGGGAAAAATGAGTAAACCCAAAGACCCCAGATACTGAATAAATCCTATAGCGTTAAAGAGAGATAAAACACCCAGAGGAGGGATATAACTCAGCCGCAACAATTAGTCCTCCAGAAATGATAATCAAGCAATCACAAGAACCTACAGGGTGATTTAGAAGCTCAATAAAAGAATTAAAGGAAGAAATAAGAATGGAAATTATGACATAAATTTGAGCACCACAGAATTTAAAGCAACAAAAAAGAGAATTGCTGGATGGCAATCAATGGAAAAAGGCGCTGTTGGAAGGACTGAGGGAAACTGATGCTTTTGGATCCCATAATAAGATGACTGAGTTTATACCATACAGAGGTAAGTGGTGAAAAGAAGAATTCCATATATCCCAAAATATTCATTGCAATAAGATGTATAATAGCAAAAAGCTAGAATGAAATTCTCTGGCTAATAGATGACAAAATTGCCGTATAAGAATGTAATAGTATATTACCATAACCATACTGTTTCCTATTGGTCTCTCCTTGGCCTCCTTTTCTAGATCATCATCCAAACCCAGACTCCTACCTTAGTTTGTATCCAAGTGTCTGCTGTACTGAGCTTTCTTGTCCTCTTTCTCTAAATTGTCACTTTTATTAACCTCATCGGCTCCTATGAGTTTGATTACAGTCTCTAAGCAGATGACTAGCAAATAAATACACTGGGTCCTAGTCTCTGATACAAGTTACATAGTTCTCCATCACCAACAGCCAACTGGCCATTTTGAACTAAACATCCTAGAGAAACTATGAACTGAGCATTCTCAAAGCAGAACTCATTATCTTTCCATCCAAATTTTTCTATTTCTGTTAAAAACATGAAATGACAATGTGCGCTCCCTTCCAAGACAGGTACCTGAAAGGCAGGCAGACAAACTAGATGACGCATACCTACTACCACAAAACTGTGGAGTTTACAACTTACTCAGTAATGATGAAGAAATCCACTAAGAAACTTCAGGACATGACTTTTTCCACCAAAAAAATGCACAGTCACCAAGAAACCCATGTTCTTGGGAATTAGTTTAAAGTAGAAATTTGGAAAGGAGTTCTTTTCAGAAAAAACAAGTGCCAGTGAGATAAGAAATATATAGTCTACATGGATCTATATTAGAAATCTCAGGAGTGGAGAGTCCTCCAAAGAAATCATCAGGGTGGTAAAGAATAATCCTACAATGTGCACCTCAGAAGTCCTGGAAAATGACACTGCAGAGGGGTCAAAGGATGCCAATCAGCATGGTCCCATAATATTCAGATTATGTCTGTTGAGGGTTAGGGGTTCTCAGAACCCCAAAATAGCAGCACACTGGGTCCTGCCTGAATGAATTTGACTCAATTCTTCTTTCAGTCAAAGAAAAACAAAGTTTATTTAAGATCCACCATACTGGGTAGACTTTTAAGGAATCTAAGCATCTGTGATGCTTGTATTGACAAGCAGGCCAGGTAGAATCTGAACTACATTGAATCTCAGCATTTTCATGGAGGCAAGATGGACCTTATATACAGAAAGACTGTGGGAGGGATCTAGGGTTATTCAAGTAGTCTGGAGTGACTGGAGGAGGGGTTTAGGGAGGATCTGGATGGATGTGGTCTGTATACTGAGGTAACTAGAGTTCAGGCTCCAGGAACCCAAAGAATGGGATTAAGGGTGGGAAGAAGCTGAATGGTACCAGAGATAAGACAATGGAGTGCTCGGCTAGTTTAAGGGTAACAGGATTTGGCATAGTGGTAACGGAAGGTTTGTTGCCTCAGGAGAACATCAGATCAAGTGGGAAGTTTTATGGAAAGTTTAAGGAGGCTCCCAGAACCTATACCCAAGCATCCCCCAAGTCCACCCAGGATGAGGGACTCTAATGTCCTTAATGCTGTCCTGAACTTCATCTCTCACTATGGAACACAAAGATGCAGAAGATCCTGACTCTGGAAGTTTCAGGTCAGTGCAAGAAACAAGAAATTCAGGGTGAAACTAAGCAATACTGATAACCCCACTGAAAAATGCATTGGGACAGAAAACTTAGCTCTGACACAGAACCCCAAATCATGAACTAAAGCTGGAAAGATAAGTAAATCAGCGGAAACACCATCCAGTATCAGTATCATTACCAACCTACAGATCCCAAAAAGAAAGTACAAGTGTTGGTCTTTTACTCCAACATAGGGCACTAGCCTGAATGAAGCAGCTAACAACACATACATTTTTATTCCAGAGTCTAGGAAAAATCTCTAAATTTGGTTTCTTTCTAGTTCTGATTAACAACTGTTCAATTCTTTTATAAAAAATATAGATTTTATTTTGTATTATAAGTAGACATTAATAAACATGAAGATTTCAATATATAAAAAAGAACAAGAGACTTGTATAAGAAACTTTGCATTTCTTATATCTAATTTGTTTATTGTATTTTTTTAATTTTTTAAAATTCTGAACTTAAACATCATAAAAGAGAATTTTCATTCACACAGCAGAATAGAGAAGTGGGATTTTATATGATTCCATAAATTTCAATTTCATCCATCGACTTCTAAAGTATATAATAGCATTATATATCACTTTCAAAACTGTCTTGTTTGTTGTTGCTTCTTTTTGTGATCTTTTATGCATTAAAAATTCCAAAAGTCCTCTTTTTATGTAATCAATATTGCTAGCCCCCTCTCTCTTCCCTCCAACTATGAGAGAAAAACAATAAGGAAAAAAAGCCCCTGTAACAAATAAACATAATCACATGGGGCAGGAGGGGGGGAGGGGGGGAAGGGATGTCCCAAAATCTTGTACCTTTACCTTTTATCAATTACCACTTTCAGGATGTGGGGAAACACTTGATCATATGTCTTTGGGCTGTTGTTTGGATAATTTTCTTTTCTTTCAAAGTTGTGGGCTTTGTTTTGTTTTTGTTACAATGTTGCCATTCTTAGGTAAATTGCTTCCCTACTTCTACATTCCCCACACCAGCATTTTCTAACCACTCTTAGGTTTTCCCTAGGAAGCCCCCCATTCTTGCTTCCTCCAGACACCATAAACCTTGCAGGCTATTTGTGTTCCACCCCAGGTTCCACTGGCAATCACATTGCTTAAAGGGGTCCCCTTTTCTGTTTGTTGCCCCTGGATTTCTGACTGAAACTTTTGTGCAATCCAAAGGTAGAAAATGTCACTTAGCATGAAGGTTTCTTTCTCCCACTGCCATAAAACGATTTTTTAAACAGTACTATGTGCCTTGAAGACTTTGGAGAAAGTACCTTGATAAGGAGGGGCATGTACTTTGAAGATTTCATGTATTTCTAAGATAAAATTTTGCTTCAATGGTGTATTTCTGAATTTGGATCAGGAGAGCTACTTTAATGAATGATGTTAAATTAATGGGCTGACCAATTCATAGGTAAAGGATAAAGATTTAAAAGAAAAAGACATCTTTTAAATAGATTCAAAGTTTTCCAGTGCTCCTTCAAATTTAATTTAATTTAGATACACTCATCCTCACTCTTTTACTTTCAGTCACTGACGAATGAATTACTTGGAAAATGAACTAAGTAAGAAAAAAAGGAGAAAAAGAAATGTGTAGCTAAATGTTAAATCCTGGTATAAAAATTAGCTTGTTTCAAGCTTAGGAACATTATAATGGGCCATGTGGTTATCTCCTCTTAGAGATGTAGTGCTCTAAAGAATTTATATCTAAGCCCTGATTTAGGAAAATTCATAGATTTTAGGCAAAGATTTAGATCTCTACTTTAGTTTACACTTGAAGCAACGTTCAGGTTACCAAATATACAATGAAACTTGAGAGTATTTCACCTGGATTACCTTTATTATTATATAAGAACATTCCTGATTGAATCATTCGATCAGAACTTAGTATGTAACAAGGCCTGGAGGACTCTTCTGGAATTACTCAATTTTCAATTAGTTGCAACTGGCTATGTTTCAGTTGGTCGATTACACCTTAATATACTTGTATTAAAAACAAGTTCAAATTCAGGGAATCTGACATTTTCTGAAGAAGGTAGGGAAGATAGGGAGAGCTATAATAGAGAAAGAAAGAATCAGCAACACATGGACAACGGGTAAAGGTGGAAGTTATTTTGGATCGTTATATTTATGCTGTATGATTTTGATAATATATTGACTGATAGCCCCTAGAAGGCCAGACATGTTTCATTCAAACTGAGTACCACCCTCCCCTGCAAAAGACATAAAAGATGTAGTTATACTAACTAGTATATCACCATGAGAGTAAGTGATAAAATTCCACACCAGGTCCACCAGAACGCTGCCAGTACCTCCCAACTCAGGTTCACTTTGGGGTATAAAATCCCCTTAAACATCAGAGATGAAGAGATTTCTCATCTCTGAGTCATTGTCCTAAATGATGCTGAGCCATTCCCAGTTAGCTAATTTACTTTGTACCCCACACAGGATTCTGCTGTTGGGGCAACTAACCATATTACAGATGTAGTCACCTATTTCTCTTTAAGCGTGTAATAAATGTCACCCTAAAATTACAATGTGACTATTTCATATGGTCATTTACTGCACCTTTGGACTAGATAAAGACTGACGCAGTAAGTGGCAGAGTGGATAGCGCTCTGGGCCTGCAGTCAGAATGTCCAGAGTTCAAATACAGCCTTAGATATTTACTAACTAGGTGACTCTAGGCAGTTGCTTTTACTGTTTGCCTCAGTTTCCTCAACTGTAAAATGGAGACAATTATAATATGCATTTAGTTCCTAGGGTTGTTATGACAATCAAATAAAATAATATCTGTAAATTTGTAGAGTACTTAGCTCAGTGTCTAGATATAGTGACATAAAAATATCGTTGTTGTTGTCCTTGACCATATGGACTAGAGCTCAAATATAGCCTTAGACACTTACTATTGAGTCACTTATACTGTTTGCCTCAGTTTCCTATAACCATAAAATGAGGTTATGGTTATTTTACTATCATTGTCATAGTTACTATCCTTGACTGTAGATACTAGCACTGACCAAGAGAAAGGACAGACAAAAGAAGAAACAGAGCAGGAAAAAATGAAATCTCCATTTGGGGATATCCACTGTTAATTTCAGCCCTTGGGTAGATGTGGCCCTGTTGGAGGCAGAGTCTTCCATAAGAAAAGGGGAATGGAAGGGAGATATAGAGTCAAGATCCCCTTAGAGTAGAGAAAACAAAGAATACTAAAAGATAGGGATTTCATGGATACGGATAATAGATGTCATTGGAGTTAGAAAGGACTGGATTCAAATTTTGCCTCAAACATTTAGGGACTGTTTGATTCTAGATTTCTGTGACTTTAGTCACCTCTATAAGGAAATAAATTATTGATTATATTGGCACAAGGAGTTTCTTCCTGGAAGTTCACAATACCAAAGAAATTACAATTTTGTACCAAATTCATATTTAGGGCAGATAGGAGGAGAAAGGAAGTGGAAAACAATCAAATCCATGGAAAGTTAGAAGGTTGGCATGAATACAGTGAATGAAAGTTTTTATGGTTGTGTGTGCATATGTGTCTGAATATGTGCGTAAGAGCCTACTGCTTAAAGTTGTGTAGACCTGAATATTAAAGAGTAATTCAGAATAGAGAGTACTTTTATTTCTCTAGTAAATTTCTAAGTACAAAAGACCTTTGGAGGAGAAAAATAATCAGACTTCTGATTTGAATTATTCTTGTGTCTGGCTGGGAGGAAGTGAGAAAGAAAAAAGCCTTAAAAATTCCAGATAATTCAGGCAATTTAATATTAATCAACAATACAACATATCGAGAAAAAGAGGTAATTTGCACATGGGCACATGTGGTTGCTCTGGAAAATGATAATGTAAACGTTTAGAGATTAGGGCGTTTTATTTGTTTGTTTACATGGTTTGGTAGTTTTGTTTTGGAAATGGTAGTGTCAGGAGAGTCCGATTGATTCTACTTGCTGGTTCTTCTATTTCCTATCTATGTGACCATGACAATGTGACTTAACGAGGATTGTATCTGTATCTAGTAAAGAAAAAAGTTTATCTTGATTACTTCTATGATCCCCTCCAGCTTTAAATCTAGGAGCTTATAAATTTGGCAAAAGCATGTGGGTATTGTTTTATGTATATGTGTATACACATATATGTATGTACACATGCAGACACACACAGAAGCAAGGTGGCTCAGGAGATAGAGTGCAGTCAGGAAGATTTATATTACTAAATTCAAATCTGAGCTCAGATACTAGACCCTGAGCTACTCAAACATTTGCCTCAATTCCTTATCTGTAAAATGAACTGGAGAAGGAAATTGCAAACCACTCCAGTATCTTTCCAAATGGAGTGGCAAAGGGTCAGACACAACTGAAAAACGACTGAACAGAAATAAACACACACACATAAGTATAATCAATCCTCATTATTTACAAATTTCATACTTGCTAATTTGCTTACTCACTAACATACAAAATCAATACTCACAGTGCTTTGCTTGTCATTCCCAGATATGCATGATCCAACTTTCACATTCCCACCTGAGGTTGAAGAAGGCAATGTTTCTGCCTTCTTGTTTCAACTTTCAGAACACATGTAATCAAGCATCCTTTCCATGCTCTCAAGTGTCTCATTTTTCACATTTTTGTGCTTTTTATTGGAGACTTTGCTGTTTGAAATGGCCTCCAAGCATAGTATGCTGAAATGATGTCTAACGTTTGTAGGAGGAAGAAGGCTTTGATATGCCTTATGGAGAAAATCTATGGGTTAGATAAGTTTCATTCAGACATGAGTTATAGTGTTGCTGGCCATGAACTTAATCTTAATGAATCAACAATATGGTGTATCCAAAAAAAGAAAGAGGAAATTTATCAATCTATATATGTGGCTGCTGCAGAAAACCCTAAAGTAAATGTGACCAGAAGCTTGGGGAAAACTACCCTTGTATTTTCCCTAGGAGAAATGGTTAATATTTGCTAATTCAGTGGTCACAATGACTTTATAGAACACAACTACTATGAATGACGAGAATCAACTGTATATATGGGTGTGAATGTAGATGTATGTATATGCATGTGTATATATTGTTGTGTTTGTCTTTCATTCTCAAAGAGGACCATGATATCAAGATGATGACATGACTTTCAGTTGACTATGATTTGCATGTGTGTATATAGATATAGATAAGCACACATACACACATATATTATATATGTATATATATATATATATATGCGCACACACATAGAGAGAAATTGAGATAAAGATGATAGATGAGAGAGATATGCTAAAGTTTGACTATGGATGTTTTACCAGTCATCTTGTTACCCAAAGACCATGCCTGAAGACTTTAATCTTTTCATCTCTGAAACTTCTATACTGGGGTCCTGCTGTCTTGAATATGAATTAATGTCATTCCTGACCTACTACTTCAGGTAAGCCTCAGTCATGCTTCACCTTAGTGCTTACTCTCTGACCATCCTCTTGCCAATCACTTTGCAACCATACAATTGCCTTCTCTTCCTCTCCACTCCTAACTCCTATTCTGGAGCATGATTAAATTAATTCTGCCATCATTCCTGGAAGGTTATGCCAAACTCCTCCTTTATCTTCCTAATCACTATCTCTGTAACTTTCTGGACTAAGGTGTCCTTCTTCTATGTATGTTGCTTCACCTTATTAAAATGTACTTCAAGGAACAGACTGTATGTTCGCATTTATATCCCCATTGCCAATCATGTAGTAAGTTCTTAGTAAATATATTTTTCATTCATTATTCCTTCCTAATATAGAACAATAAATTTTGGCCACATAATTAATTATGGAGTGTTATATGCATTTGCAAATTTGTGTGTCAGGATGATATTGCCAACAAGAAGAATTTTTCTCCACACAGAGAACCAAGTGACATATAAATCATGCTTTCATATGGAAGGATTACTTAACAAAAGTTTCATCTGATTATTTGCTTGTTATTTTGATCTTGGTGTTTTGTATTAGTTTGAACTCTTCTCTACTTTAGAAGACTCCCTCAATTAACGGACCAAAGAGAAGCTAAAAATTATTATTGATGTGGAAGGCTTGCTGATGATCATGGCCTACCAACAGTAGACAACATACTAAAACATTTATGGAAGAAGCATAAAGGTACTGAAGAATGAGTCTTTGTGGCACATGTTAAATTAATCCCAAATGGATATTTGTGCTACCAGGGAAAACTGTGGAAGCAGCCTCATGAATATGGTGGCAGGACTTTTCCAAAGACCCTGTTGTTTTCCTCCTTTAAAAGAACTTTTATGTCTTTCCCTGATGGTAGGTATTGTTCTTCCTCATCCGAAAGGAAAGGAGGAAATATCTGTTCACCAAGAAAGTAATCTTCTATGATCTTATTTTTTTTTCCCTTTTCTGGGCATTTTCCCAGCCAGTTACTTGACTTCTGAGATTCCTCTCCACCCCAGCTTTGCCTCCAGATCCGACCAGCTAGTGCTTGGGGTCTGAGATTCAAATGCTGCTTCCCAGCCTCAGGGCTTTCAGCAGGGGTGGGGCTGCTATTCAGTGTGAGATTAAATTCAGGTACTCAGGTGGGGGCAAGGCCAGCACCAGGGGCTCAGTTCCCTCAGGCAGTCTATGCAGAGAATTTCAACAATGGATCAGAGCTCCTGCCTGCTTTGGGAGCCCCTGTCTGCTGCTTCCCGAGGGGCCTGAGTTATGGAGACACCCCACTCCCCTCTCGGCCAGCCCAGATGGCTCTCTCACTGACCTGTAGCTCCTGTGAGTAGAGAGACCTTCGCGGCCACCGGAGATCCCATCCCTGAAGCCTGCTCAGATCTGCTCCTCTTGGTGCCGCGTGGCCAAGGCAGGGCTGGGCTCTGCTCCGTGTCCGGTACGATGGACCTTTGGTGTCGGTTTTTCAGAGCTCTCTGGAACAGAAATCTCCTCCACTCCGTTGTTGTGCGGCTTCCACTGCTCCAGAACTTGTTGGGAGTTCCTCTTTACAGGTAATTTGTGGGCTGTGGGTTCAGAGCCAGCATAATATGAATCTTTCTACTCCGCCATCTTGGCTCCTCTCCCCTTAAAAGAACTTTACATTTTTGAGAACAGTCTGTACTATTATACTATTTGGATAGAATGAAAATGTGTTTTTGGAATTGACAATTCTGGAACAAAACTTTATCTAGGATAAAAACAAGGTGAAAAGAAACTAAGCCCAGTGAAACCATATCAACAAAAAGCTCTATTGGGCTAATCCCCAGACCAAATCTTAATAGAATATAATCAATGTGACCAAAAAAGCATCTCACACTTCCTATTTCATTCTTCCATCTTTTTCTCTGCTCTCTTTTCTATCATTGCTTTCTATTTTTCTTCCTTTCTCCTTTCTACTAACTTCTGATTGTCTAATTCCTTTGCTTCTTTTTTCCTTTTTCTTTCCTATCTTATGAGCCTCTTTTTAAACTTTTTCTCTCCTCTATTCTCTTTCCTACACTGTTTCCTTACCCTATTTCTCTCTTGTTCCTCCCCCTTTTTTAAAATTTTTCTCTAAATATTTCTCAAACCAAAACTACAAGATTTTATATATTTCTACCTATATTAACAAAAATTAATAATTTATTATAAATTAATAAAAAGGTCAAAAAAGACTGACAAGAAGTCTATTTAACTTACCCATATCTGTCATATACCACATTAGTGGTAAAATTAAAATGCTGAAAACAAGACCAACCATGCACTTTTATGAGCAATTTTCCATTTAAATAGAATGGTACAGACACAACCAGTGAGTTATGTCACAGTGAACATAGCCAATAGGTCACTGAGACAAAGGAGAAAGGAAGGAAGGCATAATTGGAGTATTCCATTTTTGAAGTTGGAGTGGGTATGACCGATATGACCAATATCTCAGTGTTGATTAACATCGAAGAAAGAGAATGATCTTTTTCATTGATTTCCAAAGGAGAAAAGAAGTGCATCATCTACTCTAACTGAAGAATGATTTAATGCTTTCTTAATGGAAGACATTTTTTCCCTCTCAAGCTCTCACCTGTAGACTGAAGCATCATGTAATTAGCAAACTTTTATAAACAGTATCTTCAAAAACAAATACACATGCTTCCCTGTCGAAACTGTGTCACTAAGAGCTTTAATCATTAGGATTTTAATTACAACACTGGAACCTTAGCCAAATGCGAGGTAGTGATTCATTAGGGTAAGCATCTCAACAGACTTGTGTTGCCCACAAAATTATACTTATTTTCCTATCTTTCTGATCTTAATTATCCAAACATTGGCTTGATTGTGGTTTCTAAGTCCATATTTGGCACAATTCTAAGCTTGAAGTTTTATTTTTCCATATATCAGTTCATGTGTGTAATGCTAATGAACCTCATCTGTTTGCTGTCTGTTGCTGTTGTCACTATTTTTGACATAGAAGTTTTAAGTTGCTTTCTATCAATCCCCTTCAGCTTGGCTTACTACTCTGGTTAAAATTTAATTCAAAAAAAGAAATCCTGCCTCATTTCTTCATAATTCCCCTATGTCAACATTCCAGCCATACCTTCAAGCCTATGGCAGTAGTTCTCAAAGTGTGATCTGCAGACTCCTAGGGGTCCTTGGGACCTATTCAGGCTGTCCTCAAAGTCAAAACTATTTCCACATTAATACTGCGATATTATTTACCTATTAAAATACTCCTCCAGTTTTCAACTGCAAATACATTGAATTTTCTTCATATGCTTCAACCCATACAACCTGTTGCAACAGATTAGAAGCTTATATGAAAATCCAACTGTCTTCTATTAGAGATAAATTAGATACATACGCAAAATGCAAAACAATACCACTCTTCTCCCTAAATTTTTGTGTTTTGGAAAATATCTTTTCTTCATAAAATAAATATTTATGTTAACATGCAATAGGTTTATTTTATATTTTGAATGAGTTAATAAAATATTTTTAAATTTCATCAGACTTAATTTCTAATATAGAAACTATTGATAGCTAAAACCCATATAAAAAAAGCTCATCTTATCCTCAATAGCATTTGAGAGTGTTAAAGAGGTACTGAGACCACAAAGTTTGAAAACTGCTGGACTACAACTCAGTTTCCCTGTTACATCAGAAGAAGAAGAAGATGCTCCACCCTGAGCATTCCATTTCTTAGTCTCACTCAGTCCCTGGAACAGGGTATTTAGTCACAGGGCTGTGGTGAGGAAAGTGCTTTGTAAATATTGAAGCTATTTAAATTGGAATTATAATTATTCCAAGGGCATTAGAAAGACTTCCTTCTCTCCTCTACCACTCCCTTCTCCAAATTTACCTGCTCCATAATGCTTATATTTCCTCTGGAAGAGCATCCTTCCTTTAACTTAAACCTTTTGTTTCTGTTAAAAATTAAAATTCCTCCATTAAGTTATTGTTAGTCATGTCCTCTTTAGTATAATTGACTTAAATTCCTTTTCTGATACTGGGTTTTTATAAACAGAAACAAATAGTGAACTATAGAGAAGAGAAAAAGGTGGATGAACTTTGCTTGCTTTGTCAAGGAACCTCCCTGTATTATGTAAAGCCATAACCACAAGATTTTAGTATACCTGTAAGATTACAAATGTAGCAAGAGAGATAGATCTCTTTGAAAACACTTCATGGTATTAAGACTGCACAGAATTCCACAAAATTCAGTGAAGTAATTGCAGATTGAACGACCTCTTATAACCACAGGCTCTGATTTTCCTGGGATTTGTTCCAAGATAATTTCCCTGCATTTCCTGTAGAAATGGACTATTTAAATTAGCCTCTTTAAAATACAAATTAAGTAGAGATCTGAATAGACTGTTTTTTATATAGTGGGAAAATTGTTTGGGTTGCCACCTAATAGGTTTGTAATCTTGACTGAGTCATTTTCTGGGACTTTATATGATTATTTCCATGATAATTTTTAGGATACCATTTAGTAAAGCAGTCTAACTGATGGACAGATTTCATAGACCAGGTTATATAATCACAGTAAGTTTGGGTGTCTGGCCAACAGAAATTTCCTTTCCCCCAGTTTTCTTCTTAAACCCATAAAGCATGAACAGCCTTATTTGAACAGCTCCACTTCAGATTCTCTAAGATAATGAACAGTTTGTTTCTGCCATTTTTTTTCTGTAAGAAGTAATTTTGTTTGGATGCAATTCCTTAACTCTCCTCAACCACTCATAGAAATGTACCCTACAAACAGAAAAGTGAAAAATCTATCTAAACTTGCCTTAGGGAGAGAATAACTGCCATCCAAAAAGATTTACGTGGTTTCTGACAGGTCTATAAAGATTAACGATAGGCACTATGGTATAACAGATAGAACTGTCGTCAGAGTCAGGATGAACTGGGTTCAAGTTCCACTGTTTACATATGTTGACTATATGACTCTAGACAAATCATTTAATCTCTTGGTGCAGCCTAAGACTAACTTTCTAAGACTCTACATGGCAGACTGAATGCCAGTCCTCATTAGTAGTTTCCTCATAGAGAACCACTTTCGAAAATAAAGGTCTCCAACCAGCAATGAGAATCATCATCATGACCATCATAAACTTGTGTTTTGTTTTGTTCTGTTTTGTGTTTGTCCTTCATTCTCGAAGAGGACCATGGCATCAAGTTGATGGCAAGACTTGCAGTTGACTTTGATTTGAGTGAGGGAACACTGTGCAAGGTCATCAACCTCACTTCCTTCTCCTAAGTCATCTGGGTCCAGTGGCCTGATATTCATCAGGATGGCTGGAGATGGCCCAGGATGCAATGGGAGACCCTGGCCCTTTCAGGCTAAGGTTTTATAGCATTCTCACTCTGAGTGAGATACACCCACTCAATGAATAGCTTCTTTAAGTGTGTATTCGTCCTTCATTGCTGAAGAAGACCATGCCATCAGAGAAATAATGACATGACTTGCACTTGACTTTGTTTTGAGTGAGGGAGGGCTGTGCAGGTCACCAGCCTCACTTCTCCTCCAGAGCCATCTGAATCCAGTGACCAGATATTCATCAGGATGACTGGAAATGACCAAGATGAGGCATTTGGGGTTAAGTGACTTGCCCAAGGTCACACAGCTAGTGAGCATCAAATATCTGAGGTGAGATTTGAACTCAGGTCCTCCTGACTCCTGCACTGGTGCTCTGTCCACTGCACCACCTCGCTGCCCTCAAGTAGTTGCTCAAAGGATGAACCCTTTAATAAAAAAAAAAAATCAAACTGGGAGGAGAAGACCCTCAGGGTTCCTGGGTAAAAGAGAAACAATTACTATTTATTATTTAAATCCCCTCTGTGCTAGGTGAGTGAGGACTTGTTGTCCAGTCTATGAGCTCCAGAGTGAATCCCGTACAATAATATGAGCATGGAGTATTGAAGGTATGTATCAGGGTGATGAAAATGAAAAGTGGGACAGCTTGAACAGGCATAAAAAGAAGAAAATACACCGGGAAGAGTAACTAGTTCCTGTTTTTCTGCATGTTTTCCAACCTTGCTTGTATGAAGCCATTGCTTACAATTCTGACTTGAATATTTCTTACTTCTAGTCATTGGAAGAAAGAAAGAAAAGTTTGTGTCGTTCTTTACAATACAATCATTTTTTTTAAGTACCCATAGGGCACAGAACATTGTTCTAAAACAATAAAGGAGATACAAATATAAAGTAGGTTCTCACATAAAGTTTAGTTGCTCGTGAAATATTGGGTTCAGGAGTATCACTTAATGATAAAGGAATCTACAAGGATTATGGATCTACCATATGGTACGTTTTAATGGGAGTCACCACCAGAATAAGTAATGATGTAAGGAATATAAAGAGAATAGTAGCATTCTCTGGTGTAACTTTTTTTTCAAGAAATGAGCAAGTAACAGTTATTAATACAAAGAGACCTATGAATAAACACCAGTAAACAAACCAAAATGACCCATATATAAAGTATACTTGGTAACAAAATTCCAGACCCTCTTTGCTTGCCTTTGCCTCAAGGTCTTTCTTCTGTAGAGGTAGGTATGTGGTGCACTAGATAGAACAAGGGACCTGGAGTTAGGAAGATCTGAATCCAAAGCTGACCTCTGACACTATTAGCCGCTTGACCCTAGGTAATTCAGTTAACCTCTATCTACCCCAGTTTTCTCCTCTGTAAATCGAGGTTACAGCACCTACCTCCCAGGATGGTTGCAAGGATCAAATGAGGTCATAATTGTAAAGTGCTTAGCACAGCATCTAGAACATAATATTGTTATTTCAGTTGTGTCCAAATCTTTGAAATTCCATTTGGAGTTTTCTTGGCAAAAATACTGGAGTGGTTTGCTGTTTCCATCTCTGGCTCACTCTACATGTGAAGGAATTGAGACAAATAGGGTTAAGTGACTTTCCCAAGGTCACACAGCTTATAAGTATCTGAGGCCAGATTTGAACACAGGAAGATGATACGTCTTCCTGACTCCAGACCTGGCACTCTCTCTACTGCATCACTTAACTTCCCTAGAACAAAATAAGCACTATATAAATATAACACATTTTTTGAATATTATTACTAGGTCTAGAAAGCAATCTATATTGATATTGCTAATTTCTCCTTAAAAACTCCTAATTATGAGAATTTTTGGCTCAATAGACCTCTGCTATATTTGTGAATTTCACCTGGATTCACTGTCTGCTCTTGTTCCCCCTACACCTTTTTTCTTCCTCTCTCTCCAGACAGCTTCATTCTAAACATCTAACCATACTAGCATTAGTCAAAGAGCAAGGATCAGTGGCCACTATATTTCCTTACACCTTAGGGAGAATGTAATGATAGTGATTAAAGAACAGTAAGCAAAGGGGAGAAAGAAGAGTTTGTTTGGACACAAACTACCAGCAATTTATGCTGCTATCCACAGAGCAAAAAATTCCTTCTTCTTCTTTTAAATTCTTCTTTCTCATGGGAAGAAAAGTTGGAGAAATTAAGAAGTTAATGAAAGTTGTTTTCATCCCCTACGGTGGAGTGAATAGATGAAGGAGAAATATCAGCAATTTCTCCCTCAAGTCATGGCCTTGCTTCCACCCACCCAGCATCATAGTAACCTCGTTGGCAACAGCAGCAGCAAAGATACTTTCAAATGAACTTCATCATTGGTTGTTATAACACTGAATCTATAAACTACTTTGACCGTCTTAATTATATTGGCATGAACAAACCATGACAAATGAATACCTCCAATTACTTGTCTCCTTTCATTTCTGGAATGTTTTGTTTGTTGCAATTATAAAAATCATATTCCCAGATGTTAATGCCCAGATACTTTATTCATTTTGTAATTATTTTCACTAGAATTTGTTAGTTCTATACAGAAATACAAATGATTTTGTGGATTTATTTTATATTCTGCAACCTTAACCTGATTTTTAATCATCTCAACTAAATTAGTTTCTTGACTGTTTCTCTTGCGTTTTCTAAGTATCATTTAATTAGCAAATACAGTTTTCTCTCATTGTCAACATTCATACCTTTGATTTCATTCTATTGTTCTATTGCTTTCATTATCATTTCTAGTCAAATAAAAGTGGGGAGAAGGAACAATCTTGTATTATCATTGTTCATTGTGGGTAAGATTCCATTTTTTTGCAATATATGCTAGCTTTTTTTGTAATTCTATTTTTTTTTATAATCAATGCTAGCTTTTTGTTCTTCACTCAAATGCTCATGACCATCCTTCTCCACTATAATTTGCCATATTTCTTTATATGAGTATAACTTCTCCATAAATGATGCTCTTTCCTCCATCTCTTCTTTCTTTTAGATATCCTCTTATTTTCAAATAAGATATATGCTTCCATAGACATTTTTCTGTCATAGATATTATCCCATTAAGTTTTAATAATACCTGGGTTTGGGGAGGGGGTGTAAGGTAAAGATGATGGAGTAGGGAGAAGTATTTTATCCTAACCATTGTGCATTATACCACCCCAACAAATATATTGAAAAAGCATCAGACCAAATTCTGATGAATAAAGCCAAGAAAAATCACAATGAGTCCTTTCTCCAGCCCACTGTGGTTCAGGGAGACAGAAGAGTCTGCAGACAGTAGGGATAAGACCTAGAGAGCAGGATCTTCAGCATGCCCACCAGTGAGTCTTCTAGCACTGAAGGACCAACAAAGGATTGAAGCCAAGCACCATGCCAGGAAGCACCAGGGGGAAAAGTGATTGTGGGGAATCTGTAAACTAGAAGCTCAGTCACCTATCAGCCAGTTCCAGGTCACAGATCCAGGGCAAAAAGGAACAGTTGTGAGCATGAATCCAAGGCACATACTGAGGAAAGAACAAGTTCCAGGAACATAACTGTGTGGCTGTGACCCCAAAAGAAGAGCAGTGACCCATTTCTAGCCTTTAGTCTAAAGCTTAAACCTGATGTGGAAAACAAAAAAACCAGTGCAGGAGTTACAGACCAAAGTGGAGACAAAAAGTCAGTAATTTTAAACCTACAGAGCCTCCTAGAGGACTAATAATGTTTGAATCAAGACTAATGAAATCATTAACCAGGAACAAGATGACAGACCTGAACCTGGGTCAGGAATTTGCAGAGCTCAGACTAGAATGGCAGTGAACAAACTTTGCCCACTCAGTCTGAGCTGAGAAAGCAACAGCCAGCACAAGTACATATAACTCATGCATGGCTCAAGCTAGACATTCTCCCCAGCAGTGAATAGAGTCCAGCACATACTAAAGCCCAAAGTCAGCAAGTACACTGGAGGGAAAAGTTGAATGACCAAACAAATGATAAACTGGAGTACAGGAAGTAAAAGGAATAATGTTTATTACAAAAAAATAAAGAAATATTTGGACAAACAAAACAAATGCAGCCAAAATGAAAAGGAAAACAAGTAACTGAGAGGGCAAAATTTACAGCAAGTTTCTCTGATAAAGGCATAATTTCTCAAATATACAGGAAGCAAGTCAAATTTATAAATATAAGAACCATTCCCCAGTTGATTAATGGTCAAAAGAAAAACAGGCAGTTTTCGGAAGAAATCAAAGCTATCAATAGTCATATAAAACTGCTTTGAATCACTATTAAAGAAATGTAAATCAAAACAACTCTTAGATACCATCTCACACCTATCAGATTGGCTGATGTGACAGAAAAGGAAAATTACAAAATCTGGAGGAAATGTGGAAAAATTGGGACATGAATGTACTGTTGGTAGAGTTGTGAATTAGTCCAACTATCTGGAGAGCAATTTGTATCTATACCCAAAAAACTATAAAACTACATTTTCTTTGGTCCAGAAAGAAGTAATACCACTGGATCTATATGCCAAAGAGATCAAAGAAGAGGAAAAAGACTTATTTGTACAAAAATAGTTATAATAACACTTTTATGCTAGCAAGGAATTGGAAATTAAGGGGATTCCCATCAAATGTGGAATGGCCGAGCTAGTTGCAGTATATGATTATGATGAAATACTATTGTGATATAAGAAATGATTAATGGTATGGTTTCAGAAAAATCTGGGAGGACTTACATGAATTCATGAAAAATGACACGAACAGAACCAAAAGAACATTGTACACAGTAATAGTAATACTTTAACAATGGTCAACTATGAAAGACTTAGTTACTTCCATCAACACAATGAACCAAGAAAATTCCAGTGGACCCAAGGTGAAAAGTGCTCTCTACCTCCAGAGAGAGCACTGATTAACTTGGAATACAGATTGAAGAATAATGTTTTTTTAAATTTTATTTTTCTTGAATTATTTTGTCTGTGCTTTTATTTTCGCAACATGGCTAATATGGAAATATGTTTTGCAGTACTTCACATCTATAATAAATATCATATTGCTTGACTTCTCAAATGGTGTGGGAGAAAATTTGGAATTCAAAATTTTTTAAATGAATAAAATATTTTACTTGAAATTGTGAAATATTTAATGAAATAAATAAAAATAAATTTTACAAAAGAAGTAGGCTGGAAGAATAAACAAAAAAAGAACATCACCAAAAAGAACTACTATGGTAACAAGGATATTTATAACTCAGACAGAAAAAAAGACAGTAACCTGAGAACATCTGTAATAAAATCTTGAAGAAAAAATATATTTTGTACAAACTTCCAACAAGAATTCTTAGAAGAGTTAAAGTAAGAGATAGAAAACCAAATGAGGGACACAAACAAGATGGTGAAGTATAGGCCAGGATGCAGCTGAACTTTCCCAACATTCCCCTCTAAACAACTTTAAAATAATGCCTCAAATCAAACTTTGGAGCCAATAAAAAGTCAAAGTGAGACATTTTTCTGACCTAAAATAACTTAGGATGTCTACAGTAGAAGCCTGTAACATCAGAATGGGCACCATTCTGAAGCACAGCAGGAGTACCAACAATGGGAAGCTACATTTTGCTTTAAAAAAAAGTGTAGAAAATGAATTAAATAAATAATAATCCTATATGTACCAAATAGCATAGCACGTAAATTCTTAAAGAAAAAGGGTTAAAGTTATAGAATGAAATAGATAGCAAAACTATAGTGCACAATATCAATTTCCTCCCCCCACCCCAGCCTAAACTAATATAACCAAAACCTGAAGAAGAAAGAACTTAATAACCTAAGAAAATTGAACACCTATTTTTCTGCTGTGCATATATTTATAAAAATTGTATGATGTATTTGGGCATAAAGTCTCACAGACAAATGCATAAATATTAAATGCATTTGTTGCTATCCATAATGCAATAAGTATAATATTTATGAAAACATCTTTAAAGAAAAGATTAAAAATAAGTAAAACTAAAAAACTTAATTTTAAAGTATTGATGGGTCAAAGAACAAAATATAGAAACAATTATTGCTTCAAAGATAGTAATAAAAATAAAACAAGTCAAAATTTGTAGGATAAAACCAAAGTAGTTCTCAAAGGAAAATGTGTATCTTTAAATGATTTCATCAATGAAAGAGACAAAAAGTAGATCAACAAATTGAGCATGCAACTAAAAAATCTAGAATACCAATAAATTTAAAACCTTTATTAAACAACAAAATAGAAATCCTGGCAATCAAATGAGAGATAGATAAAATCAACAGCAAGCAAACTATTGAAATCATAAATAAGACTAGGAGCTATATTTTTTAAAAATATAATAAATGAGCCATTATCTAATTTTAAAAGTAACAAAAAAATTAAATTGACAATAAAAAATGAAAAGGGTGAATTCACAATTAGTGAAGAAATCAAAGCAATTATTGAAATCTGTGCTGCCCAACTATATGCCAATGGAATTGACCATCTAAATCAAATAAATGATTATTTACAAATAAAATATAAATTGCCTAGATTAACAGAAGATAAAATATTTGAGTAACCGTAACTGCAGAAAAAGAAACTGAGCAAACCATAAATTAACTCCTCAAGAAAAGAATCTTAGGATCACAGTGATTTACAAGTGAAACTATGAAACATCCAAAGAACAATTCATCACCATATTGTATGAACTGTTTTTAAAAATAGATAAAGACAAGATGCTACTAAATTCCTCCTATGACCCAAATATGGTCTTGATACCTAAACCATAGTCAAAATAGAAAACTATAGAACAATTTTCCTAACAAATATTGTGGCAAAAATTTTAAATAAAATATTAGCAAAGAGATTACAAAGATCAATGGATTTCTCTCAGGACTGCAGAACTGTTTAATATTACAAAAACTATAAGCATAATTATCCATATTAATAACAAATTTAAAAATTCCTATGATTATTTCAATAGTTGCTAAAAAGATTTTCTAAAATATAACTTATTCCTCTTAGAAAGACCAGAATGTATGAGAAAAAATAAAGCTTTCCTTAAAATAACAAGCAATATTTATACTCAGTATCATATACTATCTGTAACTGAATTGAGCTAGAAGCCATTCCGATAATATCAGTGGTGAAATAAGTATAGTGATTGTTACCATAACTATCCAATATTATACTGGAAATGCTAGCTATCATACTAAGACAAGAACATAAAATTGAAAGAATATGTACAAGCAAAGAAGAAATAAAACTATCACTTCTTTCAAATTATGTAATGGCTTACTTAGAGAATACTAAAGAGTCATAAAAAAAACAAGTCAAAATAATTAACAGCTCCAGAAAGTTGAAGGATATAAGGTAAATTCAGACAGATTACTGGTATTTCAATATATTGCCAACAAAATCCAGCAGGAAAAGTTAGAAAGAAATATTCCTTTCAAAATAACTATGAATGTTATATTGCTGAGACACACAGGAACTATCATCAACACAATTCAAAATACTCCACACGAAGTCAGATATAAACAACTGAAGGAATACTAATTTCAAAAAAATAGGAAGGAGCAAAAACTCACACTACCAGATCTCAGACTATACCATAAATCTATTATCATTAAAACAATCTGAGTCTGGATGAGAAATAGAGAGGTTGATCAGTGGAAAAATTAGATTCGTGACTCACAGAAGCAAATAAGCACAGTAATCTAAGGTTTAATAAATCCAAAGTTGTTGTCTACTGGGATAAGAACTTACTATTCAAAAAAGAAAAACCTGTTGGGTAAACTAGAAAAAACTCTGACAGAAACTAGATATAAACTGACACCTCACATAACATACCAAGATAAGTTCAAAATCGAAACATGATTTAAACATAAAAGGTGACATTATAAGCAAATTAGTAAGTGTGGAAGTATTAGTATGCTTATAATGTCACCTTTTATGTTGAGTGAGGAGGAAGAAAACAAGGAATTGATATGGTAGGAAGCCAGTTATTTAAATACATGGATTGTAAAATTGAGTAATTAAAATGAATGCTGATTAAACTGTATTGATGGTTTTCTTTTTCTGATGCAAGAAGATACTGCCTTTTGGTAGCCTAAGCTAAAAGCTGCAGATTATTGACTTAAACTGCAAAAAAAGGGAGGGAGGAAGAAGATAAAATATTATTAATAATAATATTAACATTAAATATCTTCCTAAGAATTCTAAATTTAAAATCTTCATTTCTTTTGGAAGAAGCTGCTACTTGATGAGCGTTTCAGTAGAAATGAAAATGGTATTGATTTTTATTTCATCTGACCATTTCTCTCCCCTGTTCAATAATCTCATATTCCCTGTCACCTTTAGGAAAGAAACCCTTCACACTCTGACTCCAGCCAAACTGTCCTATTTTCTGCTTCTTAGGCATTGATAATTCATTCTTCACCTTCATTCCTTTGCATAGGGCGGAATCTCTTCTCTCTTCATGTTTACCCCTTAGAATCCCTTGACTGCTTCAAGTTTATAACACATGCCAGCTCTTATGAGAAGAATTTTCTAATGATCCTAGTATTTAGCTCTCCATCCTTCCTCAAATTGTCATATTTGTACACTTGTATTTTCCCAGTAATACAAGCAACCAGGTGACACAGTGGATAGAACACTGGGCCTGGAGTCAGGAAGACATGAATAAAAATCTAACCTCAGACTAGCTGTGAAACCCTGGGCAAGTCACTTAACCCTATTTGCCTCAGTTTCCTCATCTGTAAAATGAGAATTAAATGGCCAACCACCATAGTATCTTTGCTAATAAAACCCAAATGGGGTCACAAAGAGTCGGACACAACTGAAAATGACTGAACAACCATTTCCACAGTAAAATGTACCTTGTCAAGGATGGATTTTCATTTTGCCTACTAAGCACTTAGCAAATATGTATTAAATGAAATTGAAATTGAGGATGTGAGAAAATACTCTTTTCAAAGATTTTATGCACATTTTCTCTGACATTTGAATTCTGTAAGAATCAGCACTGTATTCCTGACTTGGGTTGCATTATTTTTTCATTATTTAGTCCTGTTTCCCAATAAGATATTGGTTGGATTACTTTCATGATGAAAAAACATCAAGAAAGGGGAATGTCTACCACCATTAGTAAGGTTTAAGACTTTCAAAATTTCAAAGAATTTATGATTTCTTCCATGTGGGTAGTTCTTCCATTCATACAGATCACATCTCATAGACATGGAACAAAGAGATGTTGTGTTCACATCTTGGCTTTAATAATTATTAGTGATGGGCAAGACACTTAGTTGACCTGTTCTTCAGGGTCCTTATATATAAAATGGAGATAAAAGCACTGGCCAGCATTAATTACCTTATAATATTGTTCAGGGGGACAGTGGTACTTTATAAACCTTTAAATTTTAAGTGAATATTTTTGGTATTTTATCAGCTGTTGTAATAAAAAAAAAGTCATTATCTGGTAGCCTCCCTTCTGATGATCAGTGTTAAAGATATGGGAAGTTAATTTTCTATTTGAGAGAGAGAAATAGAGAGAATATATATGAGAAAGAGAATGAGAGATATGAAAGAGAAAGAGGGGGAGGAAAGAGAGATTTATAGTTAGTCTTCTAAGATAAAGAGAATGCATATAAGACACTGAAGAGTAATAAACTTAGTGGTTAAAGAACATCTGAGTTGTGGGATTTTTTTCACATTCATAATCCTAGACTCCCAGTTAATTAATTTCCTTAACTCTAATGATCTCCAGTATGCCTTCTAATCTATCACACTAACCCGTAGGAACTTCTCCATTATCCTAAACCAGTGGTGGGAAACTTGTAGCCTTCTAGGTCCTTTTGACCTAGGAAAGAGTCCAAGTTTTACAGAACAAACCCTTTTTTTTTTTAAATAAATATATTTATTTAACTTTTTACATTCATTTTCACAACATTTTGGGTTCCAAAATTTTCTGTCCATTTATCCCCTCCCCCTTCCCCAATACACTGAGCATTCTAATTACCCATATCACCAATCTGTCCTCTCTTCTATCATCCCTCCTTTCTCTTGTCCCCATCTTCTCTTTTGTCCTGTAGGGCCAGATAACTTTCTATTCTCCATTACCTGTATTTCTTATTTCCTAGTAGCAAGAACAATACTCAACAGTTGCTCCTAAAACTTTGAGTTCCAACTTCTCCCCATCCTTCCCTCCCCACCCATTCTCTTTGGGAAGGCAGACAATTCAAGATAGGCCGTATCTGTGTAGTTTTGCAAGTGACTTCCATAATAGTCGTGTTGTGTAAGACTAACTATATTTCCCTCCATCCTATCCTGTCCCCCATTGTTGCTATTCTCTCTTTTGATCCTGTCCCTCCCCAAGAGTGTTGACTTCAAATTACTCCCTCCTCCCATTGCCCTCCCTTCCATCATC
>CM053772.1:104806726-104864269 GCA_028658325.1 Potorous gilbertii | reverse complement strand
GTTTTTCCTCCACCTGTCTAACTTGATTTTCAAAATCCTTTTTGAGCTCTTCCATGGCCTGAGCCCATGGGATATCTATTTCAGATATTTGGGATAGAGAGGCCTTGACTCCTATGTCTTTGCCTGATGGTAAGCAGATCTCTTCCTCGTCAGAGAGGAATGGCGGAATCATCTTCTCAAGAAAATAACCTTCTATGGTCTTAGTATTTTTCCCTTTTCTGGGCATTTTCCCAGCCAGTTACTTGACTTCTGAGAGTCCTCTCCACTCCAGCCTAGGTCTGCCCAGCTAGTGCTTAGGGTCTGAGATTCAAATGCTGTTCCCTAGCCTCAGGGCTTTTGGTGGCAGGCCTGGCTGCTTTTCAATGGGAGCTTATCTGCTGGTGCTCATGTGGGGGCAGGGCCGCCTCTCAGGCTCAGTTCCCTCAGGGGATTTATGCAGAGATCTTTTGTAATGGAGCTGTTGTTGAGCTTCTGCCAGCCCTGGGAGCCTCTGGTCGCAGCTACCTCTGCCTCTGCCACAGCAGCTGCCTCCCGAGGGGATCTGAGTCCTGGCGATACCCCGCTCCCCTCTCAGCCCATCTCTCTCACTGACCTGTGCGCCTGTGGGTGGAGGGACCTTTGTGGCTGCTGGAGATTCCAGTCCCTGGAGCCTACTTGGATCTGCTCGCTCCTCTCAGTGCCACGTGGCCAGGGCAGGGCAGGGGAGGGCTCTGCTCCCGTCCGGGGCTCGAGGGACCTTTGTGGTTGGTTTTCAGGGCTCTCTGGAATGGAAATCTCCTTCACTGTGTTTCTGCGCGGCTTCCACTGTTCCAGAATTTGTCAGGAGTTCTTTTTAGAGGAAATCCATGGGCTGTGGGTTCGGAGCTAGCAAATGTGAGTCTTTCTACTCTGCCATCTTGGCTCCGCCCCCCAGCTGCTATTATTATATTAACTGACTTCTCTGCTTTCTAAAAATAAGTTCAGACTTTTTAAAAAATCATCTGCCTACTAGCTACTGACTTTTGGCTTTTCTCCCTTTTATTGCTAAACACCTAGAAAAATAGTTCAAATTTGCTTCTGCTTCTATCACCACATACCCATTATATTTTAAAATAAGTTTTTTTATTGATTTCTTTTATTTTTACTTCATAAACAGAATCCCCTCTCAGACAGCAATCCCATGACAAATAATATTTTTAGTTTTTAAGACAAGAAAAAGAAAAAGAAGAGAGAAGTCAGCACAGCCAAAAAATACACCAAAAACATACAGGTTTCATTTTGACTTTTGAATGTGGTTGTTCTTTTGATTTACATTGCTGTAGTCCTTTTGTATATTTTTTTTCTCTGCTTATTTCCCTGGGCATGTGTTCATGTGATGAATCAATCAATCAACAACCATGTACTAAGTATGATGTGATAAACACTGAGGATATGAAGAGATGCAAAAGACAGTTCCTGCCTTCTAGGAGCTTAGAATCTAATAGGGAAGACAATATTTAGGGGACACAGAGAGAAGTCCCCTCTTCCCTTTTCATCCTTCACACGGCTATCAAAATAATCTCCCTAAGGCACAAGCATGACCATGTTGCTTTTCCTTAAAAACCTTTGGAATCTCCCACAGCAGACTACACAACAGGGCAGCTAGATGGCACAGGGAACAACACCTGGCTTACAATCAGGAAGAACTGAGTTCCACTCCAGCCTCAGACACTTACTATGTACAACCCTAAGCAAGTTATTTTTTAATTTTTCTCTGCCTGTATCTTCTCATCTGTAAATCAAGGATAATAGAAGCACCATACAAAAGACACACTTTTAATTTACTCATGTTGCTAACATTTTTCCATCACTTTCTTAAGTCTGGACAATCAACAAAATATAATGAGTTGTTAGTATTTGCTGATCTTTGAGGCATAAATGCTCTTCCTGAACATACAACCAGTTTACCTGCGTCCTTACTCCAGCATACTCCTGATTACATCACTCTCCAGCTTGAAGTTGCAGTCTTCATTACATATGGAATAAACTTCCCCTCTCAATAGAAATTGAACTCCTTTAGGGCAGAGATTGGGTTATATTTTATCCCAGCATCCACAGCACTTTCGCTTGTACATGGTAAGCCTTGAATAAGTAGTTGCTGAATTCAATTAAATTCTCAACTAAGGGTAAGGGATTCTGCTACATATATCAGGCAAAAGCAATAGCAGAAAGAGAAAAATAACACTTATAAACACTGAAATGCTACTTTTCTCAACTTAGAAAGTGGGGGAGGGGATTCAAGGAAAAATGAGATCATGTGGAGTTCAAGTCAAAGACTTGAGACTCTTAGAGAGGGCTGGGCTCAACTAGGTCCTTACTTTACTTTGGTAAAAAACAGCTTAGTCAATGAAGCCTCTACTCCTGGTCAACATAAGTACTTGCTGACTCAGTGTCTTTGTGTGTAAAATGAACAGATTGGACTGTATGATCTTGGAGGTCCCTTTTAGCTCTAACATTCTATGATTTAAAGACTATCAAGTTATGCGTAACAGAAATACTGGCTAGACTTCTTATCCTCCCTTAACTCTGTTTCATACATCCAGACTTTAGTTAGAGCTATAAAAAGTTACTACAGAAATGATACCCAAGTGCAAGCCCATCACATGGAGGATGTGAACGCACAAGTAGAGTAGCTCTAGTCATACTTCCATTTGTCTCTTTTTATAACAGCAACAATTACAAAAAAAGTCAACATTTATATAGCATTTAACATGTGCCAGACACTGTGATAAGTGCTTTACAGTTTTTACCTTAGTTGATCTTCACCACACCCCAGGGAGGTAGGTGCTGTTGTCATCATTCCCATTTTAAAGGTGAGGAAACCGAAGCGAACAGCTTAAGTCACTTGCCTAGGGTCACATGGTTAATATGCGTCTGAGGCCAGATTCTCTGCCCCTGTTACATGAAGCCTAATGTGAAGCATTCAGAGCCGTCTGTCTGAGTGTGACTACAAAGAACAAAAAGGTAGGATGCAAAAAGAACATTTTAATAATCCTAAAACAGCATCACTATGATCCTGATTAACATATTTACTAAACATAAACCCATCTCAATTTAAAATATTAAATTCATAGGTAGAGACAGATTGCTTGTACAAAGTCTAAAAATTTCTTTTTTTAATGGAATGTTTTACATATTGATGAATTTCATTAATTTTATTTTATCCATTTATATCTTCAGGTAGAAAGTGATTTGGAGAACACAAAGACTTGCAATGGAAAAAAAATTAGAGTATGGCAGAAAGACCTGACTTCATGTAAAAAAATTAGCTTTCCAAGTACTTACAATGAACATTATTCCCCGATAATTCAGAAAAAAATGCTAATCCAATGAACAGCTGTGTTTTGTTACTTAAAAAATGATTTTTCTTTGCAATTAAGTCCCAGTTCTGTCTCTAAAGAGAAAGTAAATAACAGAGAGAGTTCTACAGGCACATACTTTAAAGCCTTGTGCAGGTCATCAACTATCCAAGAAAAGAATATAAAAATGTTACATTATCTACATGCAACTACATACATGAACACATTTCAAAAATACATATATGGCTTCAAGCTGGGGTTTCTTACTCAAGTTTTTAAAGGGTTATTAACTGTACACCAGTATCTATTAAGATACTGTTAACCTTTGCTGCAGAAACTTGGAATACTATATTCTTCTTAGGACACATGCAACAGTCAGATAGTTGCTGGTTTCTTTTGTATTTATACTGCATTTTGAGTCAATCAAATAATGTTCAAGGCCAACTTTGGTCTAGTTTTATGGGAAAAGGGGGTTAATTACAAATTACCTTCAGAAAAAAATGCATCTATTAAGTGATCTGTGAAGCTAATTTTAATCATAGTATTCCTAGTGTTTCCAAGTGATTAAGAAATGTTTTGTTTCCTTTTAATGTGCTGATTGAAAAATTCTGTAAAGTCAAACAGAATGATGAAGAAAATTATAATGTACCACACACCTGCCTAAATGTATCTGGAAGAGACACTTTCCATTTATAAAACAAGGGGGATGGTTCAAATGACCTGTAAGGTCTCTTCCACCGCTAAGGTTGATTCCAAGAAAATTAAAGCTGTTATGTCATTTCTGCTTTTATCTTGCAATCACTCTGCAACAATTATTTCACAGCAAGTTTTGGAAGTGAATAAAGCAGAACTGCTAGATGGGAGCAAGGAACAGCTGTCCTATCTCCCATAAAATTGTCACATGTCCTTGAGCATGTCCCTTCTGTTTCTTTTGTGTTTATTCTTTTCTAATCTTAACCCAACAAGTATTTCCAGAAAAGACTGCTCAGGTAACCAGGAGATCTTTCAGAGATCCCAGCAACCACTGCAGTTGTTAGTGGAGTTCTCTGTAGTGGTAGTGACTGATAACAGAGAAAGTACCTGCAGATGGAGGTTCCCCAGTGAGAGTGGCAATTTCAGGGATCATTACCTCTTGGGGCAGAGAGAAATACTACCTATGAATTCTAGAAAGTTCCTGATCCTCAAATCCCAGCATAGAGCTACACCTAAGGAGAGCATCATGAAGACTACACCAAGGGGAAAAGGGACATCCAGGGCCAGGAGCTTTGAGGTTCTGATCAGTCCTACATGTAGCACCAATGCAATATTGACAGTGCCTACCATGGCCATGAATATCCTGGTACAATACTCAGTTGTGAAATACAACAGACTCTCCAGGTAGAAGATAGAACCAAAATATTTATTCAGACATCAGAAAGTCAAATCCATCATAGTAACAAAAACCTATACACAATTACAATGCAGAGAACAATACTATATCCAAGCCTTCCCCCTGCTAGGCTTCCCACAAACCAGTTCCATTAAACAAATCACCAGCAGACTTTTTCACTCTCAGTAGCCAACTGCTGGCTTGCCTGCACCCTTCCTAACTGACTGCTCTCATCACTAACTGCCTCTCAGCTCTGCTCTAACTCTGTCTCTTCTTGTTTCACCCAGTCAGCAATCTCTTCCCAACACAGGCTCCATGTGACTCAGACTTCCATGTGACCCGGGCAGGTAACATGGGCCAATAAATGAACAGGAAGATCTTCCCATTTAAGTTACCATTACAGTGCCTTATCCATCTTTGTACCTTAAGTGTAAGTGCACTTTACCCAGAGCCTTTACGTGCACAAGGGGAAAATGCAACAAAAATAGCAAGACTATTGTTATTCCAATTACTCCCTTACTAAGCACTTTTTTTCCCTTGAAAACTACAATTCTGCTAGTTGTTTGATAGTGGGAAGCATCCTAGAAGTGGACTCATGAGTGATTGGAATAGAAACCCTTTAGGAGCACTCCTGGCTACACTCTGAAATTCATTAAGTTCTAGTTTTTCATCCTGAAGTCTTACTTTGCCATGCCATATCTTTGCATCCTAAAGTCTCAAACCAGCCCTGGAATTCACACATTGGAAATACTTGACTCTCCTATGACATCTCTCTCTGATTGGATTTCTCTTACCGGGAACTCCAATTAAGGAGAGTGTCCAGGACAGTCATGACCCCTTACTGGGAACCTTTCTTCTATTCCTCTTTCTTAGTTTCTTTTTATGTGTGGCCTTCCCCCATTAAAATGTAAGCATTTTGAGGACAGGGATTCTTTCCTTCTACTTATATCTGTATTCTTAGCACCTTTCACAATCTTTTGGCATACAACAAATACAATAAATGTTAGTTGATAGCAGTCATGTATCCTATGGGGAATTAATTACCTAGTGCTTCTCTAGGGTTGGGATAATGAGCCTAGAACAAGGTCTTGAAAGGGCCACTAATATTAACTGACATAAAGTAAAATAAATTGAACCAAGAAAACAATATATACAATGACCATAGCAAAATAAATGGAAACAAAAATAAAACAATATGTAAAGTTATAATGACCAATTTTGGCCCCAGTGAAGAGTTGAGAAAATATACTTCCTCCCTTTAGAGAGCTGGGAAACTATGGGTATGGAACATTATCCATAATGTCATAGCTGGTTGATGTGTTATTTATATTGTAAAATGCAGGTTATATAAAAACAAAATATTTAAATGAAAAATTAAGAAAAATCAAGAGTAAAATTAGCAAATATATATTACTGTGGGGATATAATAATTTTGAGAAACAGTAAATTAAAAAATAAGAGTCAGCTTCTTCTTAATGGTCTTTAACAACTATTTAATAAGCATTTTTACTTAGCAGAATTAATCAAAAGAAGTAACATTTTTAATAAAAGGAACTTATTAATCTCCTGGATTAAAGTAAAAATAAGTAAATCACTATATATGTATACTATATCACTTAAGATTATTTATGATTTAAGAGAAGGTTGATAGAGGAAACCAGTGTTTTGTGAGTGCAGAAAATAAGAGGAATTCTTCCACTGAGTACCATTAGATGAGAAATTTGACCTTGATTTCTATAGAAAACATATTTCTAGCATTACTCATACTAAGAAGAACACACCCACCATGTCTAAAGAACTCAAAGTTCCTAGCTAAGTGGAGACTCACAACTATTAAAATATTTTGTTGTCAAAACCTTCAGATAGTTAACATAAGAGATGTCTATGTAACAGACAAGCCATAAGAAAAAAGGAAGAGTTCTTAAGGGGAAAAATAAATTTATTATTCTGATGCTAAAACCTGTATTAGAAATGTTTCCAAAATGTACTGCTTCAATTCCAGTGGCTATGACTCATCTTCCTTTACCAGCTGAAAATGAAGAGATATTGACAGTAACCAGGAAGATGACTCATAACCACAGTAACACATTTTACAAACATCCTCAAGAGTATTAGCCACAACTCAGGAGATAACTCATATTACCACACAAGGTAAGATTTCTTCCTCCAATCAGAGAAGCCAGAGATTTCTGAAAGAAATCAAAATAAATCATTCAGGCTATCTCCTATATCTCCTATATTTGGATGTAGGTCACTCTCAGTTTTCAGCTCAGTGTTAATGCAGCTTAATTTTCAGTGACCCAAGAAAGGAGGCTTCAACCTCTCAATGGTCTTACCTAAGAAATATTTTTTTACATTCAGTTAGAATGTATTTCAAGTTTTTATCCTAGGATCATTAAATTGTGATAGTCTTCCTTACCACTTGGATTCATATGCTTTTACTATTTGAAAAAAAAAATTTCTTATTACTAGCCCAAAAGATTGTTTACCTTAAATATGCATGTAGCTATTTAAATTATTTGAACTTTCTCCAGATTTCAATGATGTGATTACATTTGTCTCAACCCTGGGAAAGAAACATAATTTCTTTCCCACTTTTCTATCCAATACATCAAATTTATAGTAACCACATTGCATCACAAACTATCTGACTATATATTTTTAACATTAGAGGAAAAAGACAAACTGAAACCATCTGACTTATTTCCCTGTCCTTTCAGACTAGGAAGCTTTGCTATCATGAAGTATGAAAAAGGAACAAATGGAATCATATCTTGGCAGTTTTACTCAGTGGGGCCATGTTCTTGATTAGTTTAATTGGATAGTACATCTAGTGACCAGCAAAGTATGAAGTGTTTGAGGTAGGTAGTAAATTAGGTATCACTAAAACTAAGAAACTTAGCATGAGAGCATTTGGAACACAAATCAATGTCCACATACAAAAAGGAAAGGGGGGGGGTGGAGAATGAAAGATTCAAATAACTAAAAGAAGTGGTTCAAAAAAGTGGAAATATGAATATAATGATGTTCATATTTGCCTGTATATCAGAAATGTTACATTTATTAGGAAAAAAATGATACAAATAGCTTGCATTTATAGAGTTCTTTAAGGTTCACAAAGCACTTTATATATGATCTCAATTGATCTGTATGATAACCCTATGAGGTAGGTGATGTTACTATCTCCATTTGTAGTTTTTCAATATTTTTTTCATTTTGTTAAATATTTCCCAGTTACATGTAAACAAATTTTAACCTTCATTTTGAAAAATTTGGAGTTCTGAATTTTTTCCCTCCCTCTCATTCCTCACTTTTCCTTGAGAAGACAATTTGATATTGATTATATAATCCACATTTTACAGATGATGAAACTGAGGCTGAGAAAGGTTAAATGACTTGCTGAATTACCACAGATGGTAAGCATCTGTGGCGGTATTTGAATTCAGGTTTTCATAACTTCAAAACCAGCATACTGTGCCACCTAACCTCCTAAGCTGCCATGGTAATGTTAACCAAAAGGTAAAATATAAATCTGACATGAAATACAGCTGAAGATTGGTCAGTACTTTCTACCTCCCCCATGTGACCCCTTTCAGAATCAAATGCAAGAAAGCTAAAATTATAATTTTTTTAAGGCACTCATTGTTTGGGGGGAAGGGATTCTTCCTCTTATGTAAAGGTCAGTCATTCAAGTAAGGTGTGGCCATGAGAAATAGAATCCCATAAGGAATAGAGTTGGCCTTGGAATCAAGAAGACCAAGAAAGAACTGAGTTTATGTAACATTTCTGATACACAGGCAAATCATTTAAATGCTCAGTAGAATGGTCAAATTTTTAAGAGTTGGAGTAGGTGAACAGGTACCTATCTTCAATGGGTCCCTAGATGATCCAGTGATAGAGCTCTGGACCTGGAAGCAGAAAAATCTGAGTTCAAATATACATAGTTATCAGCCGTGTGACCCTAGGAAGTCCCTTAACCCTGTCTGCCTCAGTTTCCTCATCCATAAAATGATCTGGAGAAGGAAAAGGCAAACCACTCCAGTATATTTGCCAAGAAAATGCCAAATGGGGTCACAAAAAGTCAGACACAGCTGAACAGCAACAAAAGCCTATCTTCAGTGGTAGAAGGAATTTCTTCAGTGGGAATTTCCTGCATCAATGAAATAATGGGTATAATTTAAAAAAAAAACAAGAGAAAGAAGCCCTCTGAGAAGAAGAAATTCTTACAAAATGGGTTCGTGTGCTTCGTGTTATTGTGTACACCAACCTTTACTTTTGCCTTTTGAATGAAACTGCAAAGAAATTTTTTGTTGTGACTTTGAAAGAAATAGGCAGCATTTAAATCCTTCTCAAATGTGTTATTTTTATGGCCACTGTTGAGAAAAAAGTATGGTGAACACAACATGAAATGTCTCAAAATTAGATATATGCCCAACAAGTGATAAAAGAAAATAAGATTTCTAAGTAAAAAAAAATCTAGGTGTTCTCATTCTAATTCATTTTCTATGTTCTGAGTTAGGAAGAAAGTGTTCACTTTAATCATCATCAAGTGGTTCTCCTTGACCAATCTCTTACATGAAGTGCTACTAGCAGCGCTCCATCTTAATGATTCTTAATAATGCTATGAAGTTGTTCTGAATTCCAGCTAATTAGGCAAAAACACCTCCTGGAAGACTAGTATAGGGGACACTCAATCGGAATAAAAATGATTCTTTCCTCCCGGAAAGATTGTTGGTGCTAAAAATGTGTTTGCCTTCAAAGTTTGTGAACACAATAAGTAAATAAATGGAGGGGATGAGTAGGGTTGTAGTACAATGCAAAGCCACCGGTACCAGAAGTGTCTTTCTGAGCATTGAAAGTCCTAGAGTCATATTTTGGCTCAGCATTTTGTTTTGGGTGGCCTAAGGTCAAGGTGAAATGAACACTAGACTGGAAAATAGAAAACTTGTTTTGGGGAAGTTAATGTATTGGCTCTGTCCAGATTCACCATAGTTGAATCAATTATAGATCACACCATATTTAAGTGTAACAGATTAATGATCTCATCATTGGTTCCCTCCCTTGTTATGGATCATAACATGTTTTTCATCCTGCATACTCTTATCCATCATCTACCCAAAGAGTTAGGGTTCTTTCCCTTAGTCTACTGACATTATGTAGAACACACGGACTCTCACTAGAGACAGGCTGCTGTCTATTCATACCCACTGTGTCTCTTCATTGTCCTTTGAGTGATTCACAATTTTGATCCATCAAGAATAATAGTATTCCATGTTTCTATCCATAAAATCTCAACAGAGCAAATATTAATGATAAAGAGACAGATTTTTGAATCAGTAAGATACTTGGAGTCACAGTTCGAGATGCATGTATTGCTGGGCCATCATATATTGCAGTCGGGACAACAAGTAGTCTTCACGTACTTGATTGTTCCTACACTAATTGTTACGGTAAACTCTTCGGATCATCAAAGATGACCCAAATCACCAATTCTGCCATACTTTACTTTGGTTATTCCATCTTAATAATTATTAGGCAGGCAACAAGTATTTATTAAATATTCACTACATGCCAGACACTATGCTAAGTGCTGGGGATATAAAGAAAGGCAAAAACAGTTCCTGTCTTCAAGGAGGGTACATTCTAAAGGGAGAGATAGCTTGAAAATAACTAGGTACAATCAGGGAACATACAAGGATGCTCAGAAATCACTCACTATTGTTGTTGCTGCAAGAGATGATTTCGTGTACTTCTCCCACCTCTCAGATTATATGATTCAAATACAGGGTTGTCCTCATACTTTTCCTTATAGCCCTACATATAATGAGAAAATAAGCCAAGATGAGGCTTAGGTATTTGTCATGGAAAAGAGGGATAAAATTGATTCTGCTTAGTTCCAAGGGAAGTATTAGGACCAATGGGTAGAAGTTGAAGGCAAGCAGAGTTGGTTTTGATTCTATCAAAGAAGCAACTTCTGAAAAGTTATAACTAAAATGACAAAGACTATCTTGAGAGGTTAATGAGTTCTCAGTGAATAAATGTCTTTAGGTACAGGAGTGATCATCACTTATTCAGGATAAACTGATATTTAGCTTTCAAGATTTGGATCATGGTTGGATTAGGTCCCTCTTATGGTAATTTCTATTTTTAAGTGTTTGGTTCTATATATAGAATTCTAGTCAAATGATTAAATTTTTTTCCCTTTATTTTGCAGTCAATCCTGAGACTCCCTGCTTTTCTTGCCACATAGTCCTCAATAATCCAGGTATACTTGCCTATAGTAAAAGAAGCAAAACAAGAATGAGGAGCATTTAGTGAGGCAATTCATGGATTTGGTATCTACTAATAGAGGTGTGACAGAGTAGAGATGCATAGCCAAGACCAAAACTGAACATGCTAAGAGCTTCCTGGGTCCCAGCACATAACAATAGCCAACAGAATATGATAAAGTGGTATTCCAGGGCAGAGTTTCTTTCTCAGCTTCTCAGAATGCTTGCTATGGAAATTCCCCCTAGTTTTTTCAACCTGCCCAATACCATTCTTTCTCACTTACCCTCAGAGCAACTGGGAAGAGTGAGAGAAAAAGGAGAAATCAACCCACCCTTCAACATCATTGCCATCTGCTTTTGAAGCATGACTTTGTTTATGTGATTGTCCAATGTTCCATAACTGTGTTAATAAATTGCATGTCCATTAACGGTGAAATTGTCCAATCCTATGAGTTTGAGGGGGAAGGCCATTATTGAGTAGTTGAGTCTAGGAATGAAAAGATGAGACTCAAAAAGAGAAATAAACTGTATTTTTGGTCATTTTGAACATTTACCAGGCCATGTCATGTAGATTTCCATTTAACATGAAGCCAGTTTTATCACTAGTCAGACAAGAGAGCTGGAGTCCTGAGGAATCCGGCAGTATTTATGGTTGCTAATAGTGTACTGTGCACCCATCTCAGATGGTTAAGTAAGTGACAGATCAGGTAACGGCTTGCTTTCAGTCAGCAGAGATCAAGTGAATGAGTCAAAGTGGTGATGATCACTATGAAGTATACCTTTTAGCACAATATGTACTCCTATCATTGACACATCATGAAACATTTCTATTTGTACCTTTTGGAACTAATTGGAGTTGTTAGGGACAATGAGAAAAATGTTTTTGCATGCTTTTATGCTTTGAGATATAAATATCTTTATATGCATATACGCATGTCTGTATAGGTATGTGTATATTTACATGTCATAGACAAGGATTGAAAAGCAATTTTTTAAAGGAAAGAAATTAAAATGTTCATAACTAATTAAAGTCCATTTGGATAATATGCTATAATGAAGAAGCTACAATCAGGTCAGTTTCAATTGGGAGAAAAGAAGTTCACAAAAAGAAGATTAATGTTTTGGAACTTAAGCAACCAAATGTAAATTGTTATACTTCAAAATTTCCTCTTAAGGAATAGTCAAATGAATATAAAAATCTTGATTTGAAAGAGTGGTATAGCTAAACCTAGTACTACTGAATAGTGCTCAGGAAAATGCAAAAAAAAAACTATTCAAAATAATGATATTTATAGTTATAGACAGCATTTATATAGAAATTCAAGGTTTGCAGAGCTCTGCACAAATGTTATCTCATCTGATCCTCACCACAACTCTATGTGGTAAATACCATTATTGTTCCCATTTTACAGATAAAGAAACAGAGTTCAGGTGCCTTACCCAGAGTCACACATCTAGTAAATGTGTGAGGCACGATCCAAACTTAGGTATTGCGGACTCTAAGTCTAGCACTCTACTATACCACCCAATAGTCTTAAAACAGTTTAGAAACTATAAGATCATCCAGACATAAAAAAGGACTGATTGAACTTCCATCATATAAAATGTACAAGTTGAACATTATTTCATAATATGCTACTTTAAATTCTTAGTTATTGAACAAGCCATTCCCCAATTAAGAAATGATCAAAGGATATGAACAGGCAGTTTTCAGATGAAAAAATCAAAGAGATCTATAGGCAAATGAAAAAATACACTAAATCAATTTTGATTATTGAAATGCAAATTAAAACAACTCTGAATTACCAATTCACACCAATCAGATTGGCTAATATGACAAAAAAGGAAAATGATAAATGTTGGAGAGGACGTGAAAATTGGGACAATAATGCTTGGTAGATAGAAGTGTGCACTGATACAACCCCTCTGGAGATCAACTAAACTGTGCACACCCTTTGACCCAGCAATACCACTAGTAGGTCTGTATCCAAAAGACATCATAAAAAAGGGGAAAGGATGATCTACATGTGAAAAAATATTTATAGCAACCCTTTCCATGGTGGCAAAATATTGGAAATTCAGGGGATGTCTATCAATTGGGGAATGGCTGAACAAGCTATAGCGTATTGAATATAATGAAATACTATTGTGGAATAAGAAATGATGAACAGACAGATTTCCAAAAAACCTGGAAAGACTTGTACAAACTGATGCAAAGTGAAATGAGTAGAACCAGGAAAACACTGTACACACCATCAGCAGTATCTTGTGATGAACTGAATGACTCAGCTCTTCTCAAAAACACAATGATCCAAGACAAGTACAAAGGATTCCCAAAGGAAAATGTTATCCATATCCAGATAATGGACTTATGGACTCAGAATACAGGTCAAAGAATTTTTTTTTACTTACTTTTTCATGGTTTTGTTTCATTTAGAACTGTTTCTTCCTCCACAACTGTGAGAAACAGGGAAATAAGTTTTACATGACAGCACATATATAAACTATATCAAACTGCCTACGATTTTCAGGAGTGCAGAGAAAAGGGGAGAAAAATTTGGGAATTCAAAACCTTGTAAAAAATGAACACTAAATTTTTTTATATATTATATCAAATAATATTATATACATTGATATAATTGGTATATATATACATATACCTATATATGTATATAATATATAATTGGGAGAAAATAAAATACTATAAAAGCTTAGTTATTGAGCATGCAAGTCACATGCAATAGGGATTGACTTGTGACTTTATTAATACGTAGACAATTTCCTCCATCAAATAAGGCTATTATTTTCTCTCAAATTTACATAGCATTAACTATAGTACTAAGATATTAAGTGATTTTCCCAGGGACACGCAGCCAGTGTGCATAAAAGGCAGGGCTTAAACTCAGACCTTCCTTACTCTCAGGTCTTCTCTCTGTCTGCTATGACTCTCTGACTCTTCTAGGTCACATATTCAAAATATGAAAAATAAATAAATACAAAGAAAATTAAATTGCAATTTCAATATTTAACCTGGGAGCATAGCATAGGAAATTGCCTCAACTGCAATACAACTCACGAAAATGGAAGATGACAAAACAGATGATTGCAGATAATAAAAAAACCTACAGGAAAATTGAAATGTTTATCAAAACAGTTGATCTAGTGCTTCAAACATAAGCATTCCCCTGAACAGACTCAGATCATAGTATAAAATGTTTGTTTCATGCCCTAAACCTAATTAAGGTAATTAGCAAGATGTTCTATCTATGTCCTGATGCTTTTATCAGGTTTTACATACTTTATCTCATTCAAGACTCACCATAATCTTGTGAGATATTACAGGTGGTTAATCATTTAGTCAATCAACTAGCATTTATTAAGCTCCTAGTATGTGTCAAGCATTATGTTTTTTATCTTTCATTCTCAAAGAATAACAAAATGACATTACTATGTTAGAGTCAAGTTACAGTGTATCCAACTGTGACTGGCCAGGCATTGTGCTAAGTACTGGAGATACAAAGAAAGGCAAAATACAGTCCTTGTTCTGAAGGAGCTCACAGTCATATGGAGACAACATGCAAACAACTATTTATAAGCAAGATGTACACACGATAAATTGAGCTCAGAAGGAAAGTACTAAGATTAAGGAGGACTGGGGCAGGCTACTTTCAGGAGATAGGTCTTCAAAAGACGTCAGGGAACCAGGAACTGGAGACAACAAAATGGAACAATTCAGGCATGGATGATAACCAATGAAAACAGTCAAATGTGGAAATATGTTTAACATAATTGTACATATATAGCATGTCAGATTACTTGATGTCTTGGGGAGGGGGCAGGGAAGGGAAAAGAAGGAGGAAGAAAAATTTGAAACTCAAAATTTACAAAAATGAATGTTGAAGACTATTTTTACAAGTAATTGGAAAAAAATAAAATGTTATTAAGGAAAAAAACGTAATCATGTGATGGAATGTTGTATACAAGGACCATCCTGGAGGTACACTATTGCAGAGTATATGGAAGGAGAAAAGTATACAAAGACTGGAAAGGTCATAAAAGCTTTTGAAAGCCAAACAGGGTTAAGGTTAGGGTTATTTTATATTTGATCTTGAAGGTGATAGGAAGCTACTGAAATTTATTGAATAGGAGCATGAAGTGGTCAGATTTCTGCTTTTGGGAAAATCAATTTGACAATTGAGCGGAGGGTGGATTGAAATGGGCAAAGATTGAAGGCAGGGAGACCAAGTATTAATCCAAGAGTGAAGTAGCAAGGGCCTGCACCAGATTGGTGTCAATGGTAGATAGTTAAAGTAGTATTATTCCATTAAGGATGAAGAAAATAAGGCTCAATTACTTGTCCATGGTGTTGTAACTGGGGAGTATGAAAACTGGGACTTGAATTCATGTCTTTTGACTCCAAGCCAGGCCTTTACCCATCATATCCTGTACACCAGGTTTAACTAGTATGGGCATGTAGGGAAGAAAAATTTCTATGTTTTAATGTTATGCTTTAGGGAGTTCATAAAGAGAGAAGACAATAGAAAAAGGTACACCCAGAGAGGAAGAGGAAGGAGATGTGTTTTTAAATTTTTAAAAATAAAAATAGAAATTATTAGTTTAAACCAAAAACAAATCAAATTCTGCTCCTTCAATTTAGGTATATACAATATGAATGATTTCCTGATGAGACAGATCATCTCATCAATCCTCTCTGCTCTCTTCCTGCCAATTATGAAAGCATATGACTTGGGGTGATTTGGGCAGGTTGGTACATAAATAGATTGAAACCTATAGAAAAATAAAAGAAGGGGGGAAAAAACAGCCCAAACTACAGTATTGGAAAGGGTTTATTGACTAAAATGAACTCACGAAATTTCTGTGAGAAGATACAGTATAAGGACGAAATGAATAACTTTATAAAGATTAAAGCTGAGCCTAATTGAAAATAAAGTAATATCACTTCTAGGAGTCAATCAACAGAAGGGAGTATAACAAGAAGCTTCATTTGTGCAAAATCCTACTGTGATCAAAAGTTTTGAAGGCTTTTGAAAACCCAGTAAGGTGGAGTCAAAGTAATTTTAAATTTCATCATGAGGGCTGTTTGATGTGCTAAATCCAGAATTATAATCAGATTGAAACTGACAAAAGATCATGATGCTCAGACTAATGATTTCAAAATATGCTTCTTCACCCCTTTTCGGGGACAAGTTGAATGATAAAATTTGAAATCAAAAGAAGTTCATTTCGAGGACAAGAAATGGGCTCCTTTTCTATTACATCAGTCATTTTGCAGGCACAGCTAGAATCACCTGAGGCTTTGAAGAGTGTACATGGTGAATGTGTTTACATAGAATCAGTTAGGTTTTGATAAACAGGGAATTATACCACTAGTTTGAATATTTGATAAATATTCTATATTTAGTAAATGTGCGTCTCATCATCTTTATGATTTACTTCTACAAGTTAATCTGACTATATATTGATATGATGCATGTTATGAATTTGGAAACAGCCAGGGGAAGATGTTTTTCTCAACCATGCTGGAGGCCAGGTGAAATAGTAGTATCTGTCACTTAGCTTCATGCATTTTTATGTAAAAAGTGCTGAGAGTTTTTTTAGAAAGATTATTAAATCATTCAGCAATAGGTTGGAAATGGGAAGATTATAATTTTCATTTGACTGAATTACATAAGGAAACTTTTCACTCCTATTTACTTCTAAAATGGTTTCCTAAAAAGTTTAATCACAGCATTTATAAATAATATTATGGCTTTCTATATTAAATCTCCAAAATATATTCATTTTATCTTTTCTTTGAGAAAAAAGAATCACTTTATTAACTACCTCCAAAATTTTCATTTATATAAACAAGATATTATCCATGGGCTGAAATAGCATTTAAGCTGACATCTGACAAATTTTTTTCACACCAGATACTGCTTTGATCTACAAATGGAATTTTTATTTAGTTTCTACAGTTGCTAAGGTGGTGCAGAAATATTTCTTTGTAGATGTCCTCCATGCCAAGCCCTATTATGACCAAGGCAGGGACTTGAAAAGCCAACTACTCAAAAAAAGAATATTGGTTTGGGCAAGAATCGAGAAGTCTATCTCATTACTCTCGGGGGACATTCTCATCCTGAGCATTTCTAATGTATGTTGTTAATCATGCTAGGGACTCTGAGACCTGAAGAAATCTTAGCACAGTCAATATGTGGCCTGTCTATTGAATAATACCAAGAATGATACATACACTTTGTCCCATACTTGCTGATCCTTCAGCAAAGAACCTCGCTTATACATATGAGTGAGGGCATATGCATAAATGTAGAGACATATAAGATTTTTTTGTGGATTCAAACTTATACATTTATTCAAGAAAATAATCCTCTACATAGACAAAGAAAGGGACTCAACTCTGGGAACTGTAGAGATATCTGGGCAGGATGAAATGGAAGGAGTCCTTGGTCGTAATCAGGGGTAACTAGTAGAATTCATATCCTTGTTCATACTTCCTAATGACTGTTTTGTATGCTTTCTCAAAATCTTTGGCCAGGACAAAATATCAATTCTTGTGAATAGTTACCATTCCACCCTCCTAGCCAGTGGAGTCTCAGAAGATGGAGAAGACATAGAGACTCAAAATCAGTATATCTTTTGGATGAGAGTTAGGCTAATGAAAACCTGCAGCTTATCTATAATCTTAGCTCAAAAAAACCTCAGAGAGCAACAGGGCATGATGATCAAATACATTATCAAGATCTTAGCAATGTGATATGGTTCTGCTGAGAAATAATATCTGCACAGGGAGCTCGTAAAATAGCAAATTCATAGAAAGTCATCCCATCTCAAATAGTTGAAAGATTGGCCAAAATGCCCATCTACAAAATAACCCCCGACAATGTTTGGGACCTTATAAGGACAATGCTGTTAGACATTAGTATGATTCACATGAGGAAGAAATTGTATATTGACACCCAATATAAATTCAGTTTATCCTGATCTTAGTAGAATCCCATTTCAGACAAAGGAATAGGTCTAAATCTAGAGGCACCTTTTCTCGTGGCCCAATGTTCTACTTGTGAATGTCTCTAGGGATCACAGAAAACACATAGGAGACTGTATCAGCACGTGAGCCACCCACAAGCTTGATATTGGGGTTAATAAATCAACAATGGCTAATCATCATCCCAAGTTACCCACAAGCCCAGGAGGTCATGATAGAAGGGCAAACTTATCAAATATTATAATATTTGCAAAGCTCATAGCACAGTGTTTGGCGTAAGAGGTGCTTATTTACTCTTATTCTCAACCCACCTACCCCTCTAGTTAGACAATTGCCTAGTTTACTTATGATGCTTCAGCAAAAATGGGAGAAATAGTTACTGCTGATGGAATGCCTAGAATGTTTACTTGGCCTATAATTACAACATATATTGTCATGTATTGCAGATGACATTATTTGCAATGTGTGATTAGTGTAATGAGGCAGCAAGATGATGTAATAGATAAAGGGCCCAGGCTGAAGTCAGAAGTCTCATCTTCCCGAGTTCAAATTTGACCTCAGATACCTAATGGCTGTGTGACCCTGGGCAAGTCACTTAACCCTGCTTATTTCCTCATCTGCAAAATAAACTGGAGAATGAAAGACAAGCTACTCCAGTATCTTTGACAAGAATACCCTGAATCAGGTCACGAATACAGTTGAAATGACTAAATGACAAAAAATAAAAATTAGCTTTATTTAGACTGTCATATTTAACAAGCAGATGTACTGTGCAGGGAAAAGATAGAGTGACCAGGGATTTTCCTCCTCCTAAATGAAAGCAGGAGGAAGAAAGAGACAGAGGAACTGATTTTCCCAGACCACATTTATCCCCTTCCCCTCATAAGGGTTAATCTTCACTTTATTATCTCTTTCCCAAACCCCATGATCTTCATGTGGAAGACTGGAGAGTTTTTGCTTATTATAATCATGTATAAAGTGACCTGGAAATGGTAAACAGTAAGTTTTAGCCCAAGGGCAAATTTCCAAATCTACTTGGATCCCCTTTTTTTTACAATTTTAGAGAACTTAAAAATACAACTTATTAGCAAATGGACTTCCAGAAGCCAAGACTCCAAGGTGGAGTTAGCAGGAAATTGTTGTAACTTTCCCATACTCACCATCAAACAACCATAAAATAGAGTCCCAAAACAGAACAGCAGAACTAGCAAAAAGATGGGGTGAAACAATCATTTAGCAAAGGAAACTTGGAGGACCAGTAAGAAAGATCCATCTCTTTCAAGTGAAAGGGGAGTGCAGTCCAGGACATGAAACATCCCAGCAAGTCAGCCACAAGCCCCACTTCAGCAAAACAGCAGGAGATCCTGAGTTACAGGGTGGTGGAATAGGCATATACCAACATCAGGAACCTTACATGTCTTAGCTTAGGCATGGGTACCAGCAGATTCTAGCTCCAATGACCACCACATACTTCTGCATAGCCCCAAGTGGGCAGTCATCCTCTGGCACTCAGACCTCCGCTTGCTACAGCACATCCACAGTTGGACAGGTGTCCTTCAGTGGCCTGACCTCCATGTGCTTCAGCACAGCTTTGGGCAAACCACCACCTGAAAAGGGTGGCCTAAGCAAACAAGCAGCTAGTAGCACCAGACCCATCATCTTCAGCATAGTCCCCAGCAAACAGGCAACCTCCAAAGGCTAGACTACCGTGTGCTTCAGTGTAGCCCCATGGAAATGCAAAAAAACCCCACCAACCTCAGTACATGACAGACACCATGGATAGGACCCTAAATCAGCACCAGGTAAGCTGCCATAACCCTACAGCCTCCAGAAGCACCATTCAAAACCCACCCCATCTCCCCAGCAGAGCATCAGATACTAGGGTCCTCAGTGGATCTCAGATAAACATCAATGAAGCACCAGGTAAACAGTCAGTGACTGCTGGCACTAGCACAAGAAGTCTGAGAGAGTGTACCTTCCACCCTATAGCAGAGCTGAAATCTGAAAGAAAGGAAAAAGAAACACACACACACACGCACGCACACACACACACACACACACACACACACACACACACACACACACACACAAGGTTGAGCAAAAAATAAAAGAATCTGTCCACAGAAAGCAATTATGATGACAGAGAAGATCAACCCCCAAACTCAGAAGAGGACAACAATGTCAAACCACCTATGGGTAAACTTGAAAGAAAAATGAGAAGCGGTCTCAAATTCAGAAAGAACTCATTAGAAGAGCTCAAAAGGATCTTAAAAGCAAACAAGGAGAAGAAAAATGGGAGAAAAAAATGAGGGTGATGAAAGAGAAATATAAAATATGTCAACAGCTTGGAAAATTTCTTCAAAAGTAGAATTGCCCAAATGGGAAAGGAGATACAAAAATCCAGTGAAGAAAACAATTCCTTAAAGAGTATAATTAACCAAATGGAAAAGAAAATGCAAATGTTAATTGAGAAAAACAACACCTTAAAAGTTAGAATTGGGCAGGTAGAAGCTTATGACTCCATGAGACATCATGAATCAATCAAATAAATTCAAAAGAATGAAAAAATGGAAAAAAAAGTGAAATGCCTCATGGGAAAAACAACTCACCTGGAAAAGATACAGGAGAGAAAATATCAAAATCAATGGTCTACCTGAAAGCTGGTAATCAAAAGGAGGACCTGGACAGCATCTTTCAAGAAATTATCAAGGAAAATTTCCCTGATGTTCTGCAACCAGAGGACAAAATAGGCATCCATCAATCATCTCAGGGAAGAGATACCAAAATGAAAACCCCAAGGAAAAATATAGCCAAATTTCAGAGCTACCGGGTCAAGGAAAAACATTACAAATGGCTTGAAAGAAACAATTCAAATATTGGGGAATCACAATCAGGGTCATGGAGGACTTGGCAATTGTAACATTAAAGAACCAGAGGGCATGGAACCTGATATTCCAGAAGACAAAGGATCTAGAACTACAACCAAAAATCACCTACCAGTAAAAGTAACCATACTATATCAAGGGGAAAATGATCATTTAATGAAATGGAAGTATTTCAAGTCTTCATATGGAGAAGATGAGAATTAAACCAAAAATTTGACCTCCAATACAGTTGAACTGTTTGTATCCCTACATGAGAAGACGATATTTGCGATTCTAAAAAATTTTATCACTAATAGAATAGCTAGAACGAATATATATATATATATATATATACAGAGGATATTGATATAAGGTGAATTTGAGGGAATAACAAAAAATTAAGAGATGTGAAAGAAGAACACACTAAGTTAAGACAGAAGGGAGAGATACAATGGGGTAAATTTATCTCATATGAAGAGGCAAGACATATTACAGTGGAAGAGAAAATGCAAAGATGAGTGAGCATCACTTGAACCTTACCCTTATTAGTATTGGCTTGAAAAAGGAATTCTACACAATCAGGAAGTTAAAGGAGAGGAGATTAAGTAAAGGAGGACAAGGACTGATTGTAGGGTGTGCAGATCAGGGGAGGTGATAGAAAAGCAAAACACTGGAGAGAAAAGAGTGAAAGGGGAGAGAGAACAAATAGGAGGCAGAATAAGATGGAGAGAAATACACAGGTAGTAATCTTAACTGTGAATGTAAATTGGATGAATTGTCCCATAAAATGGAAGCAGATAGTAGAGTGGATCAAAAAACAGAATCCTACCACATGCTGTTTACAAGAAACATACTTGAAGCAAAGAGAAACACTAGAGTAAAGGTAAGGGGTTGAAGCAGAATCTATTATGCTTCACCTAAAGTAAAAAAAAAAAACAGGAGTAGTAATCTTGATCTTACACAAAGTAAAAGCAAACATCAACCTAATTAAAGGAGATAAAAGAAACTATATCTTGCTAAAACCAAAAACTACCTTAGACATTAGAGGAGCAAGAAATAATTTACCTATCAGTTCTATGGGGAAGGGAATAATTCATGACCAAACAAGAGAAAGAGAGCATTACAACATATAGAACACATACAGAAAAGAAAAATGATAAATGCTGAAAAGGCTGTAGGGAAACTTGGGACACAATACACTGTTGGTAGAGTTATGAACTGACCATTCTGGCAAGCAATTTGGAACAATGCCCAAAGGGCAACCAAACTGTGCATACCCTTTGGTCCAGTAATAGCACAGCTAGATCTATAACCCAAAGTGATCATTCGAAAGGGAAAAGGACATGCATATGCACAAATAATTTAGTACCCATTTTCATTGTGATAAAATATTGGAAATTGAGACAAATGGCTGAACAAGCTGTGATACATGAAGGTAATGGAATACTCTTGTGCAATAAAAAATGATGAACAGGCAGATTTCAGAAAAACCTGGAAACATATGTATGTACTGATGCAAAGGAAAATGAGAAGAACCAAGAAACCATTGTATGCAGTATCAGCAATATTGTGTGTGATAACTATGAAGGACTCAGTTCGCAGCAACACAATGATCCAAGACAACCCAGTAGGGAAAATGCTATCCACATCCAGTTAAAAAATTAATGGTCTCTGAATGCAAATCAAAGTTATTTTTTTCACTTACTTCATCTGTGTTTTTTTCCTTTAATCTGCTTCTTCTTCCACAACTGTGATGAATATGGAAATATCTGTTATACGATAGAACATGTATAAACTACATACACCATTTTCAGAAAAGGGGCAAGGAATGAGGAAGGGAGAAAAATTTGGAAGGCAAAATCTTGTAAAAATGAAAGCTAAAAATTTTCTTGATGCGTAATTGGGAAAAAATGAAATACTAAAACCTTTAAAAGATACAGCTCATTAGTAAAAATCAGCTCATTTTGGAGTTTCTGGATCAGAACTGAAGTCTGATCCCTAGAGCATACTGATTGTATTCTCCATATTACTTTCCAAACTTCCCTCTTTGTCTTTGCTTCCTTCCTCCTCCTCCTTCTCCTCCTCCTCTTCTTCTTCTCCTTTTTCTTCTTCTTCTCCTTTTTCTTCTCCTTCTCCTTCTCCTCCTCCTCCTTCTTCCTCTTCTGTCTCCTCCTTCTCCTCCTTCTCCTTCTCCCTCTTCTTTGTCTCCTCCTCCTCTTCTGCTTCTTTTTCTTCTTCCTCTCTCTCACCTCCCCCATACCACTTTTGTTAGTCTTCCCACCCTATTACATAATCTCAAATTAAAAACCAAGAAAAAAAATGTACAAGAAATAAGCATAGTCAAGTAAAACAAATCCACATACATGTCTACGTATGCTTCTTGCCATACCTTGTACCCATATTCCTATGTCAGGAGGTGGAAAGCATGTTTCATTGTAGGTCCTCTGGTGACTTGGTGTTTTATTGCACTGATTATAGTTCTGAAGTCTCTCAAAATTCTTCTTGTTTGCAATGTTGCTATACCTGTATAAATTGTTCTCCTGCTTCTGTCCCCTTCATTCTGCCTCAGTTCATACTACCTGGGATGCTCTGAAATCATCTTTCATCTTTCTTACTATGCAATGATATTCAGGAGTAGTAGTAGGTGTCAGAGTGGATAGAGCACCAGCTCTGAAGTCAAGTGGACCCTCGTTCAAAAATGACCTCAAATACTTGACACTGACTAACTGTGTGATCCTGGGCAAGTCACTTAACCCTGATTTCCTTGCCAAAAAATGGCTCTGCAATGATATTCCATTCACAATTTGTCTAGTCACTTCCCAATAGTCTAAGATACAACCTGTGTCATTCCCTCAACTCTAATTCTTTCCTTGTTCTTCCCTTTGAATTCTCCTTTTAGAAAGAGTAATTTTGTTTTGCTCATAATTTTTCCATCTCTAGTATTATCCTATTTCTAAATATGACTGCCATTCCCACCATCCCACCTCCGCCATTCCCACCATCCCACCTCCACCATCCCCCACATGTTTCCCTGTGGAATTTATTTCTATTGAATTGTGTTTTAGTCAACCACCCTTTTGTCCATACTAAATAAGTGGCATTCAGCTCATCCCTGCAAAACACACACACACACACACACACACACACACACACATGCTTTCTTCATGTTATGTATTTTTCTCACATATTTGATTATTTGATCATGGAAAGCTTAGTTCAAAGCCAGCCTCAGACCTTGATGCTTACTAGCTATGTGACCCTGGGCAAGTTCTTAACCTTGATTGCCTTGCCCAAAATAAATAAATGAAATGAAATATCCCTGTCCTCTAGTTTTCTCTCCCCAATTATCAAGCTATCTGTTTTGTGATTTGAGACAGGTTGCTTACCTCTGGGCTTCAGTTTCCTTATTTATAATATGATGAAATTTTATCGTCTCTTCCAGTTTTAACATTTGTAATTACTCTCACATCTCATTTTCAAAATTGCCATTAAGATATACATCTATTCTGTTAAACTTCTGCACACTAGGTTTTCTTGACAAACACTATAATTCTTCATTCAGCCTAGATTTTCCCACTTTCATTCTTACATCAATCTTTGTGCAATTGTAGTTTGCTTGCCATGTGATATGTGCTTTCATTGTATTTACGTGTGTTTGCAGCATTTGTACCAGTTCATCTTTTTTAGACAATAACTGCCGTTTCCATTCAAGTAAGAACTATGTTTCTATTTCCTTTCTTTTCCTTTTGAACTATGTTTTGCACATTGTGGCAGCAAGTGAAGGTTAGCAGGAATTGTGAACTTTTAAGAATAGTTTCTTTTAAACGTCTGGTACTTATTAATTTAAGAAAAAATAAATTAGCTATAACTATAAATACAAATACATAGCTTAGTCCACATTCATTTATTAAGCACCTACTATGTGCTAGGCAATATAGGAAACTTGGAATGAAGTTGACTTTTCCATTAGTACAAAAATATTCCATACTACCTCCCTCTAAGAAAATAGTCCTGAAATTCTTTTTCTCAAACTGAAAATGTTTCTGATCTACTTTCAATAATTAATAGAATAGCAGTTGTACCAATACTCAATGACCTTATTCCATATAGATGTACATCTAATAAAAGGTAGATGAATAGGCCAAATATCTTTTTACTAAGTTGTTCAAAGTTATAAAAAGGAATATAATCTTAGGCTGAATAGCCCAGATCTTAAATATATACTTTAATGTAGTAGCTCAGATGTATCCCAGCCTTAGTCTATGGGATAAAGATTCAACATTGTGTTTGTAAGTTCATTTCACAAACTTCTTTTCCCTTTATCCAATTATTTCCATATCATTCAAAAATAATGTTCTCTTCTAGGGATTTAATCTTCACATGGCTATGCAGGAGAACAATTTACCCCACTGGGGTATAGAATAAACTCCCATTCAGATTGACCTCTTGTTTTGATTACAGAAATTTGCCATAAAAAGGAAAAGCAAGGACATGATTAGATAAAACATCACAGTTCTATAAACATATAGTATCAATCATAGCCAGATTCAGGAATACTCAGGTGGGAAAAATTCCTTTTCAAAGGTACTCAATGAGGAAACTGAGCCAGGAGGATCCCATCTTAGGCAGAGACTAGAATTGTCCTCTCAGCTATTCTAGGGGAAGATCTCCACCAATTACAGCTTGTTAGCAAATGACAAGGAAAGAAAATTATCCAAGGGAGAAAAGCCAGTATGAATAGAAAATGATGAATTTTTGTTCAGTGGATTAGATTTTTAACACTTGGAGATATCAGCAATAATTCAGTGTTACACAGATAGTATCAGCTATTCATCTTGAGTTAGGATTTTTGTTGTTTAGTTGATTAGTCCAACTCTTCTTGACCTGATTTGGTATTTTCTTGGCAAAGATACTAGAGTGGTTTACCATTTCCTTCTCCAGCTCATTTGACAGATGAGAAAGTTGAGTTAGGAAAGCAAAGGACAAATGATGGAGAAAACTTAATGTTACAATTTTTTTTAAGGTGAATCCACTAAACTGTAATACAGTGAGCTTGATTCCAGTTTCTAGAAAAGAATCACAATGGATCAGTAACAGTTGATATCAAGCAATATCAACTTAAGCTCATTTCTTTTTTAATAGATTATTAGACAGATTAAGAGAATGCTCTAAACACTTACTTAGTATTTAGTCAATTAATCAATCAATAAACTTTTATCATGCATCTATGGTGTGCCATATGCTGTGTTAGTTGCTAGGGATGCAAAATACAAAAATGAGTCCTGAATTTTATTGAATCTAGCACTTTGACTCCCGACCCTTGGGGCTTTGGTCTCAGATAAGTGAGCCTTCACTAATCTTGCCTACTACAGGACAACGTCATCACTTCCTAAGGAGCTTCAAGACCTCTGCCTGAAAAGGCCAAGGTCTCCTACTGCATCCTGGGTCATCCAGTTGTCCTGATCTATATCTTGTCACTGGACCCAGATGGCTCTGGAGGAGAAAATGAGGCTGGTGACTTTGCCCAACCCGCCCTCACTTAAATCCAATTCACTTGCATGTTATGGCATCACACCCTCAGATGTCATGACCCTCTTGAAGAATAAAGGACAAATAACAACAACAAACCATGCCACTGTGTGCTATGCATACCCCTTTTCCAACTCTAGTTTCATGGTCTGTGTCATCTTACCCACTAGAATATAAGCTTCTCATGCACAGGGACCACTTTATTTGTTCCTGAACCATACAAAGCACACAAAAAAATGGTGGAGGGAGGGAGAACAGGAGAAAGATTGTTGTTGTTCACTCATTCAAGATGATACTGTAAAAGCAAATATGTTAAGTGAAGATATGGAGGTTTCACAAAAGAATCAGGGAGTAATATACAAATGAAATGGGAATGCTGCTAGCAGCTACTGTGAGGGTGTAAGACCAGTAAAGCCAGCACACAGGAGGGCTGCTAACACAGGTTCTTGATCTGCTTTTCTAAAGGAAAGATAGCTTCAAAGGGGTTAGTAATCTTACTTTAATTAAATAAGGAAGAGATATATAAGTAGAGAGAAGGGAACATTCAAGAAAGAACCCAATAGACAAGGTTCCAACTGTCTAAACAGAGCAATAGTTATGAAATCACCAGTACATCTGAGTTCACAAAGCCAGAGAGCCCCTTAACAATGGCTACCCAGAATCTTGTCTGGTCAAATCACAAAGAAATATTCTTCACCTTGAACCTAACCCTAACCAACTTCCCAGTATACATAGTTTTTAACTAATAGTCTCAGAACTAGAAGGCATCACAACCCATGTGACTCAATGGTGGCTCAGTGCCAAGAGGTGTGAAAGTCTATATGACTCAGCACAGACTGTATTACAACTGTAAAGTGGGCAGCAGTTCAGAGTGGCAAGATGTCCATGATGGAAATGCCAGTGTAACTTTAGACCTGGGGACACAGCCCCTGTTTCAAGAATAAAAGGAAACACATGAGGTCACCTAGGTCTATAAATGGACATGAAAGATCTTATGTCCCCTCAACCCTCCAACATGGTAGATAATTTTATTGTATCACCTTTTAGCTCACACAAGTGAAGGCTCTAGGACTAAAACAATACATTTCAGGAGCATGGGGAAACAAGAACATCAAAAGGAAAGGGATTTTAGGTGAAAGGATACAACAAGATATCACATATCAGAACACTGATTGTGCTGGACCTCAAAATAAAGCAGGAAAATGAATAGGCAATCAATGCTAGAACTCTGAGAAGCTGACTTTGAACTTGGAATACCTGGATTCTAGCAGACTTTCCAACATTCTTAATTGATATTTTGGGATACCTAAGTGTCTCCTTCACAAGCAGTCAACTGATGCCTCCATAAGGGCTATGACTTTTTATGGTACATTGGAAAGGAGCACTGATTCTTGAGGCAGAGACCTAAATTTAAATGATACCTCCCATTCTTTCTGTGTGACTTCAGGCAAGTCACTTAACTTCACTGGGCCTCAGTTTCCTTATCTGCAAAACAAGAAGATTGGACTCTGAAGTCTCTCCTTTTATCTCTAAATTTATCATCCATGATCTTTGATTTTACAAAAAACACTCTTGGTTCCCTCCTGGACTCAATTCCCATTTCTGACTTAATAATCAGGTAACTGTTCCCAGTAATTCAATCCAATTAGTTTATACAGGTGTTTAAGTAAGAATGAGATTTGCAAGGTATTAAGAGGGATCAAGAAAGTGAGGAGGGGGCCTCATTGCTTTGTAACGTGCTGTCACCAAGGGAAGGCAACAAGCATTCATTAAGTATTTACTATCATCAAATAATTTAGGGTTGGTTCACATAGTAAAAACGAATTTCAACATATATTGTGATCTTTCATATTAGCCTTATAAAAATGTTCATAGCAAATTGATCGGATTATAGTATAGTTTGATGAATTGAGAACTGATCAAAGAGCTAGTCTGAAAGAATGTTGGTTATCTCCTTTTTGTCAATTTGCAAGGAAGTTCTTAATGGAATTCCTCTGGACTCTGGAATATTTTATCCATGATTTGGATTAAAGCATGCTCATCAAATATGTGAATGACATGAAAGTGAAAGGGATAACTCTTTCATTGGATGATAGCATAAAGATCCAAAGAGATCTTAAATAGAGAGCAATAAAGATGGTGGAGTAGAGCTCTTTCCTGCAAATATTTCATAAAAATCTATAAATGCACCAGACTGAGTCCTAATTGGGAAATCCAAGAAAAAAAATTACAGTATTTCAGTCCAGGTCAGGCAACTGGGACCTCAGCCATAAACTAGAAAAAAAAAAAGGTCCCAGATCTGATACAGAAAGGCCTATGTGGATACAGAGCAGAAGACAACAGGTGTCAGCTCAGTTGCTTACTATCCAGTGCTGGGTCACCAATCCATTACGGATTAGTAAGTAGAACTACACTTGAGGTGGCGGTCCAGGACAAGGAGTAGATGGAAGCCCCAGGCTGTGTACTAACTGAAGAATAAAACTAGAAGCAAGAAGCAGCTATAAGGCTATGATCCAGGGAATTGAGCAGAGTCTTAAATCCAGTTCCAGCCCACTCTGAAGCCAGGAGTAGGATAACCTGGCCAGGAAGCCTAGACCAAAGAGAAGCCTACAATTCTGTCACTCTGAAACTGTAGTTTTCCAGCTGTCTGAGAGTGGCTGGAATCAGTAGTATTCCACTGGAACTTTAAACAGGGGCAAGCTCATTGTTGTGCTGTTCAAACCCTACTCAAGTTTGGAACTTGCATAATTCAGAAGGAGGAAAGTCAGTGTTTAGACTTCACCCTGGATCAATATACTTTGGGTACGCTGAAAGCTTGCGGATACCCAAGATAATGGAATAATGCAATATTTAACATCACAAGAAAGCAACAGTAGGAATCAAGAAGACACAAGATGGGGCCAAATGTAGCCCAGATCTTCTTTCCAGACATTTACACAGTCTGGTCCTAACACAAAGGCCAAAGTGAGGAAGTAAAGTCAAAAGAATGAGCCAACAGGAAAAGATTATTATGGTGACAGGGAAGCTCAAGATAGAAATCAAAAACCAAGAAGAAAAGAATGATTCCAAAACATCTGCAAGCAGAGCTTCAAAGAAAAGAATGGCATGGGCAGAAGTTCAACTAGACTTTTTTGAAAAGAGGAAGCAAGAGCTTTTAAAAAGAACTAAAAAGCTATTTTCTTAATGAAATAAGAGCACTACAGAAAATAACTGGAGAAGAAAAGTGGAGTGCTAGAGGGGGAAATATAATAGGAAATGAAGACTATGGAAAAAAGAACTGGAAAGAGAGTAAACAGCTTGGCATACGATGTACAAACCTTACATAATCACAGAGTCCTCGAAAAGTAGAATAAAATAAATAAAAGTTAGTAACTCCATGAGATAATAAGATACCCCTCCTCTTCCTTCTCCTCTCCAAAGGAAGATAATTTGGATGGCCAAAAGATGCCCAGTTGACTTGGGTTTTACTGGCTAGTTTCCTTCCCTTTCCTTTCCTTTCCTTTCCCAAAACCTTAAACCTACTTAGTGCACTCTGAAGCTAGGACTCCAATGGACCCCTGCCTAAGGGCTCTTCCGGATCCTCTTAGCTTTACAGTGATTATCAGTAATAACTGCTGCTGTTTCCCTCCCAATCTGATATCTTTCTTTTTCTTGGTCTCATTAAAGGAGCCATGCCCTGGCTACTGCTTAAACAGTTCTATTCAATGAATGGGCATTACCTCACCTTAAGTGAGTACCTGCAAAGACCTTTGTCTGAAGGGCCCAAGGTCTCCCAATGCATCCTGGGTCATCTCCAGTCATCCTGATGCATATCTGGTCACTGGATTCAGATGGCTCAGGAGGAGAAGTGAGGCTGGTGACCTGCACAGCCCTCCCTCATTCAAAACATAGTCAAGTGCAAGTCATGTCATCATTTCTCTGATGTCATGGTCTTCTTTGGCAATGAAAGATGAACACAAACAAGACAATAAGATATATTAAGACAAAATCAAAAGACCGAATAATATAACTGTAAGCCATCGATATTAAAAACAATTGATCTTAAAAGCAGATCAAACTTATATTGTGTTCAAAGTAACAAAGAAAAAACTGACTGGCCATCAGAGAAGTAGTTTATACATTGGAAACATAATTTTCTTGAGATGAATAAAGGAACTAAACTGGGTTAAAATAATACTCGGGGAAGTGGGCCACCCTTTATCCACTTTCCTTCCTGTCATACTACTTAATATGCTTCTTTCTAAAAACATTTCAGTTCTGGGTTTCATTCTCAGTCAACAGAATTAGTAGACTACCTGAAATCCATGGCTAACAAAGTTTAGACACAAATTAAAAGAATAGAGCTTGGACTATATTCCAGAAAGCAAAAAAAAAAAGTTGACTTACAAGCAAAAATAACTTACCCAGAAAAAATGAACATAATTCTATGAGGGAAAGAGGAAGGGGAAATTGACTTTCAAAGAAATAAATCACTTCCCAGCATCCCGGATTTAAAAAAAAAACAGAACAATGTATAAACTTTGGAATCTAAGCACTGGAATCAAATGAAGAGTAAAGTATGTTGCTGTTTCAAAAAGGATAAATGACACAATATCTTGACTTGCACATGAATTGGATTTAAGTGAGACAGAGTTCTACAACATCATTATTCAGGGAACCCTTAGATGTGCATACATTTCTTATAATTTTCTGAGAATAGATAAGGAAGAAGAAAGCATAAAGATGTTGGGTTATAAGAGCATGAGAAGGTAACATAAAAAAAGAAATATTAGGGAGGCACCAAATAAACTCTAGCTATTATAAAGTTATATTTGGAAATCTAGCCCCCAAATCCAGCTGAGTATGTTGTATTCATTCATTTCAACCAGTAAGGAATTTTCAGTGAGGAAATCCTTTCCCAACTATGCACATGAGCACCAGTTCTTCAATTAATGGTCTTAGAAAGTTGCCCAGGGCACTGAGAAATGAAACAATTTGCCCAGGATCACATAGTCAATATATCTCAGAAAGAGGAGTTGAACTTAGATCATCCTAACTCTAAGGCTAGACAGGAGAGAGACTACACTGGAGACATCAAAGATGCCGCCTGAAGGTCATATGGGCTCACAAAAAAAATATTTAAATGCATTTGGAAAATATTTTACAAAATAAATAAAATACATTAAAACATATATAATAATGACATTATAAAAGTAAGTCAATGTGACCTTCAGGATCCTCATGTACAGTTTTCTATATGATTTTGACACCAATGCATTGCCTCTCTTGCATTTTATATTTAAATATTATCAATTAAATTAGGTAAAATAACATCCACACTCACAAAGGAAATTTGAGATAACCATAAATATATATTTAATCCCATAAATTCAAGACAAGAAGCTATGAAAAAAACAGAATATAGTTTCATCCATGCCCATATTTACAGGAAGAAAGCAAGCTAGTTTCCTTTTCATCTCAGTCATCTTTTTCAGTATTAAAATTAAGACTATTTCAATAAAGTATCTCTCTACTCTGCATCCAGCCAAAGAAACATCCTCTGAAGGAGCCAAAAGTCCCAACTTTCTAATTAAAATAAATAACAGCTTTCAATCAGTTGAGGGACAAGAAGGCCATCTAGAGAATTACCATGAATCCCATCTCACAGTACACTATTTAAAATGATGAATAGAGCAAGCTGAATATTTTGCTGGTGCTAAATTGAATTCACTGCCTGGGTGAGAGGTTTAATTTACTTGATGCTGAGCCTTGATGCATCAATGTAAATTGTCTGGCACTCACAGCCATCTTGGTCCCAACAAAACCAGGTAAAGCTGATGGCAGCAACATTTTCAAATGAGAACATTCCTCAGAGAAAGAGAAACCAGATACATTGACTTTTCCTTAAGAATCCACATCTCAAATGACCACTGGCCAGTCCTCACTCCTGTGTGGGTACCTGATTTGATGTTTCAGCCTACATCTCCCTTTACTTCCTACATCTTACTTTACTCCATATCAAATCCCTTGCTTCTCTGTGCAAATGCCTTCACCTTGAGATCTCTTTGGCACCAGGTGTTAACTCAGTCTCTTCATGTCGCTTTTGGGTTCAAGCCCAGCACTCTCCACTTCTCAAACTCTCCTTTGAGACAGAACAGGAAGTATAATGACCCCCTAAGAAAGTCTTTCTTCTCTAGGTGAACTGGCTTCTGTCTCTCTGTCCCTAAGCCTGTCTTCCATCCAACCCGGAACGATCCAGATCTAGTCACATCATACCGAGATCATGCTAGGGCAACCTCATGTTGAGGTACCTGTAAGGAACATGTGAGTGTATTTAGGGATATGTTAGGAAATATTTAACATCAGCAATGGGGGAGGGATGAACACATGACATAATTTTAAATTTAATCTGTATTACAAACACTTTCTTCATCGCTTTCACAACTCTGGACAATCAACAAAACCATAAGTCAAGCTCTGATTCATAGCACTTATTGATTTCCAAGGTATAGTGTTCATGAAGAAAATTTAACAACTATTTCTCTTGGGCCATTAAGATCTGGCTCCAGCACATGCCTGAGCATGTTGATTATCAAAATGCTTTGCTTTTACAAAATAACACAGAGTGTTCTGGGATGCCATTTTTACATTTCTATAGACTTGTTGTCAAGCCTACTTCTCAATTTCCATCTGGAATGTGACATTACCAAGATACTCTCTTTGGTATACAGTAAAGCAGTTATCTTCTTTGGCCTATACGTCATTCTGCCAGAGCTCCTCATTGCTTGTCATAGAAAAGTCATCATAGTTCACCAATCAATTATTGGGTGTCTTCCATGTTCAAGCATATTGTGTATAAGACATTGTACATTAGGCTGATCCAATGTAGGAGGCCAGGATCAGAGTGAGGAAGTTAGAGATCATGGTTCTCATAGCATCCTTCTATCAGCTACTTACTATGTAATGCCTTTGTGCTTTTTAAACATTCCTTCAGAATAGGCTTGCCTTAGGCCTTAGGGAATATAGCTATAAGAGCATCTATGATCACTGTAGAAAGAACAATGAACTAGGAGTCAGGAGATGTGGAATCAAGTCCTGGTTCTGCTAAACATAACCTAGTTATATAACTTTGAGCAAGTCACTTCATTTCTCTGGGCCTCAATTCACCCACCTGTTAAATGAGGAGTTGAATTCGACAGCCTCTAAGGTTTCCAACTTTAGCATTTTATGATTGCATCTCTCCCCTCAGAGACTTAGGAGCATTTTCCCTTCTTTAGTACAAAAAATATGCCTGAGGGTGAGGGGAAAGGGAGTGCATGCAGAGACAGGGGGTAAGGAGGAAAGAATTAAGTAGGAGCAAAAAGGAAGAATTAAGTTTGTTATCAATGTTAGCCATAACCATGTTTAGTTATTGGCATGCCAGTTCTGGGAGCTTGTCTGGGAGCAAAGCATGAATTTCCACTTTGGGTTCCAAAGTACCATGTTAAAACCTTTTGAAATGGAAATGAACCTAATGGAAAGGCATTCCTTCATAAACAACCAACTCTTTTCATATAGTGTCACTTTAAAAGTCAATTTCATGGAAGTCCCTAAGGAAGAAAGTTGCCCTTTCCCTCCATTTAATAGGTAAAATTGTGGTCTATAAGGGATACTTTTGATTTAAATGTCATTTACTTTCAGCAAATGATGGCACGGGTGCTGACAGTAATATAAGCCCCAGAATGTTTCCCTCTGGTGACAAGACTATGCAGACTAAGAATTGTCAGAGCTGAAGCAAATTCTGCATGCATTTGAGGATAATTAGAGTAGTGAACTTGAATAAAGATCATAACAGTCATTAGATTCACAAGAATTCCAAATGAAGAGAGAGCTCTTGATCTGAAAGACCTTCCTAAGCTTCAATGTCTAATTGTTAGACAAAGGCCACTGCCACTATTAAAAATGGAGAGATCTTACAAAACAAGTCTTATAATTGCAAATATGACAGATCATCACTGAACAGTCCTGAAATTTCTCTAGTCAGTACAGTTATTTCTATAATCAGTGCCAGTTTATCATAGTTTGTTTGGTTTCACAAGCAGGAGAAAGACAAAGTGAAGAAGAGGATCTGGAGGGCCATTTAATTGCTAGCATTTGGAGGCATCTGGGGGCAGAGGGGAGAGAGCACTAGGCCTAGAGTCAGGAAGCTCTGAGTTTAAATCCAACCTCAGACATTTATTGGCGATGTGATGCTGAGCAAGTCACTTACCTCTTGTTTGCTTCAATTTCCTTATCTATAAAATAGGAATAATAATAGTATCTTTCTCCCAGGATTTTTGTGAGGACCAAATGAGGTAATGTATGTAAAAGGCTCTTATCAGAGAATTTGGCACATAGTGGGTACTACGTAAATGTTAGTTATTTTTTGTAATTAGCTATTAACAAAATACAGCTGAGTTAAGGTAAAAGGCTCCCTTCCCTCCATATCAAAATGACTGGTCAATAATAAATCAGCTAAGATGGCAAAGCTCATCTGACATCTACCAAATTCTCCTCCAAACAACTTTAGACAATGCGTCAAATAATGCCCCACAGATGGTAAGAGGGTTGGACAACTGGTCAAAAGGAGATTTCAGGATACCCTTTGTTGACCCTAGGGGAAGGATTCTATTGCATGTCCATATATAGTTCTGTCCAAAGAATAGCAGAGGCCAGTGTCACTATATAGCTACATATCTGTCACAACTCAAGAATATTGGATGATTTTTTTTTAAGCTGCAAACAAGAGGGTGAAACCAAGATGGTGGAGAAAAGGCAGAGCCTCAACTGGGCTGTCCCATATTTCCCTCCAAACAATTTTAAATAATGTCTCAAAACACATTCTGGAGTGGCAAAAACTCAGAAAACGTCAGGATAAGATAATTTTCCAGTTCAAGACAACTTAGAAGGTTGGCAGAAAAAAGTCTGTCTCATTGGGGTGAGAGTGGAGTACAGCCCAACTCAAGACCCTCCCTGGTAAGCAACAGGCTTTAGAGGCGAGAGGCAAGAGACTGACTTGGCAGCTGTGGCTTCTGGAGTTCTCAGCCCACAGATGGTAAAGGGGTTGGAAAACTGGTCGAAGGAGTTTAGAGCGCCCTTGCTGGCCGTGGATGCAGGACACTGTTTCATCACGTATACACAGTTCTGAGTCACAGTCCCTAAGTAAGAAGGAGCACTAGCACAGTACAGCATTCAGTCATAGGGAAATAAGGATCCTGGTCAGTTTCAGGGTAGAAAAGAATGCTTATGGTCACTCACAGACCTGAGTACAAACCAAAAGAGAAGTAAATATATCTCTCCTTAGATCATACCACTTTGGAAGAACTAAAAACTTATAAACCCTCAGCACTAGGTCTGGAAATAGTATCTCAAAAGAAAAAGCTTGGTAGAGTGCCCCCTACCCCGAGAAGTCAAGAAATAGGATGTAAACAACAATAGGAGAAAATGACAACAACAAAAGTATCCTGACCATAGAAAGTTATTATAGTGATAGGGAAGATCAAAACACAAACTCAGAAGATAAAAAAGTCAAAATTGTTTCCTATAAAGCCTCAAAGAAAAAGTGAATTGTTCTTAGGCCCAAAAGGATTTTGTAAGTCAAAAAAATCAAGTAAGAGAGGTAGGGAAAAAATTTGAGAAAGAAATAAGAGCAATGCAAGAAAATCATGATAAAAGAGTCAGCAGTTTGTTAAATGAGGCACACACAAAAAATACTGATGAAATGATCATTTTAAAAAACACAATAGGCCAAATAATTTTAAAGTGGGGTAGAGAATCCACTGAAGAGAAGAATACCTTAAAAACCAAAACTGGCTTAATGGAAAAAGATGTACAAAATTCAGTTAAGAAAAGAACTTCATAAAAAGTAGCATTAGATAAATGGAAAAGGAGGTACAAAACTTCATTGAAGAAAATTATTTCTTAAAAATTACAATTGGGCAAGTGGAAGTTAATGACTCCATGACATACCAAGAAACAATAAAACAAAATCAAATATTATGATATATTAAATATAGCACTGGAAAAACAATCTGGAAAATAAATTGAAGAAAGATAACTTAAGAATTATTAGATTACCTAAAAGCCATGATCAAAAAAAGAGCTCAGAGAGGATCTGTCAAAAAATTATCAAGGAAAATTGCTCAGAGTGTCTAAGATCTAGAGGGTAAAATAGAACCTTAAAGAATCTACCAATTGCCTTCTAAAAGAGATATTCAAATAAAAACTCCCAGAAATATTATAGTCAAATTCCAGAGCTCCCAGTCATGGAGAAAATATTGCAGTCAGAAACAATTCAAATATCATAGAGTCACAGTCAGGGTAACACAAGATTTAGCAGCTTCTACATTAAAGGATTGGAGGGCTTGGAATATGATATTCCAGAGAGGAAAGGAGTTAGAATTACAATCAAGAATCACTTACCCTGCAAAACTGATTATAATCCTTCAGATTATAATGAGATGGATATTTAGTAAAAATAAAGGACTTTTAAGCATTCTTGATGAAAAGACCAGATCTGAGTAGAAAATTTGACTTCCAAGTACAAGAATCAAAAGAAGCATAAAAAATAAACAAGAAAGAGAAATCATAGGGTATTCAATAGTTAAATTGCTTGCATTCCTTCTTTGGAAAATGATACTTAAAGCGCCTAACAACTTTATTGTTATTAGAGCAGGTTAAAAGGAGTGTACATAGACATTAGGCATGAATATGAGTTGATATGATATATTAACAAATAAAATTAAGGGGTAAGAAAGAGGGATGACTATGAGTGTGTGATATCTTTAACAATTAAGGAGTGAAACAAAGGGATACAATGGATGAAGGAGATACTAGAGACAAATTATCTCACATAACAGAGGCACAAAAGAGCTTTCACAATGGAGGGGGTGGCAGACGATGCTTGAATCTTACTCTCATCAGAATTGGCTCAAAGAGGGAATAACATACACGGTCAGCTGGGTATTGAAATCTATCTTACCCTACAGGGAAGTTGGAGGAAAAAGGAATAAGAAACGGAATGAGGACTGATGGAAGAAAGAACAGATTGGGGAAGGTGTGGTTAGAAGCAAAATACTTTTGAGGAGGGACAAGGTAAAAAGGTTAAAGAGGAAGGAAATAGGATGGAGCTAAATACATGGTAATTAGAACTGTGAAAAAAATTACAGCAGATTCTCTGATAAAGGTGTCATTTCTCAAAACTGAGCAAAATTTATAAGAATACAAGTCATTTCCCAATTGATAAATGTTCAAAGGATATGAACAGGCAGTTATCAAATGAAGAAATTAAAGCCATCTATAGTCACGTGAAAATCTGAATCACTATTGATCAGAAAAATGCAAATTAAAACAACTTTGTGTTATCACTGCCATACCTAACACTCAGGCTAATACAACAGAAAAGGAAAATGACACGCATTGAAGAGCATGTGGGAAAACTGGGACAATAGAGTACTCTTGATAGAATTGTGAATGGATCTAACAATTGTGGAGAGTCATTGGGAACTACACCCAAAAAGCTACAAAGCTGTGTAAACCCTTTGATCCAACAATAACACAAGTAGGTCTGCATCCCAAAGAAATCAAAAATTTTAAAAAGGAAAGGGATCAATATGTACAAAAATATTTATATTTATAACAGCTCTTTTTTTGGTGGCACAGCATTGGAAATTTAGTGCTATCTATCAAATGGGGAATGGCTGACAATCTGTGGTATATGATTGTGATGAATTACTATTGTACTAAAATAAATGAAGAGCAGGATGATTTCAGAAAAACCTGGTAAGACGTACACGAACTGAGGCAAAGTGAAGATGGTAAAAAAAAAAATCTGAGGAATAAATTGGAAAAGATTACAAAAGATAGGAGTAGTCAGTTTTAGAAACTGAGCAAAGATATACTGTAGGTGAAATAAGAATTTGTCCAAACATTCTACAAAGGGAGTTTGAAATTATGTCAAAAAATAAAAGAAAATTTCCATAAACTTTGACTTGAAGATCCCACTACTAGGCATATGCATAAGGAGGTCAAATCAGAAATAAAGGTCTCATAGAGTAGATACTCATTGATTGGAGTGTGACTGAACAAATTCTGGTACATAGGCTAAAAATATGGGCTAAAAAATGAAAGGCAGCATGTTATAATGAAATAAGAAGTGGTCTTAGAGTCAGGCAGCTGAGGCTAAGTCCTTCCACATACTGTTCTGTGACCCAGCTCAATCATTTAGCCTTTCAATGCCCCAGGCAACTCTTAAAAATGTGTTGATCTGCCTTGGTAGAATAAATTCCTACATGAAACTCTCTCCACTGATGAAATTTCATATCCTTTCAAGAAACAAAGAGAAATGATTCATGTGAAGAATTCAGAGAAGCATGGGAAATGTGTGAATTAATGAGTGAAATGGAAAAACTAAGAAAACAATATACACAATAATTTTACTCATGTAAATGGAAATACAACAACAACAAAAAAAAACCATGCTGTGGGAGCATCATGTCTATATAGGATCCTGAAAAAGAGATAAAGAAATTTATTCCCCTCCCTTCTTTGAAGATACGGGGGTACATGAATCATAACATCAAATACACTGTCAAACTTGGTTAATCTTATTGGTCTAGCTGGAAAAAGGGGGAAAACTGCAGGTGATATAAAAATGAATTGTATCAATGCAATTTAAAAAAAAATAATTGATTTGATGAGAGATAATATTTATCACCACTGCCATGAATAGTTGATAGAGAATCTATTGGGAGAGATTAAGAGGGGTGCCACATAGTATAAATATTTCACATGAGATTCAATAACATGAATGTGTAGTATAAATGGGCCACTGAAGCTCTCTGACTTTATTCAAAGGCATTCAGCAGCACTAACAAAGTAGTACATGGGAGAGGGTATAATTCAAGGATGAGGTTTGGCTAGCCTCAGGTAGCAGCAGGACAAGGTGGGAAGGGATTGGAGAGTAGGGGACAATGGAGGCCTCATGTAGTTGGTAAAAGAGTCAAGATCAGGAAGGAAGGAAGGAAGAGGACAGGAACAGAGGTGATGGACTGAACAAAGGGAGGATGAAGAGACTAGAGACCTCTGTGAGACTGAAGAGTAGGTATAGGAGAAATACAGTACAGAACAAATGGGAGGATACAAGGGTGAAGGTCAGATAAAGGAAGATCAGAGTTCTGGATAATGCAGATGAAACACATGGGAAATGGTAAGATCAGATATGACTATCCTTTTGTGAAGCCAAGGTGGAACGGAGGTGAAGGCCGTAGAAATCAAGGAGGTTGGTAAACTGAGGGACCAAGGCAGTTGAGAAGATATTAAAAGTCCCCCAGTACAAGGAGAGAGGTTACGGTAGAGAGGAAGATTGGGTCAAACACTGAACTCCTGGGTCTGACCAAGAATAGATGCCAGTATCAGAATAGTGTGATAAGGGTTACTGGAATTAATTTCAAGAGAATAGGTTGCTAAGTGATGGCAATACAGGCTGGAAATAGCTTTGAGGAGAAGCTTACTCCTCCTCCTAACCAAATGTGTCCAGAGAGAAGGTCCATCAGTATTAGAGAATGTGGCCAGGGATGGAGTCTCTTCTGGAAGAGCTAGTTTCCACAGGCTCATGAAGATGTGAGTGTTGAGAGGAAGAGGTCTGAGATGAACGGAAAAGTGTTAACAATAAAATACGGTATCTATACGGAATAAAGCATTTATATAGCGTTTCAAGGTTTCCAAAGCATTTTTATATATGTTAATTCATTTGATCTTTGTTTCATCCTTTATGATCCCATGTGTTTTGTTTTATGCACTTAAAATTTTTATTTGTCTGATAGCATGATGCAAACGCTTGCTTTTTTATGCATTTGATGCATAGTAAATTTTTTCAGTCCTCTCACTTATATTTTATGTATGTTTTTGTTGTTTTTTAATGTGTTTCTTGTAAGCAATAAAAAACTGTTATTCACTTTGTCACTCTTTTTCATTTTATTAGACTGTTCACATTCATATTTAAAGTTATGAGTTAGGTTTCTGTTTTCTTACATCTATTACTAAAATTGATTATTTTTTCAAGTTATGGATTTTTCCTCTTCTGCTATAAACACAATATTATGTTCCTTCAGTTACTTTTATCTTTTTTTGTGCTCCTGTTCCTGCTGAATGTCTTTCTCTCACCTCTTTTCCCCTCTTTTCACTTGTTACTTATTTCCCTTTAGAGTTTTATTAGTTCCTCTATCCTGATTTCATCTGGTTATACATTTCTACTCTCTTTTTTTCTTCTCAGTCAAGTAAATTCCTCCTTCTTCTCCTCTCCTTCAGCTAGTCCTATTCATTATATAGATGTAGCTATAGGGTGATATGTATGTGTATATGCATATATATACACACACCTATATATACACACATGTGTGTTTGCATGTATGTATATATATACATAAATATTTCATTCTTTCCACTCCTTTTATAAAGCATTTTTGCTTTCTTCATTCACTTATTCATTTATCATCCTCCTTATCCATTTTTCCTTTCCGTTTTCTCTAGATCCTCATTCTCTAATTCATGGCCCCTATATCATCTGTTCTCTCTCTTTTGTCCGTATTTTTCATACAAATAAAACTTCTAAGGTATCCATTCTAAATTCTGCACTGTAGGTGCTTTCTACCTTTGCCTTGTAGGGCTTACCCCATGGCTTTCCCTTTCTGTTGCCCCTCCCTTTCTGAACAATCAGTTATTACAGGCATCAAAGAATATCCTGCCCCATGGTAAGGAACCTCCTTTATGTCACTACCCCATCTATTCCCTCTCTTCTTGAATTTTTTTGTTCTACGTTTGTCTGGAAATTTCTTCTCTGCGTCCATACTCTTCTGCTTCTCTTAGTACTTATTACCTACAAGGGGTTCAACTCCCCCACTCTAGAACAAGTAGACTTTTCAGGCACCCAAACTCCAAGTCCTCATTCTCTGTAAAGTCCTCATCTCCCTCCACCCATAGAGGCCTGCATCAGTAGAACCCTCTCCCACCTCCAAAATAATGTCTCCTTTCCCTTCTCTTTTCAATCTCTTCTCCATACTCTCCATCTACACTCCTGTAGACTCTCTTCTTTCTGAGAACACAGAGATTACTTTCCCTTCATTTGTAGTCCTTGACTTAACCCTGACACATCACTCAATGCCCTCTATCTCCCTTCTCTTCTTCTCGCCTTGCACATACCCTCCTATATTGTAATGTAATCACACAAAAAAAGCATTCACATGTAGACTAAGGTGAAGGTGTATTTGATGGTAATGTGTGTGTAGAATCTATGTGGGACTATGTGCAGTCTCAAGGAAGGATGGGGTAGGAAAGGGGAAGGATGAGAAGGGAGAGAGAAAAAATCTGGGATATATGGAGGCAATTGTGGAAAACTGAAGGCAAATAGATGAATTAATTTTTAAAAAAAAGAAGCATTCACATATAGACATTGTGGTGCCAAGTTCTGTTCACGCTGCTCCCTGTCCAGCTCTTCCAGATGCCTCTTCCAGATTTCTGCCTCCACCCTTGTCTCCTTGTATACCTTTAAAGAGAAATTTCTTGCTGGTCTTTCTGTTTCTTACTCTGTTGCTGTTGCTGTCTGCACTTCATCCTCCTGCATTTTTGTTCTCAGGATGTTCAAGATCAAATAATCTCTTCAATTCTGATTTCCTTTCCAAAAGTGTTTCAAACACTGCTGTTTTACTATTACTATTAGACGTCCATTTTTTGTCCTATGTTCTAGGCTCAGATTTTCACAGTAACTCACCCTGGGCTGCATTCTGAGCTCCAGTGTTCTTCCAAATACATTATTCCATTTCCTCTTCCTTTTTCTAGTTTTGCCTTGTTTGAATCTCTTTTCCTTTATATTTGAAGGTCTTTCAGCTTCCATCATGCATTGGCAGCTAGTACCAGGGCCTTGCTGAGTCGGGGCTTCACTTGTCCATACCAGAGGGTGGAGTGGAGCAGATAACGTTTGTTTTTATTCTCAGGGAAATGATTAAGTTTCCATTTTATGATCACTTTTATTTTATTATTAATAGTAGTAATAGCTCACTATACGATGCTCTCTTATAGCAAAGTATTGCTATACTCGCTTATAGCAAACAAAACTGCATTATGCGGTGAGTCATATCCAACAGCCAGAACTTCAATGTTTATTGCTCAATACATGAATAATATTTATATGTTACAAAATATAAAATAAAGGAAGTAGAGAATAGTTCTTTATTCTAAAATTCCACTGTCATCTTTTTTAAAGGAAATACATTTTCATCAAGCAATTCTAAGGATTCTAAACTCCATGAGATAGGAGGAAAAGCAGAGACAATTTGCAAGGAGATACAATCATCTTGAAATATTCTTTTTCCTCAACTAGAAAACAGGCACTAGTGAAAATAGCAATAGTTCAAATTTAACGATTTGCTTTGCATATTGTAAGTATTCACTAAATGGAATTAAGTGCATTCTGTGTGTGCAAAATGCTTCATGACAAAAGGAGTCACTTTAGATAAATACCTCAAACCATTCATCACACCTTCTATCCCTCCACACAAACACACACAGTTCTTTTATCTGGGTTGACACATTCCTTGCTGTTAAAATGAGGCTCACATGGCATTGAATATTTAACAAAAGGAAGGGGTTTAATTACCCTAACATAGCAAGACTATGCAGCAGGTATACAGTAGCACTTAGCTTTTTTCTGTGGATCAAGATGCCCTGGTTGCCACCTGGAAATGTGTCTGGTCAGTCATTGAGCTATCACAACTCAAGTGTTCTTGGGTGTTCAAGTTTGAGAGATCCTGATTAAAGGCCATTGGGACTTTTTACACCTCCAGACCAGAAAGATAAATCAGAGAAGTAGAGGACAATCAGTCCTTGTGACAGGGTCAAGGTAACTGTGTCTGAAAATTGCTGGTCCCACCATATCCAGGAAGCCTTGAAACAGAAGTACAACAAGCCATTTCCACTATCTGAGGTTAAGTGGAGAGTTCAGATGTTTTATGTTATGATTTTAAGATTGTAATTCTAATTCTTCCAGGTAGGCCACGCAGTCATTTGAAGCACCAATCTTCTTTGCTACTAGTGTGAGGAAAATTCAGGGTACAAACCATGCAGGAAGACAATTTACCAATACAATTTATATTGATTCAGCTTAAAATATAACTGTCTTTCTGTTTAGAATATTTTGCTACTCCAGGCTGACTGGACCAGTCTTAGCCTTGGGTTACAATTTCAGGTTAAATTCAGGTTTAAAAAAAATGCCCTTTCAGATGTCATCTAAAGTCTTGCTACCCTAATAATCTTCTTGAGTATCTCTTTCCCATGTCTCCTTTTCTCATTCTCAACCTTTTTGCTTGCTGATTTCTTTCCAGAAAGTCGACATCATCCTTGCTATTTGGATCTCTCCTACTCCCACTTCATTAGATCATCCATGTGTATGTATATGTATGCTTAGCACTTAACAGGGAGCCTGTCCTAATTTAGGGTTAAGCAAATTGAGAAAACAGGGAAAAAAAATAAAATGGAAAAAAACCAGCCAAGGAATGGGAAAAGAGAAAAAATGAGAAGTCAACCCTCTTCTCATGAAGAAACTCAACTTTCAACCCAATTCTCCAAAAAATGTGGAAATCTGCAAGTCATTCACACTCGGATGATGATTCAAACTGCCCTGGACGATTCGCCATTATTCCCTCAGCACATAAGACTGAGGTCTGGGGAGGTGGGCGGGTGGGGGTGGGTGAACAAGAAAAAAAAACCTAAAATATTCTCTAGGTGTCTCGCTTGGCTAAACCAAAATTTACTTAGAAATTCCTATAATATTGGCAACCCTTTGGAGGTATAGGCAAATATCCTCTGAATCCCTATACCCAAAGTTACCTGAAATTTCCCCAACAGATCTTATGCCACTGCAAGGGTAAGTTTAATGGAATCCCAAACTCAGCCAACAAAATGACTAGGATGCTCAATTTAATTTAAAAAACAAAATTATAAAAGGAGGAAGTAAGACCCTACTATGCGTGGAATTCTCAAGAGGAATTAAGTGCTTGGGGTTTATTGGAATCCAGTCCTCAGAAATAGTAGGTAAATCTGCGCCCCCAATCTAGTACCACAGATGCTACAGAGACTGGTAACCATTTTCCCATCCCCTGTCTACTGCTCTGAGGATGCTTTTCTCCTCAACAGGGCCATGGGGCTCCCCAATTCTACCTTACCTCAGGTTTCTGAGGAACACTTCCATTTTGTGTTCTAATCTATGGGATCCTTCCTAGCAAGAAGGGGTTTGGGAAGTAAAAGGGCATCTACAGCATGAACTTAAGTCAAATGTAGAATACATGGTTTTATTCCCCACACAGAAAAGGGAATATTAAGTAATAAGGAACTGTAGAATTATTACAGTCAAGAAGTTAATTAATATCCTAGACAAATGGGGACATTTACAAACAGTTTGTATGTAAGAGCTGCTTATTAATTACTTTACATTTCACTTCCACTGAAGCTTGCCTGATCAATTATGTGTGATCTTTCAGTGGTTTACTTTTTCATGAGTAGTTCATTTTCTCTCCATTAATGTGCCTCTGCTTATTGTTTCTGTTGTGAATGCTCTGGTAACTGTACCCTACTGTTTGGGTGCCCAGGAATGTGAGAAGAATTCGGTTGCCTTAAAACATCTCTAAAGACCCCGCACCAAAGGAAATAAGATACAAACAAGAGTTGACTTCATCTCAGAAATAGTCTTACCCAGGAATCCAAGTATTTATAGCTTGTGTCCCTCTGGAGGAAAGGTCAACCTCCACCAACTCTCCCTACTCCCATCCCTGTTCCTCCCTCCCAACACACATTGATACTGTGGAACTCGGATAGCTATCTTTGCACCTTGGGGCCAGTATGAAGAAGAGGCCTTAGAAGCAGAAATTTGTATTTTATTATACCCACAGAGTTCAAAGTCAAAATAGGCAATTACAGGAGTCCTTATAGCAGCTAACAGGAAGAAGTCAGAGCATCTTTGAGCCTACTCAGAAGTGAGGACTCCTCTATCATCCATCTCCACAGGGATTCTCTCCCTTCTCCTCCACTCTACTCTCGACCACAGACATTTCACACTCAATCATAAAAATTAGCAAATCTGAAAATAACTTTTATATTTACATTTGAAAGATTTTTTCCATTTTTTTAATCAAGAGCAACACAGCAGTGACAACTTCAAATACACAGATAATTAAGAAGTAGGATTTTTATTATATACATATGTATCCACAACAGCAAATTCTGTGCTCTGCACTTGATGAGTTTTCAGGAGTTTTTCACTGATCAAATGAATGAGGAACACACAAGCTAAGTACAGGGAGTCCAGATTTTCTTCATTCAACACAGCTATACATAGCAACACTTCCTTAAAAAGGAGTATTTGCAGATGTGCTGTGGTAGCACTGCTTCCTTCTACTCTCAATCTACAACTTCCTAGGAGAATGTAAAAATGACTAATATCAATAGCATCTTGATTCTATGTAGTGCCAACTATCACGAAATACATCAGACTCTTCATGTGGAAGACAGAACTAAAACATTTATTCAGTTACCAGAAAGCCAAATGCATTATAATGTATACAGATATATACATGTGTGTACATATATATATATATATATATATATATATATATATATATATATATATATATATATATATATATATAAAACAATGCAGAGGACAACACCATACCCAAGCCTTCCTTCTGTTAGGCTTCCCAGGCTGACCTTGGCAGGTCACATAGGCCCATTAATGAATGGGGAAGATCTTTCCATTTAAATTATCATTACACCACTATACAAAATATGAAAGAAATCAGAGAGAGCAGTGGGAAATCAAATTCAGGGCAGTGGGAAATCAAATTCAGGGCAGTGAGAAAAGTTCTAGATTTAGACTTGGGTTCAAATCTTGTCTTTCTAGCTCTCATTATTATGTGTGACCTTGGGAAAGAGGGAGTTGAATCAGGTAATATTTCAAGTCCCTTCTAGATTAACAATTCTAAGAGTCCAAGTAGTTAATGAACATGACTGTTGTCTCTCTAGCTCCACAAAATCCCGAAACTAAGCAGCTCCTTTTGAGGTTCTCTTTGCTATTCTACATTTTGTCTATTAAATAAAAGCATAAGCTTTAAATTATTATTTTTTTCAATACTATTAACTGTCCTTGCATCTTCCTACAAAAAAATCTAATGACTTAAAATATTTGTAATATCTCATTTGTACTCCAAAAGGTAGGAGATCATGTCTCCTCCTCCATAAAACCTTTCTTGATCCTCTCACCTAGAAATAATCTCTCTCTGAAGCAGAACCAAAGAAATCCAGAGTTGGAAAGGACCTCTGAGGATATCTAGTCCAACTTACATTTGAAGCGTGAATTCAATCTTAACATATGATCTTCTAGCCTTTATTGGAAAGCTTCTTGTGATGGGGACCTTCCACCCACCAATCCCTCATATTATTTTGATTCTCCTATGCATATTATAATTTGTATTACATTTATGAAAATATATGCTCTGTTCTCTTTACTGAACAGCAAACTCTTTGATGTCAAGGACTTTGTATCATTTTAATTTCTGTACCCTAACCCCCAGCACCTTAGCTCAGTGCTTTGTGCATACCAGATACTCAATAAATATTTACTGAAATACATTGAATGGAATTGACCAGTCTAGCATTTCCCTACATAGCAATGAATTACTTCCGTGAAGCACAAATCAGTCTTAGCTGTTTTACCACCTTATTTATTATGCCATGGTCTCCTGTGCGAATTGTTGCCTTTACCAAACACAGTGCTGGGAGCAACTGTAAGCAGTATTGCTTTCCATGAATATCTGACTGACCTCAATATCTCTATTTAAGATTTACTCTTCCCTAGAGATATATGCTAGCATTTTTTTTTTAAAAATTAACTCTGTTCTTTATTCCTTGGTTTGTTTTAAAAATGTGAGGCCCTTTCATCTGAAAAATGTCAGGCCTCTTGCCATTGAGCAAAGTTTTAAAATATCATTAAAATATTGTTTATTCTTTCTCCTTTTATTAATAGAAACAAAAGCTGTGTGTTAGCCTAACACTAGTCATTCAGTAACATAGTAGCTCAGTTCTGGCCTAGCCAGCCTTGTGCTTGTTTTTCTTCACCATTTGGTTCTTCCCTACTTCCACTCAACGGCACACATAATAAAACAAATATAAATGATTTGAGAAACTGCAGTAATTATTTTTTCAGAATTTCACTGTTTACCAGTCACTTCCCTTTAACTTCTATTTAAGTGGCAGTGTTTAGGGCATTCTACATCTGTCTACTGACAGTGAGAAGCTATGTTTCCTTACTAGTTCTCCCAAACCAAGGTTTTCCATTATAGTTGATTAGAGTTGGCTAATATATAATAATTTCTAAATTATGTCTATTTTTAAATTAAGAATGTCTCAACACAGATAAAATAATGGTGGGTCAGGGTAGGTTGAGCGATTTATCTAACGGTAATCTCTACAGTGATAGTACCTTTAGTGAACAGAAAGTTCGGTTTATAATAGGATTAATATCAATGGATATTACTTAGTTGGTTGGTTACTTTGCGTTTCAAAGAATTTAGCCACTGCAAAGATTCTTTTGGAGAGGAGAAGTCTAGGGCTATGAGAACAGATAGATTCTCTTTCATGAGGAAGGAAAGAAATGAAAGGTTTTGCATATCTAATTTTGTAAATGGGAGGGTCCTGTCTTTCCAAGAGAACTGAAATTTGCATCTCTAGGAATTAAAGCTAAATAAGAGATCGATAATCAATCAATCAATACTTATTAAGCATTTGCTACATGCCAGGAACTGTGCTAAGTATTAAACGGTAATGCACACTCCTCTTTCTTTAATATGAATGAGGAAGCCTTTCAATTAAGGTTTCTAAATAAAGTTAAAAACTATACGCACAAAGAAAAACTCCTGCACCATCAGTTTGTCTTTGAGCAGCACTGACCAAAGGTCCAATGACTCTCTTTCCAAAGCTTTGGAAATTTATACTTATAGGCTCTGACCATTAATTGAGGATAAATCTAATACTCTGCTTCTGTTATGATGCTTTTCAGAGTTAAGTTACCTTTGGCCATTTAGAATTTCCAAGGAATACATATTTCCTCCTTGCCATTGTCAGATAGATATTCTTGAGGTTAGAGGAGTGATGAGAACCAGAAAATTTTAAAGTTTATAAAACAAAAGGCAAAACAGCTGTAAAAGATGAAATCCAAACTGACAAATTTGTCCAACGTGAAAAACAGATGTTGCTCAAATTTATTTCCTGTTTCCTCCTGACAATGATGTAACTCTTCGTGCTATGCTCAGATTTTCAACCCAGATGGCCTTGCAAAGGGAAAAATATGGCCAGGGGGCCCTCTCTCAGCCAATTTTAAAAGAAAAGATCTGCTTTTGTTTTGTTATTATATTATAGATCTTTCACATGAGCTCCTGAACTTGGAAGGGATTAAAAAAGGGGAGAGGGAACTTATTGAAACATGTGCTAACGTCTGGCCAGAACTGAGGCAAAGAATGATTGCCGAAGAGAATCAAAATCAAATCCAGGCCAGAGGAAACAGCCTTTGGTAGACCCACATGAGATAAATTTACATGATCAAGTTTGCATCTTCAAATTATTTCAAATGACTTAGCCTAGTGGTTGGTTAATAATATAATAATAGTTAACTTACCACTGGGTCCAAATGGTAGCTGAAATGTCTTGTCACCCTTTGGCTAGATGTAGTAGGAGCTACTAAGCATTAATTGACTAAGAAGCAAAGAAACTAGGGAAAATAAAACTTTTCAATTCTCCATAAACAGTGATGTCCTCAGACTCAGGCCTCCTAGTGCCAGATAACTTGATGACTAGACCAGCATCAAGGCCTAGACACCAAAGGACTTTTAGTATCCCTTCTACTCATGTCAACACCAATATAATTAAAATCCTTATAATAACTAAATCAACTTAGAAAGTTAGTGGTCTATCAATCAAAGTACCAAGCAATTACTTCAATAGATGGAGATTGAAATAGGAATAGGGAGAGGGAAAAGGAGAGGAATGAACCTATCATTTCATTTGTTTAGGAAATTACCAGTTGAAGAAAAACTTTCTATCATTACAGTTCATCATCTTCTCTGAAATTTATAGTCTTAAAAAGTTATTTTGAACATTTACAAGTGAAGTAACTTGCCTGTGGTCCTTGCCTCAAGGCCAACTCTCTGTCCGTTGTGCATTACAGATTCCACTTTATAGAGGTGGGGGGGGGGGAAGATGAGGGGACAAAAGGTCTAGATTCTCAAGGGAAAACATGACAAAGTGTAGGAAGGAGACACAGCATTTCTAGACCACCATAATTCAATTGTTTTCAAAACTACTTGGTAATGGTTTAAAATTGAATTATTGTATGGAATGAAATTGACCAGAAAACTAAGAACCAATACTTGGGAAATTGATCCTTCATAACCAAGTTTAAGACTTTAAATTTATCTCTAGTTTCATTTTACTAAATTCATCCAATTTTGCATCAGAAGTACTTAATTTTGCGTGTGTCATGAATGCTTTTAAAAGAAGGCTAGTGAAAACTATGGATCCCTTCTAAGAATAATTTTTTTAGGTAATTAAATAAAATGCTAAATTACAATTAGAAGATAGTAAAAAAAAAAAAAAAGATGTAATTTTTCTCCTATCATGGTTCCCCTGAAATCTGTCCTTGGACCAGGATTAGAACCTCTCTCCTGAACAATCATGCTCCTGTTAATCCTAACTCTGGCATCCAGTATATTCATTCTGTTTCCCAGCTTTGTGTCATCTATAAATTTGACAAGCATATCATCTATGTCTTTGTAAAAGTCACTAATAAAAATGTTCAAACAGCACATTTCCTTGTAGAAATGAGTCCTCCACCATTCTGACACTGAGTCATTAACAACTGCTCTTCGAGTCTGGCTACATAACCAGTTTTTAATCTCATTATATTCATATGTAATTCATATCTCCCCATCTTCTCTATGAGAATCATATAAGATATTTATCAAAACTTTGGTAAAATCCAAGTGAGAAATGTGTGCATATGTGTGTATGTATATACACACATATGCACGCAGATATATATTTATATAAAAAACTGAACAACTATATATACACATATATGTAATTTCTCTTATCTAATACTCAACAAATACTTATTAAATTCTTAATATGTGTCAAACACTATGCTAAGCAGTGAGGATATAGAAAAGGCCCCCAAGGAGCATATACCCTGATAGGGAAGAAAACATGCAAATAATTAGGTACATAAAGGACAAATAATGGTTAGATGGACAGGAATGAATCCAACTACCTTCCTCCTGAAAAGGGAAGATTCTAGGAGCTAGGGAGACTGGGAATGGTCCACTTCATGAGACAGGATTGGAACTGAGTCTTAAAGGAAGACAAGAAACAAAAATCTGAGGGCAGAGCATTCCAGGCATGGAGAAAAGTCAGTGCAAAAAGGCAAGAAGGTGGGAGATAGAGTTTGAGATGCTACAAATAGAACATTGCACCTGGATTGTAGAATGCATAAAGGGCATTAAAACGTAAAAGCATTGTATAAGTAGGGAGCCACTAGAGCTCACGAAGTAGAGACATGTCATAACCAGAACTTCATATAGGAAAACTGATCTGGCAACTAAGAGGAGGATGGTGCGGAGACAGGAGAACCTTTAGTCAGGGAGAACTGATAGAAGGCAATTGCAATAGTAAAGGTTGGTGAAATTGTGAACTGATCCAATCATTTCAGAGAACAATCTGGAACTATCCCCAAAGAGTCATTAAACTGCCTCTACCCTTTGACCCAGCAATAATACTACTAGGTCTGTTTCCAAAGATGATTAGGGAGAAAAGGAAAAAAACCTATATGGTCAAAAACATTTTTATCAGCTCTCTTTGTGGTGGCAAAGAACATTAATTGGGGAATGACTCAACAAGTTGTGACATATGATTATAAGGGAATACGAGTGTGCTGTAAGAAATGATGAACTTGATGAATTGGGTTTTCCAAACATGGATAAACTTACACAAAATAATGAAGAACAAAATGAGCAGAACCAAGAATACATTATGTACAGTAATAGCAATAGTTTTAAAAATAACTTAAGCAAAGAAGTAATTTTGACTATTATAAATTTCCAAATTAAATACAAAGGACATATGAAGAAAGACCCCCATCTACATCCAGAGAAAGAACCGATAAATAGAAGTATGCAAGGAATGTGTGTGTGTGTGGATACACATATTTGTATTTATGTAGAGATGGTAGCCACCTCTAGGGAGGGAGGGGAAAAAGAAATTTTCATGATAACTTTATTATATATTTAAAAGGAATAGCAAGTGATGCATAATAACTTCGCATTGCAATAATGTGCAATGGTCTATTTTTATTATACTATATTGTGGAAATGCTTATTTTATTCCATAATTTAAAAATAATTTTAAGAAAGTGATAAAAAATAAACTACCTTTGTGACTGGGTGAGTAAAGAAAAAAAACATACGCAAGACATTTTTTAACAACAAACTGACAAGATTTTGCAACAGAACAAATATTTGAGGTAAGAACAAAGAGTTGAAGATGACACCAAGGTTGTAAGCCTAGGTGATTGTGATAATGGTTATGCTCTCATAACAATAAAGTCATAAGGGACAGGGAGTTAGGCGATAGATGAATTCTATTTGGGACATGTTAAATTTAAGATGCCTCCAGGACACCCAGTTTGAAATGTATAGAAGGCAGTTTAAGACACATAATTAGAGCTCAAGAGAGGTGAGGACTGGGTCCTACCAGTCTGAAAAGCAATTTGGGACTATGTGTCAATATTCCCTATACATCAGGGAAACATCTACATAGAGGTGATAGTTTAACTTTGGAGGGCAAAAGAGATCACCAAGTAAGATAGAGTAAAAAGATAAGAGGATCCAGGATAAAGGCTTAGGGGACATCCTTGGTTAGCAGGCATGATGTAGTTGAAGAGGTAGCAAGATGTAGCAAGGGGATTACAGAGCTTTCAAAGAAGTAGGATGATCAAAGGAAAGTAGCACCCTGAAAATACAGAGAGCATATCCAGGAACATCAAGGTCACCTGCAGTGAGGTCAGGAAGGATGAGGATTGAGGAAAGGGCATTAGATTTGTTAATTAAGAGATGATTGGTAGCTTGAGAAAGGTGAATTTCAGAGGCTAGAATGCAGAGGGTTTGGAAGGAAAAGTGGAGACTTCAAGTGTAGACAACTTTCTAGAGGAGTTTATCCACAAAAAGGAAGAAAAATAACAGGAAAATAATTTGTGGGGATGGTAGGATCACATGAGGTAATCCTGTTAAAAAATGAAAATAGAGCTAGTGAGGCATGGTCTATTAATTTTTTAAATATATTTTAATTTATTTTGCTAAATATTTCCCAGTTACAAGTAAAAATTATCAACATTCATTTTTTAAAATTTTGAATTCCAAATTCTTTCTCCTTCCCATGTCTTACACCACGTGAGAAGGCATGCAATACGATTAGTACCTAGTTGTGATGAAGCTGTGTTCATTCTTCATAGTCACTGCTTCCCTTTGACCAGCAATTGTTTTCTCAGAATTATTTTGTAATTTTATAAACATTCAAATATAAAAGGTAATAGGAAAAGATTTAAATTAAAATAATAATAATATGTTGGTGGGATTGATAGGTACAAAGTTTCTCAAATCATGGTGCCTTTGATGATACTTTTACTGATGATTATTTTTCAATTATTTTTTTTTCTTTTATTAATCTGTACTCACTAACCATCACCATTGAGTTAAAAGTTTACTTTCATTAAAAATTAAAATTCTTAATGCACATATATTGGTACATATCTGTTGTTTTTCAGTTGGTTAGTTGTGTCTGACTCTGTGACTTCATGGACCATAGCTTATCTACTGTCTCTTAAAGTTTATTCGACTTCATGTTCATTGTTTCCATGATACTATCTATCCATCTCATCCCTTTTTTGTATGCCTTCAATCTTTCACAAAATCAGGATCTTTTCTAATGAGTCCCATTTTCTCATTATATGGCCAAAGTATATAGGTACTTAATAACTGCTTTCTCTCTTTCTACATGGATAGTTTGATAAGACAAATTTCCATATCTGTTTGCATCTTTCTGCATTTTAAGTTTATCCCCTCTCTGGAAGGAGGTGAGTAGTATGTTTTTTCTTTATTCTTCTGAAATCATGATTTGCCCTTCCATTGATCAGAGATTTAAAGTCTTCCAAAATTGTTTTCCCTATCATGGTATTTTCATTTTATCAATTGCTATAGTTCTGCTCTCTCCAACCTACTTCACTTCATGGAACCTGTCAGAGTTTTCCCTTAAGTTGTTCATGTCATCACGTGTTGTTAGCCATTCCCCAAGGGGAATACAACTCCCTTAATTTTTCATTTGTTGGCTACCAGGGAAAGAACTCTACAAATATTTTCATGTATGAAGGTCCTTTTCTTTTTCATTTCATTGGAGTATAGGTCTCATTGTGGTAGGTCAAGAAATAAGCATATTTTTGTAAATATTGACACATAGTCCCAAATTGCTTTTCAGACTGGTAGGACCCAACCATACTTTTAAAGACTAATTCTATAATATTTCTTATAATCAGAGTCAAGCTCATTTTTTTAAATTCTGCAGACCACCCTCTTCCATTTTTTAGAAAATTTGAATATTTATACTTCTCAAATTTTGTGATACTTCTGCCATTTTTCAGTCTTTCAAATATGATTGACAGTTTTTTTACCAATCATATCAGCCAATGCAACCAGCACACTAAGCCCATGTTTTATGAATGCCTTTGTATAATATGAAATAAACAGAACCCCTGAAAACAACAGATACAACACAAATCAATAAATGGAAATGACAAATGAAAAATGTCATTATAATCATCAGAAAAGAAATAGAAAACTCCACCAATTTCCCTTCTTTGCAGAAGTTCAGCTATAAAACATTGCATATCCTCTCAAATTCAGTTGATGTTTTGGCTATTTTTGCTAAATTATGTTTTTGATTTTTTTTTTACAGGAGATGGTCCTCAGGAAAAAGGATGAAGGGGAGAGGAATGGAAAATATGTAGAAAAGATATTAATACAATTTTTTAAAAATTATTTCCTTCATGTTTATCATACCTATCTCCACTGTCACAGTCACCACCCTACTTCAAGATCTTATCACCTTTCTCCTCATTATGACAGCTTCCCAACTGGCAGCTTTTTCTCCAATTTTTCTGCTCTCGCAACTTCAATCCAGTTACTATTAGTGATGTTCCTAAAGCACAAATCTGACCATATTACCCTCTACTTAAGAAGCTTTAGGGGACTACTAATCTCTTCTAGGATAAAGTCCAAAGTCCTCTGCTTAGCATTTTAAACTTTTCCCAATATGATTCCAGCCTACTTTTCTAGACTCAATGAACCTTGTATTCCTTCTCCCTCTCTCCCTCTTTCTCAACTAAAGTGTCCTTTCTATTTCCCATAACATCTCTTATCTCTGAACCTTTGGACAGGCTGTGCCATCTACCTGGGAAGCACTAACTCTTTTCTTCTGACATGTAGAATCATTTCTATCTTCCTTCCAAGTGCATTTCAAGTGCTACCTCCTACTCAAAGCTTATTTTCATCCTCACTAGTTGCTAGTCTCCTGTTTTCCTCACTCAGAAAATTACTTTATATTTGCTTTATGGCCATATAGTATTTACTGATCTATTTTCACAATGTTTCCACCACTAGAGTATAAAATCTTTCCTCAGGGACTTTTTCACTTTTGTCCTTGTATCTTCGATATCTTGCACACAATAGGTGCTAAATAAATGCTTACAGAATGAATAAATCACTCTTTAAGTGTTATTTATGAAGACAAATTTGCTCCTGTGTATTAGGATCTAGGGGTTTTTTAAAGAAATTATATAGATGATAGATCACTGAAGTTATGAATATTCTTGGATTTTTGTCTTCTGTGAAATGCTCAAAACATATGCTCCTATTACTTTCCTTCTACCTATGTTGTAAATGCTTTCTGCTATTCAGATTGATAAATATACTAGGCATCATTCTCCCTTTCTCTTTCTTTTCCTTTTTATTCTTTTGCAAGTTTCCAGGGAAATTCTTCTCATCTCTCTCTCTCATTCTCTATCTCTATGCCTTTGTCTTTGTCTCGCCATCTCTATATATCTTCCTCTCTCTTCTCAGCTCTTGGATGGTATATCTGAGCAAGCTTAATTTAGGATATTAATATGATCAGAGGTATAAGTAAAGAATATTATTTATGATGAAGAGAAGGGCCTTAAATTGTACCAGTTCCTTGGGCCATTGTGAAACTTAGATTTACTCTAATCTAGGAATGACTCATAGTATGCTATTTGATTTTTGCTATGATTTTTATTAATAAAGTGATTGTGCCTCTCTTGGATTGACAGTCCTTCCTTGGTTACAAAGATAAATGTCATAAAAAGAGAACAACTTAGGTACATGGTTTAATAACCTGTAAAACATAAATTTCTAATGACACACAAGCTGGGCAAGATCTAGTACTTTTAATTTGTGCCTACATTAGTACTATCAATCAATCAAGATATTTATTGAGCATCTACCAAATGTGTTATTGGCTTTCTTTCTTTGAAGCTTCAAAAAATGTGTTACTCCTTTATTCACTGGTACCAAGACAAAAATTTCTGCAGCCTTTTTCTTGCATTGCTCAAAATACATCGTTAATTCTTATCAGTAACACAAAAGGATAAATCACCTACTGAGTGTCAAACTCTTTCAACCTTACTTCAGTTTTCCTATGAATTTCCCTTGCTATATTCCATCACAGTAAATGTATTTTTGTAATAAAAGATTTCTCAACCTCAACACCTAACTTTTTAAACAGAATTTATATTCCAACTTATCTTTGGACCATTGTGGCTGGCACTTTAAAGTACAAGGCTACAGAGTACAAGCTCTGACAGGTTCTACAAAGTAGGTAAGCCTTTGACTACTAGTCCATCAATGGACTGGAGGTATGGAATCAGAAAACTAGTTCTAACTAAGTCAAGTCAAATGGACCAGCATTTACCAAGTACCTACAATATGCCAAGCACTAGTATAATGACTGGGAGAAAAAGAAAGGCAAAACAAATAGTCCCTGCTTTGTAAGAGCTCACAGTCCAATGAAGAAGACAGCATGCAAGCATCTGTGTACAAAGATATATAAAGAATAAATTGGAGATGGTCTTTTTATTTTATTTTCTTTTTCCTCAATTACTTGTAAAAATTTTTAATTCATTTTTTTATTTTGAGTTCTAAATTCTTTCCCTCCCTCCCCTTCCCACTTTGAGAAGAATGTAATTTTACACACATTATACATGTGAAGTCTTAAAACATATTCCCACATTACCATGGTGTAAAAGAAAACACAGAACAAAACTGAAAAAAAAAAGTTTAAAAAGTATGCTTTGATCTGCATTCAGTCTCTATGAGTTCTTTCTCTGTAAACCGATAGCTTTATTTTCATTTTAAGTCCTTCAAAATTGCTTTGGATTATTATATTGATCAGAATGACTAAATCATTCACAGTTGATCATCATTAGATCTTGCTATTGCTGCGTACAATGTTCTCTTGGTTCTGTTTATTTCACTTTGTATCAGATGTTCATCTAAGTCTTCCCAGTTTTTTCTGAAATCATCATGTTCATCAATTCTTTTTTTAAAAAAAATAAATTTATTGGTTTAACTTTTTACATTCATTTTCACAAAATTTGGGGTTTCAAATTTTCTCCCCATTTGTCTCCTCCCCCCACCCCAATACACCAATCATTCTAATTTCCCCTATCATCAATCTGCCCTCTGTTCTATCATCCCTCCCTTCCCTTGTCTCCATCTTCTCTTTTGTCCTGTAGGCCAGATAACTTTCTATTCCCCATTACCTGTATTTCTTAATCCCTAGTAGCAAGAACAATACTCAACAGTTGTTCCTAAAACTTTGAGCTCCACCTTCTCCCCATCCCTCCCTCCCCACCCATTCCCTTTGGAAAGGCAGGCAATTCAATACAGGCCATATCTGTGTAGTTTTGCGAATGACTTCTATAATAGTCGTGTTGTGTAAGACTGACTATATTTCCCTCCATCCTACCCTGCCC
>CM053772.1:104765631-104806226 GCA_028658325.1 Potorous gilbertii | reverse complement strand
TGGAATATTCTATTCCACGCCCTTTGATCCCTTAATGTAGAAACTGCTAGATCTTGTGTTATCCTGATTGTATTTCCACCGTACTGGAATTGTTTCTTTCTAGATGCTTGTAATATTTTCTCCTTGACCTGGGAACTCTGGAATTTGGCCACAATGTTCCTAGGAGTTTCTCTTTTTGGATCTCTTTCAGATGGTGATCAGTGGATTCCTTGAATACTTATTTTGCCCTCTGGATGTAGAATATCAGGGCAGTTTTCCTTGATAATTTCATGAAGGATGATGTCTAGGCTCTTTTTTTGATCATGGCTTTCAGGTAGTCCCATAATTTTTAAATTGTCTCTCCTGGATCTATTTTGTTTTTCCAATGAGATATTTCACATTATTTTCCATTTTTTTCATTCTTTTGACTTTGTTTTGTGATTTCTTGGTTTCTCATGAAGTCATTAGCCTCCATATGTTCCATTCTCATTTTGAGAGAACTATTTTCTTCAGTAAGCTTTTGAACCTCTTTTTCCATTTGGCTAATTCTGCTTTTGAAAGCATTCTTCTGCTTTTTGAACCTCCTTTGCCAATTGAGTTAGCCTGTTTTTCAAGGTGTTATTTTCTTCAGCATTTTTTTGGGTCTCCTTTATCATGGTATTGACTCATTTTTCATGCTTTTCTTGCATCTCTCTCATTTCTCTTCCCAGTTTTTCCTCCACCTGTCTAACTTGATTTTCAAAATCCTTTTTGAGCTCTTCCATGGCCTGAGCCCGTTGGATATCCATTTCAGACGTTTGGGATACAGAAGCCTTGACTTCTATGCCTTTACCTGATGGTAAGCATTGTTCTTCTTTGTCGGAGAGGAATGGCGCAATCATCTCCTCACCAAGAAAGTAATCTTCTATGGTCTTATTTTTCTTCCCTTTTCTGGGCATTTTCCCAGCCAGTTACTTGACTTCTGAGATTCCTCTCCACCCTGCCTAGATCCACCCAGCTAGTGCTTGGGGTCTGAGATTCAAATGCTGCTCCCTAGCCTCAGGGCTTTCAGCGGCAGGCCTAGCTGCTATTCAATGTGAGCTTAAGTTCTGGTGCTCAGATGGGGGCAGGGCCACCTCCCAGGCTCAATTTCCTTAGGGGGTTATGCAGAGACCTTCAGTAATGGATCTGAGCTCCTGCCTGCTTGGGGAGCCCGGATCTGCTGCTGTTCCTGTTTCTGCTGCTGCCTCCCAAGGGGGCCTGAGTTATGGAGACACCCCGCTCCCCTCTCGGCCAGCCCAGAAGTCTCTCTCACTGACCTATGTGCCTTTGGGTGGAGGAACCCTTCACGGCCACTGCAGATTCCCTCCCTGAAGCCTACTCAGATCTGCTCCTGTCGGTGCCACACGGCCAGTGCAAGGCTGGGCTCAGCTCCTATTCCAGTGTGCAATGGACCTTTGGGATCAGTTTTTCAGGGCTCACTGGAACAGAAATCTCCTCCACTCCATTGCTGTGTGGCTTCCACTGCTCCAGAATTTGTTGGGAGCTCCTCCTTATAGATAATTTATGGGCTGTGGGTTCAAAGCTAGCATATGTGAATCTTTCTACTCTGCCATCTTGGTTCCTCCCCCCATGTTCATCATTTCTTAAAGCACAATACTATTACATAATAATCATATACCACAATTCATTCATTCATTCCCCAGTTGATGGGAATCTTCTCAATTTCCAAGTTGCCATAAATCTTTTGGTACATATAGGTCCTTTTCCTTTATTTATTTCTTTAGGACACAGACCTAGTAGTGGTATTGCTGGGTCAAAGGGCATGCACAGTTTTATAGCCCTTTGGGTCATAAATTACTCTCCAAATTACTCTCCAGAATGGTTGGATCAGTTCACAACTGCACCAACATAGTGTCATAGATTTCCCCAATACCCTCCAACATGTGTCATTTTCCTTGTTCAGTATTAAGATCTGGGGTGATGAGCTTCTCTGAGCTTAGACTGGTTATCAGAAAATCCTTCACTTCACCCATACTCAAATCCATTTCTTCTAGGTAGAACTGTTAGAGTTTGCATTATTTTGATGTAGTTTTCAAGAATTAAGGATCAGTTCTATGTCACAGTGAGGCATGCGTTTAGCAGTAATTTTTTTATATGACTATAATAACAAATGCCATAATAAATATCTCAAGATAGTAAAAGATGACATAGGTTTATTTCCTGAATCTATTGATAATTACTATAACGATGTTGGGCAGGTTAATTACACTCAACAATAAGATCATAGGATTTAGAAATATATAAATTTTAAGCTTATCTAGTCTATTCAGTTATATAGATGAGGAAAGTGAGGTTCAGACATGCTAAATGATTTGTCCAATATTATTTCTTCAATGGACATGAGATATGAGTAATGTGGATTCTCCATCCAATGGTATATATACATCATAACCCACTTCATCTTCTTATCTTTTCTCAACTCTTCATTCTCCTTATCCTCCCATTTACTCCCAAAGATGGTCTGTTCAATTAATATGTCAATCAACCAACAGGCATTTATTAGCTGTTTACAATGTATCAGATACCAAACTAGAAACTGGGAATAGAAAAAGCAAAAGCAAAACAATTCTAACCATCAGAGAATTTACAGTCTATATGATCTTTAAAACAATTGTTATGAAGGATATGTACATAGCAAATATAAAATGATCAGGGAGGTATGGAGTATCCTCACCAACAAATAGGGAAATCAGGAAAATGTACCTTGAGTTAAGTTTTGAAGAAAGGTAGGGATTCCAACAGAGCAACAAAGGAGAGAATTTTAAGCATTGGGCATAGTCTTTGAAAAGTTATGGAGATGGGAGGTAAAGTATTGTATACAGGAAACAACAAGCAAACAATTTTGTCAAGAGCATAGAGTGTAAGAACATATAACTATCCTGGAAAGATAGGGTGGAGGCAGATTGTGAATGGCTTTAAATGCCTAACAGAAAAGTTTGTGCTTAATTAGAGATAATTGGGAGGTAATTAATTCTGATGAAGAGAGGAGGGACATTTAGACCTATGCTTTAGCGATATCAACTTGGTAGCTAAGTGAAGGATATATTAAAGCAGGGGAAAGACTGGAAGCATGGAGACTAATAAAGAAGCTATTAATTACAATGGTCTGGGCAAGAGGAAAATATAGAGTGAATTAGAGTAACTGTAGAAAAAGCAAGTAGCATGGGATGGATCCTAACGAGGCTGAGGTGGTAAAATTAACAAGACAATAAATATTTCAATATGGGAGTTAGTGCAAAGGAAGAGTTGAAGATGACTCCCAGGTGCATGGTGGTGTCTTCATTAGATCTAGGAAAGTTAGGATGAGCTGTGGTTTTAGGAGAAAAGATAATGAGTTCCCTTTCAGACAAGCTGAATTTGAGATGACTTTAAGACATACAACTAAAGACACTTAGCATGCATTTGGAGATATGGGACTAGAAATTAGGGAAGATATGGGAGTCCTTTACAAAGAGGTGATGATTGATTCTATGTATGGTACATGTTGAGATGATTAGAGGAGAAAGAGGTGAGAGAAAAGGAGAAGCCCCAGGAAAGAATTTCAGGATACAACCAAAATAAGTGGGTTTGACAAGAATGAAGATCCTACAAATGAGTGGAAAAAGTCTAGCTGGACAAATAGGAAGAGTGGCAGAATGCTATCAAAACTCAGAGATAAGAGGACATACAGAAAGGAGTAGATAATGATGTCAAATACTGCTGAGGTCAAGAGTAAAAGAACTGAGAAAAGACAATAGGCTTTAGTAATGAAGAGATAATTAGTGATGTTGGAAAAAACACTTTCATTTAAATGAAAAAAGCTGAAAATCTGATTAGCAAAGAGTTGAGGAGTGGGAAATGAGAAAGTGAAGACATTGGTATAGATCAGAAGTGCCATCCTCGAAAATTCTAGGTGAGGTGGGGAGGGAGGGGATCAAAACCACAAATTTATACACATCACTCTCCCCTCCCTCACCCTTAGAGTAATCTACAACTTATTTTTTGGAGATTGTGGTATCCCATTACTTGTAATCACTTGACAACACAAGTAGAATATTGCTGTTTAAAAAAAGTGAGCTTTTGTTTCAAAGAGAAATTTGGGGCTATTGAAAATGCTACTTTATTTTCCAGATCAAATCTAGTCTATTATCTTCATCATATTTAATTATGGGTCCTTCCCCATTGTCCATCTTCAGCATCTCACCAAGACTGATGAAGTAATGGAAAATTTCCACGAATCATTTATCCAACTGCTAGTCAAAGACTAGACATTGGGAAGTATTTCTTCATCCTCTTTATTTTTCCTATGTGAATTCTTGGGTTGAATTTTTTTTTGAGCAATTGTGAATCTCATTTAGGAAACCACACTATTCTGTGGCTTGATGAAATCAGCACAATGCCATCAACAAATAATATCATCTATGAGACATCATTAACTTCTCTCTTGGATTCTCTCTTGGAACCTTCATGACAATGATAAACAATCTCAATGAGCATAAACATCTACCTATATTATGTCCTGATTGATATTAATAATCAAAAGATCATCTAAGTTATGCCTTTTAAGGAATCTTACATAATTTAAGGCTACTAGGTAGTACAGTGGATAGATCACCAACCCTGGAATCAGGAAGACCTGAGTTTAAATATGACCCAGACATTTACTAGCGTGTGACCCTGGACAAGTCACTTCACCCTGTTTGCCTCAGTTCCTCACCTGTAAACTAAGCAGGAAAAGGAAATGGTGAGTTGTTCCAGTACCTTTGTCAAGAAAACCCCAAATGGGTCACAAAGAGTTAGACACAACTGAACAGCAACAAATCCAGATAACATGATTTTTAAGACATGTGGGAAATTCTTTGTTGAAGAGAGCCTTTAAGACATTTTACGCCATTGAATCAAACGGGTGTGTGTGTGTGTGTGTGTGTGTGTGTGTGTGTGTGTGTGTGTGTGTGTATAAGAACATTTTCTATTGATTCATCTTGGCTATTCAACACCTTCTCAGCACCCTCAACTGTCTCTCTCCTCTGATCAGAGGGTTGGAGAGTGAAGCACTAAACTTCTCCCAAAGTCTTCCCTTAAGAGGGTTCAGAACTTTTCAGCTGCTCTATGTTTCCCATCAAATGTTTTGCTCTGTTCCAATTCCTTGAATATCATACCCCTCCTGGTATTCTCTGGTAGCTCCTCCATCTCTTCCACTTTACCTTTATGCCTTTTCTTTTGTATATTGCCTTCTCCCATTAGATAGTAAGCTCTTTGAGGACAAGGATGCAATCCTTTTTCCTTTTTCTTTTTTATAGCCCCAATGCTTAGGACAGTGCCTGACATATGGTAGCTGCTTAATAAATGTTTGTTGATTATAATTGTGGTTATAAACTTTTGAGTCACTTGTTGCTGCAAAAAATGTGAGGGCATACAGGGAATAAATAGAAGAAGCTGATTCTAAATTCATTATTTCCACAGAATAGTGTGAATTTAAAAGTTAAATGACAGGATATAGTCTTTAATGTTTGATATTAATCATTTTTTTATTTTGAATATGTGTTTTATCTTCCAGTTATATATTGCTTCACATTGTAGAATTGATGGGTAATAATTTAAGAATCTTAAAACTGTTACTGATTCAAATCAGTCTATAATCAAGAAATAGGCATGTGAATACTTAAAGTGTTTGTGACACTAAAACTTATCTGTTCAGGAAAATTCACTGACAGATTCTATTTTCCATCATAAAACCCTGGTATCTTAATTTTAAGATAATTCCACTAATGTCCTGGGGTGGAATCTCATAGCTCTTTTTATTTGTTTTCCATAAAGAGGATCTGAAATTCCTTTAGGTTTTCAATATCTATCCCTTTGATTTTTTATCCTCTTCTTGACAATTTGAAAATACACACATATATATAAATATACATGTATGTTATATGCATATACATATAATATATACAAATATATTACCTGTGTATATACATACCGAAAATATTCTACTTGTTACAAATATGTCATTTATTCTTGTCCAGTGTTTAAGCAGTCATTTACTTCCTTTTCACTAAACTAGCACAGCCCTGTGTGTTTACACCACCTTTTTCAATGACTATTTTAAGATACATATTCCATAGGTTTTTTTATTTCACAAGGAAATTTCATTTTGTAAATTTCATTTTGTAAATATTAAGGAACCCTCCAATTATTCATCTTTGGAAATAGCTATACTTGACAATCAAAACACTCACTTCTTGTTTTTCCAAGCTTTACATATGTTTTAAATTCCCAAGTCAAATCTTCAATTCCCTTGATCAAGTGATGTATTCCCCTAAGAACTTTTCACCTACTAGTATGATTATTTGAATTTTTTTTAAAAATACTCATAATTCTAAAGTACATTATTAAAATTAACTTCATTTGGGCTTCAGGAAGTGTGCAGTAAATATTATACTCTATGATGACAATTAAAAATAATTCTATTAGGGAGATGTTATCGTTACATAGCCATCTCATTTCCAAAGGTCTAATATGTGGTCTATAAAAACTAACCATTAATCACCATAATTTTCATGGTAGGTAAGGACAAAATATTATGGAATTCAAAGCCCAAGTGAAATATACAGAGTTCTTTTGCTACTTCTACTTCCAAGTGAAAATTTAAGGAATTTTCAGAGAAAGAGTGATTCTTAGACTTTAAACATTTTGAAGGAAAGTAGAATGTGACTCTTTGTACCCTCTGATTTTGGGTATAATTCTATAAAACAGAGGCTTCACTTAATGCAATTATATATCCCTATAATCTTTATCCATGAATATATTTTTTTCTTCTTTCTCTTTTTTTTGTTATTTTATTTATTTTCAGTGCTCCACAATCACTTCCACATAGCCTAGATTTTTTTTTCTCTCCCTCTCCCTCCTTTCCCCCTACCTCCCTGCTTTAGCCCTGAGAGGGCACATAATTCTATATAGGTTCTGCACATGCATTCCTATTAAATACATTTTCACCATAGTCATGTTGAATAGAAGAATTAAAATGAATAGGAGAAATCATATAAGAAACCAAAATGTAATGCAAAAGAAAATGATATGCTACATTCTGTGATTGAATTCCATAGTTTTTTCTCTGGTTTGCCTTAAAAGACCATTTGGAATTTTTTAAGTCCTTGCATTGCAATGAAGTTCTAAGTCTACCAGAAAAAATCCCCACACACTGAGATTGTTATTGCGTACAAAGTTTTCCTGGTTCTGCTCTTTTCACTCAGCATCAGTTCATATAATTCTTTCCAGACCTTTCTGAAGTCTTCCTGTTCATCATCTCTTATAGCACAAAGGTATTCCATTACATTCATATACCATAATTTAATCAGTCGTACCCCAATTGATGGGCATCCCTTTGATTTCCAGTTTTTGGCCACTACAAAGGGTACTGCTATAAGTAGTTCTGTACCTGTGGGACCCCTTCCCATTTTTATGATCTCCTGGGGATACAGTGCTAGAAGTATTATTGCTAGGTCAAAATGTATGTACATGTTTGTAGCCCTTTGGGCAGAGGGTGGAGCCAAGATGGCAGAGTAGAAATATGCATATACTCTAGTGCTTGCCCCATAGTCCAAAAATATTTGTAAAAATTGACTCTCAACAAATTATAAAGCAAAAGAAGCCAGAGAATGACAGAGTGAAGGAGATTTCCAGCCAAAGGTAGCCTGGAAGGCCAACAAGAAAGATCTATCTCATGGGATGCTGAGTGCAATGGAGCCCAGCCCTGGCCATGCACCACACAGGGAGGAACAGGACCTAAACAGGCCTTTGGAACAGAATTCCAAGCAGGGAGGGTCCCAGATCCCTCATACGACAATAAAAGCTTCAAAGGTCAGTGTGGGAGGTCTTTCTCAGCTGGATGAGAGGGAAGCAGGGTTGCCCTAGCGCTGGCCCCAGGTGGTAGTAGAGGTGGTGGCAGCAGAAGAAGCAGCAGTAGCAGCAAGGGGCTACGAGCAGCTACTGTGACTGTGGAAGCAGCCTGGGTCCATTGTTCAGGCAGTTCAGCTTAAAGCCTCTGGGAGAACCGAGAAGGGGATTTGAGCCTCAGCCCTGGGGGAATTGAGCAGCTGATCTGAATCTCAGCCCTGTGCATAGTTGGGTTGGAGGAGGGGGGAAGAGCACTAGGACCCTCCTCCTAACAAAGTATTGAGAAGCCAAGTAACTGACTGGGAAAATGCCCAAAAAATATAAGACTGTAGAAGGTTACTTTCTTAGTGAACAGGTATCTCCTTCCATCCTTTCAGATGAGGAAGCACAATGCATACAGTTAGAGGAAGTCAAGGTTTCTGCCTCTAGTACCTCCAAAATGAATATGAAATGGGTTCAGGCCATACAACAGTTTGAAATGTGAGTCAGAAGTTTACTAAAGGAGAACCAAAACAAAAAAATGCTGAAGAAAATAACACCTTTAAAAATAGGCTAACTCAATTGGAAAAAGAGATCCAAAAAGTCAATGAGGAGACGTCTTTAAAAAGCAGAATTAGCCAAATAAAAAAGGAGGTTCAAAAGCTCTCTGAACAAAATAGTTCTTTAAAAATCAGAGTGGAGTTCAGGTAAGCTTATGACTATATGATAAACCAAGAATTTACAAAACAAAATCAAGAGATTGAAAAAATATCATATAATGTGAAACATCTCATTGGAAAATCAACTGACCTGGAAAATAGATCCAGGAGAGATGATTTGAAAATTATGGAACTACCTGAAAACCATGATCAAAAAAGAGCCTAGACATTATCTTTCATGAAATTATCAAGGAAAATTACCCTGATATTCTAGAACCAGAGGGCAAAATAAATATTGAAAGAATCCACTAATCACCTCCTGAAAGAGACCTGAAAAGAGAAACTGTGGCCAAATTCCAGAGTTCCCAGGTCAAAGAGAAAATATTGCAAGCAGCTAGAAAGAAACAATTCAAGTATTATGGAAATATAATCAGGATAACACAGGATCTGGCAGCTTCTACATTAAGGGAAGGAATGGCTTGGAATAGGATATTTCAGAAGTCAAAGGAACTAGGATTAAAACCAAGAATCACCTACCCAGCAAAACTGAGTATAATACGTTAAGGGAAAAAGTGGTTACTCAATGATATAGAGAACTTTAAAATACTCATGATGAAAAGACCAGAACTGTAGTCCTTTGGGCATAGTTCCAAATTGCTCTCCAGAAATGACTGGATCAGCTCACAGTTCCACCAACAACGAATTAGTGTTCCAACCCTCTCACATCTCCAACATTATCACGTTTCTGTTTTGTCATGTTAACCAATCTGATAATTGTGATGTGGTATCTCAGAGTTGTTTTGATTTGTATCTCTCATATCAATAGTGATTTAGAACATTTTTTCATATGACTATAGATATCTTTAATTTCTTCCTCTGAAAACTGACTGTTCATATCCTTTGACCATTTATCAATCGCGGAATGACTTGTATTCTTGTACATCTGACTCAGTTCTCTATATATTTTAGAAATGAGTTCTTTATCACAGACACTAGTTGCAAAATTCTTTCCCAGTTTTCTGCTTCCCTCCTAAATCTTGGTTGCATTGGGTTTGGTTGTGCAAAAATTTTTCAGTTTAATGTCATCAAAATTATCCATTCTGCACTTCATGATGCTTTCTATCTCATTTAGTCAAAAATTCTTCCCTTCTCCACAAATCTGACAAATACACTATTCCTTGCTCCACTAATTTGTTTATAGTATCAATCTTTATACCTAGATCATGTACCCATTTAGACTTTATTCTTGTGTACGATGCCAGACATTGGTCTATGCCTAGTTTCCACCACTGTTATTCAGTTTTCCCAGCAATTTTTGTGAAGCACTGAGTTCTTATCCCAGAAGCTGGGGTCCTTGGGTTTATCAAACAGTAGATTGCTCTATTCATTGATTACTATGTCTTGAGTACCTAACATATTCCACTGATCTACCTTTCTGTTTCTTAGCCAGTAACAAGTGGTTTTGATAATTGCTGCTTTATAATACAATTTAAGATCTAGGAGAGCTAGATCACCTTCCCTAGCATTTCTTTTCATTAATTCCCTTGATATTCTGGACCTTTTGTTCTTCCAGATGAATCTGGATACTCTTGTTTCTAGCTCTGGAAAATAATTATCTGATAGTTTGATTGATATGGCACTGAAAAAGCAAATTAATTTAGGTAGGATTGTCATTTTTATTATATTGGATCAGTCTACCCACGAGCAACTGATAGTTTTCCACTTACTTAGATCTGACTTTATTTGTGAGAAAAGTATTTTGTAATTGTCGCATGTATATTTTTTAAAATATAAATTAAGATCACTAAAAATGGTTTGTCACTGAAATCAACTTAAAATTAGAGATTATGCCCACTTGAAAAGTTTACTCAGCACCATTTTGCTTTGAGTTTTTCTAAGCCACCATCAAATTTCAAATGCATTGCTGTTTTCAGGATTCTTATAGATTTTATCAAGATCAGCAAACTGTTAAAAAAAAATCTTCAGTGAAAAAACACTAATAAATACATGTGAAATATTTGGTTACTAAACTAAAATAAAATCCTTACTTCACTCAATCACCCAGTCATTTAAATTGAATTTGTTTCAGACTGCATGACCTTAATTATAAAATATGGAAGAGGACTTAAAAAGCAGAATTGACTGCTTCTGAAATACAACATATCAAGTCAATGTAATGTGGCATGGGGGATAATGTCATAAACATATAGTCAAGCTATTGAATCTCATCTCATAGCCTTATAATTCAACTATAGTATATGAAGGGAACTCAACTTTTCCCCTATTACATCAGTAATATTGGGGAGGGAGCTAAGTAGGAATTCTGTACTGTGCTACAAGGTTATGAGATTCTTTCCTACCATCCTCAAGACTCAGAGGTAGCTTGGTTGTTTTCCAAGGGCTCTTGAATAATGTATAACTGTAGTGGGATATTGCCCTGCTCTATCCCATTCCCTAATTGTTGACCTCTAGTGAGGCATGAACAGTGAAGAAAAAAATGTAGAGCCATTAGAGAACACTAAGGTAAATGACTGGTAGGTCTCTGTTTCTACCACATTTTCTGTTTGCTTCTTAGCAAGTCACATTTACTGTTTCAGGCTATTTTTGCCAAAAGAGATTATATGTTTCCTTATGTGTCTAACTTACTAAAAAAGGACAGGCTTGGGAGCACAGACTTTTACCTCATTGAATTTGTAGAGAAGATTGAATGTTTAGGATCAGACCTTCAAGTCCTGTGACCTATTTCTAAATTCTGGGCTTAAAGTGTATTTTATATGCTCCTGGGACCTCTGTTCTCTCTCCTCTCTCTTTATGTGTGCAATCAAAACCAATATCTGTAGAGTAAGCAACATTTTTGCATGTGACATATCTCTAACCATATGGTACACACATGTGTTTTGTGTATGCATATCTAATTTGGGGTCATGAGAAAGTGTGTGCAAAACTATACTGGACACACACATTTACAGATTGACTTAAAATAATGACCTTTAAATGTTTAGCACCTGTAGTTACATGAAGTATAATAAAAATTCACAGAGATATAAATCTTCATGTTAAATGTGAGCAAAAAAAAGATGATTCTTAGGGGATTAAAACATATCCCTTTCCCACATAAGGAATAATAAATATTATTATTTTATTAACATAATAACTTGCACTACATACTTCACTAGCTGCCTTATATGTCATAGGACACAATTAGGTGAATTTGAAAAATACTTTTATCTAAAACATCAGACTAGGGGACTTTAAATCTGGGGAGATAAGACAATTTCATGTGCCAAAGGCTTTACAAGTGAAATCTGTAAATAAGTCACAAATCAGATCATTCTCATAGAACACAACTTAAAGATAGTCAATTTGCTACACCCATAGTTTGTTAAATTGAGTCTACAAAATGGTGGAGACCAGTCCTCCGAAATGAGTAGAAAATCAAGTCATTTATGTTCAATTTTATGTATTTTGCTATTTATATTTTACATTTGTGATGCTCAGGTTCACTCAACTTTCCATAGCCATCCCCTTGCCAACTTTGTCATCTTCTTGGCTAAGGCATACATGTCATCCCTTATCTATCTAGCTCTGTGACTATGATCAAATCAACTATGCCAGGCAATGATCAGCCTTCTTGTGGTTTTAGAGAGTTGTCTGGCACACTGAGAGTTTAAGTGATCTGCTTGTCCATGCTCATCCAGTCAATACATTTCAGGGATAGGACTTAAACATACTCTCATCTTTCTGAATCTTAGCCAAGTTTCTTCTCCGTTATAGCACATTTCCTATTATTGACAAATTGTTCTTCCTTTGTTGTCAAAGAGGACCAATGACATCATGCATGATGTCTTGACTTGTGAGTAAATTGAGTTTAAGTGAAGCAGAGCTGTGTAAAATCGTCAGCCTCACTCTCTCTTCCTGATTCTTTGAAGTCCAGTGACAAAAGTCAGGATGATTGGCAATGGCCCAAGATGCAATGGATGCTCTAAGTACTCCACAATGTCTGCTTCATCCAACTTCATGGCCATTAGAACAAATCTGCCCATTCCACTGGAAAAAATCTTCATGTGCTTGGCATAGTCATCCCCCCAACTCACCATGAGGCTTGTCAGTTACCCTCAACCTGGTTTAGTTCATCTGCCAAGATGGTTCACCAGGATATGACCACTGTGCATGTTATAGCTTCTTGAAGCCACAGGTGAGAGTTGGGTGAAAGTGGACACCAAAGGTGGATAGGTATTGAGCAAACCTTTACCCCAAATGTTCTAGTTCTTGAAGTGCATGGGGTTTTGAGACAGACAAATAATAGATAAGTAGATAGATGATAGAAAATTGACAGAAAGCATATACAGAGGGATGCATAGTAACAATATCTAATATTGATATAGTATTTTAAGGCTTGCAAAGCATTTTACAAATATTTCATCTGATCCTCACAACAACCCTAGGTTTATCCCCATTTCATAGATGAAGAAACTGAGGATGAGAGGTTACATGACTTGTCCAGAGTCATAGTAAGTGTCAAAGGCAAGTTTTGAACTTGTCTTTCTGATTCCAAGTCCAGGACACAATACCAAGCTGACTTTATGACATGTGTGTGTGTACATGTGTATGTTATTATTTATACACAATCATGTATAGCTCACATACTTAATCTAAAAGCAGAACTGCATTTCTTTTTTATTCTGTAGTAAAATGTGTATAAATTGTATGTGGATATGAATCTGGCTAAGAGAGGTAGAGAAGAGATGCAAATGGAAAGACATCTTATTGCTCAGGAAAAAGAGGAAGAGAAGGACTTGAATAGACCATGGCAGGAAGACCCAGCCCTTTAAAAGTAGGGTACCAAGGGAAGACAGCATTTAATAAATGCTTTGCATTGATGTATAAAGAAATAATTCATAGCTGTTTTAAAAGCTAGAAGCCACCCTCAAACAATTCCAAACTCATAAATGAACTAGAACTATTTTATTATAAAACAAATAACATTTAAAATCCTAAATAACCTTTTCAACACAAAATTTTAGTAACTAAAAAGTATCAAGTATACCAAAAGCATAGCATGTTGTGTGGAAGGTAGATAAGTCTTCTTTTTACTGAGCATTTAATAATTTTCCTCAAATGCACTAAGGACATTACCATATACTAAGGAAATACAACTTAAAGTATGTCTCAGTAAAGCAAAAACTAAAACAGCTAGACAATACAAATATAAAGGCTATTGTTTCAAAATGGAACTCCAGAGACTGAAGACTCATTTTAGGTACAACCAGTTTCTTTGTTTTTCGTCATATGATAATATCAACTATTTTTCTAAGAAAAGCACTCTTGTACTTTAGGGTCATAGAAATTTCCCTAAGACAATACATAGTTGTCTTAGCAACTGAAGATTTGGAATTGTTTTATATTGACGTAATCTCCCATTTAACGTTTTCCTTAGAGGTAAAGTTAAAAATATTCTGATCCCTTGAAAAATTAAAATGAAGAAGTATCACTATGTATAGGACTCACAAAGCTTTCATCATCATCACTCATAAAGATTTTCATAAAAGTCTATGTTCCAAAGATTACTAGTAGAAAAGAAATGTATTGTCTATTCAACAGCTGTGAACTGAGACTGGAAACACTTAACATTTCATTCTTGCCCCATTCTACTGAAAAATCATTAGGCTTGAATACTTTTGCAAGTGACTAATTAGGATGATGTCCTCAATGTGCTACATATTCTTTCACTGAAATTAGTCATGTCAGTTTTCATTTTCCAACAACTTGGTCATAAGAGACATCAAGTTATTGATCATCATCCCTCTCATCTCTGAACATTTTGGTTCACAAAGAAAAGTCATAACCTTGCCACCAGAAAAGAAAAAGATATCTGACAGAGCTATCTATGATTTATTACTTTTTACAATCATTCCTAGCAGGGCAACAGTTTTAGAAAATTGATGTCAAATAATACCTTCCTTCTCCCTACCTTACCTAATCCCTCTTTTCTTTTACTTCTTAAGGGCCCTGAAAGGTCTTTTCAGGAAGAAAATTGTTCATACAAGTGCTCATTATAGCTGATTAATAGTTATAGAACCAGCATGGAAAATACCTGCAAGTGCTCTCTCCAGGCACACATAGCTGTGTTAAAGTAAAATAGAACATGAATTATCAAGCGCTATTTGTTTTGCCTAATTTTAAATCAGCATTGTCTGCCATTTACTCACTACCTGGTTAGGAAATGGATAAAAAAAATTCTTTGATTTTGCAAAAGTAAAAGCAAATTGAAAGAACATTAAATACATTCTTATTCCTCAAAATGGGGTTATTTTAGCCTATTTCTTAATGTTTACTGTACTTCATTTGTTTAAATCTTCATTCATACTTGAATGAGTCAATAAAACTATGACATCATTGATAAGGAGATTCCCTCCACAATGAATATCACAAACCACCCATGTGACTCTTATGTGTGACCCTTAGTATCTCTCCAAGGTCCCTCCTAAATACACTACAGAAAGTCAATTTCTTTTGACAGAAGAAAGATAACATGGAGGAATCAGGCTGCCTGACTCTTGCTGCCTGATCAACCCATGTTGATCATACATTATTCTGATGATGTCCTTGATTCTACTTCTTTTAAGATTCCTTATGAGTAATGTGCTGTAGCCTACTCAGCCAGGTCATGGACTTCCCCATTGATTTCTGGGTGATCATTGACTTCAGTTCTTCAGAATAATCTGTGAAATTCCCAACCATACCTTATCACCGGAAGAATGTAGATATTGAAAAGATGTCTGTTTGTTTCAGAGAGAAGCTTGAAGTCATTAAAAAATTTTTTGCAATTTCCTGAAGTCAATCCAGTCTACTTGCTTCCTCCTGTTTGGTTGTGGGCACAGTACATTTTCCATTTTTAGTGTCTACCCAAGGTACATACAGGCACACCAGATACACATACATTGTAGAGGCAGAAGGAAGTTGGAAGGAAACAAGTACTCCTGAAGTGTCCACTGTGTGACAGGTACTGTACTAAGTACCAGGAACACAAAGTTTTATAAAAAAAAATAATAATACTTGCTATTAAAGAGCTCCCAGTCTAATGGAGGAGATAGCACACAAATAGCTATGTACAAACAAGATGTATACAGGATAAATTGGGGATAGTCTTAAAAGGAAATGACTGAGGCTAAGGAAGACTCAGAAGGGCTTCATGCAGAAAGAGGGACTTTAGCTGAGATTTTAAGGAAGCCATGGATGCTAAGAGGTAGAGATAAAGAGGGACAGAGTTCAAGACAAGGGGGACAACAAGGAAAAATGCATGAAGTCCGGAGATGATGTCATGTGTGAGGAACAGTAAAGAGGTTAGTGTTAAGGGTTCTCACAGTGTATGGGGTGTATAAGGTATAAGAAGACTGGAAAGTGGAGGTAGGGCAGGTTGAGAAGCATTCTAAAAGCTTTAGAAGATTTTATATTTGATCCTCGTGACAAATGGAGACACTGGAGTTTATTGAATGGGAGAGGGATGGCATGATTGTTAGTCTTATTTTTAAAACAGATTCTTGCATAATAATAAGGAAAAGAGGTCTTACTAATTAAGGATGACGTCAGGGAAATTAACAGTTCTTTCTGAAAATCCCTCTGAGTAGGCCATCAAAGAAGGCAAAGTGGGAGAGGAAGTACAGCTCAGCTTTCTCATGTAGTAAAGACTGAGGAAGAGCACCAGACCAAGTGGAAACTAAAAAATCCAAGAGAAAACTACTTTTCCCAACCCAAATTAGCACAAGAAGACAGAGCACTATGGGCACTGAACAGGGTATCCATCAAGTAAAGTTGGAGCAGAAGTTTGGAATCTTTGAGTAGGAGACAGGGAGTGGGGTCTAGAGCTATGGATTAAGACAGGGGACAAAGACCAGGGAAGACAAACCTACAGCTTTGTATGTCTGACTTGGGTCACTGGTAGCAAAGCTTTCTAGGGCTAGGATCTATAGCTATAAATGCAGGAGAAGGCGTGTAGAACAGGAGTCATTTTGAAGTTCTGTGCCAAGCATACAACAATATCATACAAGCTTAGAATAGTGTCACCCAGAACCCAAAATGTGGTCAGGGGCTGGCAAAGCATAAGTAAGAATAGCCACAAGGGATACACGAGATTGAAGAAGATAAAATAGACACAAAATTAAAAGATGTTGCACAATAAAAATGAATGCAGTTAAAACTAGAAAGGAAAACATTAATTGGGAGAAGCATCTTTGCAATAAGCTCTACCCCAAACCCATTAGACTGGCAAAAAAATAACCAAAAAAGGGAAAATGAAAATTGATGGAGTGGGGTACAGGAAAAGAGGGACATTATTATACTGTTGATAGAAGTATGAACTGGTCCAGCCATTCCAGAAAGCAATTTGGAAACAGTCAAAAAGTCAGTAAGTTGTGCGTACTCCCTAACAATATTCTTACCTGAGCCTATGTCCCAAAGTCAACAGTTGAAGCAATTTTTTAATTTCTACATAACAAACACTATGCTAAATGCTATGAATACAACTACCAGCAAAAAACAGCTTTAAAAGGAGCTGAAAAAAAATGGAAGGAGGCAGTAACCAAAGGGAAGAGAATTGTGTGAGTCAGTGGGGTGTCCAGGAGAGGAATGACCTTGAGCAAGTTACAACTTCTCTGGACCTCAGCTAATCATCAGAAAATTAGAGAGTTGGTCTAGACAGCCTCTAAGGTTCTTGTAGCTTTAAATCTGCCTTTAGAATTGCTTCATGGAATGAAATGTGATTTCATTAATTTAGGGAATTTCATGGTGAAGAGGCTCCTTCTACAAACACAAGTGGGTACTTTCTCTGCAACTCCTCATCTTAGAAAGTTGGGAGGTTAAATGATCTGCCCAGGGTCACACAGCCCTGTTTAATCTGTCAACTTAAGACTTAAACTAGGTTTTCTTAGCTTCTAGTCTTTATGGCACAAGACCTTTAAAAAAATTAATCACTAGACTTGTTTCTGAAAAGGAGATGAAAAAACATAGGTCCTTCATTTCACTGAAAATGAAAGGGGCTATTGATGTTAACATCACATATACCATCAGAAAATTTATTTTCTGGTTAGTTGCTGAATTACCTTTGTTTTCTTTTCTTTTTTTCTTACAAGGAATCTTTCAGTGTGTTGGGGGAAGAAGAGAGTGATAAATTCAAAATGAATTTGACAACATAACAGAAGATATTTTATATGACTTCATAATGATAGTTAAGCTTTTTTATAACTTAATTCATACTAATAAAGACCGTCAAGTCGATTTTAATGTTCATGATCTATGGCATAGCAAAACAAAACTTTCTCTTTCAAATCAATCTGGAAAGCAGCTCATTGAGAATATTTTGCAAATTAGAATAATTTTTACCTCAAAAATAATTAGAACATATTGTTATTGTTTTATCAAATTCCAAATCATATTGAACCAGATAAAGTCAACCAAACTTTTAGTGCTCAAGTATATTTGTCTGTGGCAAGAAAAAGGTTCTTTTCTTTTGATTTTTGATAAAATTTCATTTTTTATAATTTAGACACTAACTAGAATCATTAAAGAAAGCTATTGATTTTTTCAAGTTGATTACGGAGATAGGATCAGAAATTTGAAAAATGGCCTGAGGGGTCCAAGAGAGACTTATGCTTAACAATGTTTATATTTCTAACCTAAATGTTACCCCTTCATCAGCAATCCTCAGAACTAGCTTCGTAAAGTTTGTTCTCCATGGAATGGACATAGATGGCATCATTAAGAAGGCATGCTGAGATGAGTAGTAAGGCATATATACCTTTCTTGTCAAAACAACCCTCACTCATAGACTTTTTATACATTCCCACCCTGTTACCTACAGTAAAATGTCACCAATCACAACATGACATTCACCAAGAAAGTGATGGGATTTCAAAGCAATTGACTTAAAGGGCCATTCATTCTTTTCTGACAATCAGATTACACAGTGGTACGTAAAATTATTTGTTTCCATTTGAAATTTTTTGAGACAAAGGCATAGATTGGGGGTACCATTGTACTTTTGCTGATATTGAAAAATTTGCTTTATCCTTAAAATAGGAATGAAGGGAAAATCTCAAAATACTGGCTCTCTATGATAGAAGTTGAGTGTACTTAGGACAAGGACTTAAAAAGTCTGTTCACATCCTTCCTTCTCCCTTCCAACAACTGGAGCCTGCTTTGTATAATAATTATCAGTGTTTTTTGAAATTTTGATAACCAGGAAATGGGTATAAAAATAATGCATAAAGTAAAATGATTGCCAGAGAGCACTTGTTATAACATTATCATCACACAACTTGGTTCATCTCGTCTCCCTATCACCACTATAAATGAGGATAAATTGAGAGGATAAACATAGCATATGTTTATTTGATTTTGTTTTTTTTTAAACTACAGAGCGTATTTTGTATAGTGGAACAACTAAATAAAAAGCACACTCCTGCCCTACCAGTTATGTTTGCTTGGATAAGTCAACTAATTCTCTCTCCTTCAGTTTCCTCATATGTAGAAATATGGATCATAAGAAGACCTACCTCCCATGACTGTTGTGATGGTAAGGTGAGATAATATATGTATAGTGCTTGGGATATTTTAAAGTACAACATAAATATTATCTAAAAAGAAAATAAAAGTTCAATGGAAAACGGGGGAGAAGAAAAGAATTTGGAATCTCATAAAAATGACAGCACTTACTATTCTACCCCACTGATGTCATTAAATTGATTGAAAATAATGTGAAAGGAGAAAAGCATTAGTTTGCATTTCAAGGACAGATCAGTTTTTCTATGAGTATCCTATAAAGTCTGCTTGGTCATTAAATTCAAAGATGTTACTGTTAGAACAAGGCTGAATAAATCACTGAATATTAGAGAAAAATGTAAATGGGAATTAGATTGTCCATCTAAAATCTATTTTATGATCAGGTAACTCTACCTACTTTGACCATATTTTCCCACCAGTCCTTATATGGTAAACATGAGGGAATGTCTGACATATAATAAAAAATATTATTGAAATGGATTAGAAAAATTGGTATAACATTGCAAGATGCTTTTGGATGTAATAAGAATTTGAATTTAAAAAAGACTTGGAAATCATTCCTCTTATTCTTAGAAACTCAAGGAGGCCCTTCTCTCTTCTTTACACTTTTTACTTTAACCCCTGATCCTTTGTCATCTCACCTCCTTCAGGACTTTAACTCCATCAATCATTGCTCCTTTCCATGTGTCCTGAATCTCATGCTCTCCATTGGTTCCTTCCTACAAACATGCCCTCCCTATTCCAAAACAACTTTCCCTTGGCCACTCTATCACATCCAGCTATATCTTATCTCTCTTTTCCTCTTCAATGACAAGCCATGAAAAAGGTTTCCCTCTCCAGTGCCTCCAGATCCTCAATGTAAATTCTCTCTTTTATAACTCTTCCATTCTTCTTTCTATCCCCTGTATACTCTTCAAGGTCATGAATGATTCCCTAATCAGCACCTCCCATGACTTTGTTTACTCTTCATTCTCCTTGATCTCTCTGCAGCATTAAACACCCCTCCTTCTGGATTTTCTTTTCTCCTTTTATTTCAGAAATATCACACACTCCTGGCTCTCTAAAAGCTGCTTTTATCTCTCCTTCATTTCTTCTTTTGACAAAAGTAGATGTTTTCTAATGTTCTGTCCTTGGCCCTATTCTCTTTTTACATTCTTTCCTAGGGCAATCTTATTCCTTCTCATGGCTTTGACTTCTCACCAGTATAGATAGGAGTATCAAATCTTTTTTCCAACCCTGAATTCTCTCCTGAGTTGCAAACTCATAATTCTGACTCTCTTTACAAGATCTCTCTGCCAGGACGTTCCACATTTCCTCAAGTTCAAATGTTCCAAATTGAGCTGAGTATATTTCCTCAGAAAAAATACTCTACTCCTCTTTCTGAATTTACTGTTCAAAACCTTTTTATTTTCTTGGATTCTGGGTTCTTATTCAGTAATATTTCTTCATATATATTCATCTCTCAAAACCTTACTGTAAAGGTCTTCATTTCTTCTTATTTAGATTATATTTTCTTGATAGGCTTTCTGCCTCCACCATTTCATTTTTTTCTGTCTATCCTTTGCACCGATGTCAGAATTATTTTTTTTTACAAAAATAGGTAGTTACTTCCCTACTCAAAACTCTACAACAGCTTTTTTTTTATTGCTTACCAAATAAAATAAAATAAAAAAATACTTGGCCTGACATTCCAGGTCTTTTATCCAGCCTTTTCAATCAGCCAGCCTTTTCAGCTCTATTTCTTATTGCTTCACCTCTGTGCTCCACCCAAACTGGAACATAAATTGTCCTGCAGACACACTCTGTATGCCTTTACTCACACTAGTCCCTATGCCTTAGATTTACTTCCTTCTTTCCTCTTTGCCTTCAAATTATTTAAAACCAACTCATATAGCCCTTCCTCTGTGCAAGCTTCATGGACTCCCCTTCAGTTAGTTATGACCTTGCCCCAGAGAACTCACTCAATGTGATTTTTTTTTTTCTGAAGCAATTTTCCTGGACTGTAGTTAGCTGTGTGTCTCTCATATTCCCCTGTGAGACTGTAACTATGACAAACATTATGGGTTCCCCAATAATCATACTGGAAGTGCTTAACCAATGTTTTAACTGAATTTGATATTTAGCAAATATCTACTAATTCAATGATGAATTAGTTGCAATAGAGAGTATCAGGAAAAATTGCATCAGAAAAAATAATCTTCAATTTATATTAAAAGACATTAAAAAGTTAAGACAGTGGTGGTCGTAGTATTTCTCATACCCAGTAGGTACTTTCCCTGTTTGCACCTTTGAAGAATTACTGGTCTCCCAAAATGCACATCAAAAAAGTCACCACACAAAGAGCCAGTCCAGTCAAGTTTAGAATCACCTGTCATGGAGACAGTGTTCTGAAAAGCTGCCATATCTGAGAATTAATCCGCCAAACTGCATGTAGGATGAAGAGTGGTGGGGACGGAGAAGCTATGAAAAGAAACAAAATGCATTGATTGAAGGGGAGGTACATTCTGAAGACCTTAAAATGTGTTTATTTTCTGTTTATGAATGGACTTTAAAACAAAATAGCCTGATTTTTGCCGTCAAATACACCTGCCCTTTCATAGATGATTTTTGTTTAAAAGAAACTTGAGAGGCAGAAATAAATTTTCTTAAGAATTGAGGATTTCCTCATTATTCTATAAAAACTTCCCAGAAAATTTGAAAACAGCAAGACAGAAACTAGGTATAGACCAAGATTTCACACTGTATACCAAGATAAGGTCAAAATTGGTACATGATTTACACATAAAGGGTGATACCATAAGCAAATTAAGAGAGCATGAAATAGCTTATCTGTCAGATTTATAGATAAAGGAAGAAATTACTAGCAAAGAAGATATAGAGAACCTTCATTACAAAATGTAAAACAGATAATTCTGATTATATGAAAATAAAAATGTTTTGCACAAGCAAAACTAATGCAACCAAAATTATAAGGAAAGCAGAAAACTGGGAGGAAAATTTTGTAACAAGTGTCTCTGATAAAGGCCTCATTTCTCAAATAAATAGAGAACTGAGTCAAATTTATAAGAATCCAAGTCATTTCCCAATTGGTAAATGGTCAAAGGATATGAATAGGCAAAGAAATCAAACATATTTACAGTCATATGAAAAAATTCCCTAAATCCTTATTGATTAGAGAGTAGCAAATTAAAACAACTCTGAGGTACCACCTCATACCTCTCAGAGTGGCTAATATTAAAGAATGGAAAATGTTGGATGTTGGAGAGGACATGGGAAAACTGGAACCCTAATGCACTGTTGGTGGAGCTGTGAACTGATCCAACCTTTCTGGAAAGGAATTTGGAACCATGCCCAAAGGATATAAAACTGTGTGTACCCTTTGATCCAGCAATACTACTACCAGGTCTATATCCCAAAGATATCCAAAAAAAAGGGGAAAGGACATATTTGTATGAAAATATTTATAGCAGCTCTTTTTGTGGTGGCAAAGAATTGGAGATGAAAGGGATGCCCAGCAGTTGGGGAATGGCTAGACAAGCTGTGGTATATGATTGTAAAGGAATATTATTGTGCTATAAGAGATGATGAGCAGGATGATTTCAGAAAATAACTGGAAAGATTTACATGAACTGATGCCAGAGAAGTGAAAAAAATCAGGACAACACTGTACACAGTAACAGCAATATTGTTAGACGAAGAATTGTGAATGACTTAGCTATTCTCTACAATACAATGATCCAAGACAATCCTAAAGAACTAATGGTGAAGCATACTATGTCTCTCCAGAAAAAAGAACTAATATTGACTGAATACAGACTAAAGAATGCATTTTTTTACTCTTTCAATTTTTTTCTCTTTTATTTAAGTCTTCTTGTTCAAAATGATCAATATGGAAATGTTTTACCAAAAAAAAAAGAATTGAGGTTTTCTGTCATCCTTATTGGTGCTTTTAACTTGAGTGTGTTCATGCATGCATGTGTGGACATGCTTGCAATGATCTAAGGAGTTCTTCCTGAAGCTTCCCCTTTGCCTTCTCTCCCCACATCATTCTGCCAATAGTGGAGCACACTGCCATGTAAATAAACATTTTCTTTTCATTTTGGAAAAGTGCCAAAGAAAATGAAGATAAGTATGTATCTAATAAGTGAAATATTACCATTCATATAGAATTATTTTTGCAGCTAAGAGAAAATATTTAAAACACATTCAATAATTAGTAACCCATGTTTTTCTTCAAGAAAAGTCTCATCCCTGGAGAGTAATTTAGGCAATGATTCATCATTACTTCCTTTCTTTCCCTAGATGAAGATGACACAGAGCAAGCCTACTATGCTCTTGAGAATTGCAAGCCAGCTCAGGGACACCCTGTGATCCTTTCTAAACTTGGAAGTAAATTCCCCACTAAGCAGTGGATTAGCGACAGTCCTGCAGCATCCCTGAGCCTGAACCAGTAAAATGGCATCTAGCTGTACCTGAGAGGTCAGTTTTGGTTTTTGTACCCTTCCTCCCAACCACAATCTAATTGGCCCACTGAGGAAACCTTAATCTATTTTTTTTATTGTTGTCATTATTCCCTGTTGATGCTAAGGTTATAAATCTATGGGACATGGAACTGCACAGAGGATGTGTCAAAGCAGGAAGCTTCCCCTCCTTTTATTGTGACTCTTCTTTTCTGCAGCACTGACACAAATGGCATCCTGACAAGAACAAACTCAATTAAACAGATAATAGCAGAATTATGTGAGAATAATGAGAGCTGGCTCCATTCTAATGCTGTAGTTTGCATTGATTATGTCCTGTGATTCATCAGATGGGATAAAGACACTCTTCCTGCATTTAAAATTGCTAGTCCCTAGCTGTGAGGAAGGTTAGAGAAAGGGTTCTAAGATATTTTCTCTAGACTCATTTGAATAAAAAATGCTGACACCTCACTAAGTCCCATGGCTTGAGAGGAAGTGAAAATGACAGAAAAGACAAGTAGGATCATCAAAACATTGAGGAGTAAGCCCAGTAAAATCCATGAAGCTTAGACGGGAAGTTGTTCTTAACACTTTGTGCATAGCAATGCACATCTCATTTCAATATTTATTAAATTTAAATCTCAGAATTTCTAGTCTGTATATTTCTTGACTTATTTTAAGTTGGATGGGACCAAGGATAGTACCATTAGAGAGAAAATGCTGCATGAAAAGTAGTCCAGCACGTAGGAAGCTTTTGTTGAATGAATGAATGTATAAATGACTATACTACACCTGAACTGAAATTTTAATTCTTTAGAGAGTGTCACAATTTATGATTCACAGCCATGTAGCATCATCAAAACAATATTGTTAAAAGATGGCAATCTTTGGGAAGCTTTGTAAAATATTCCATCTTGAATCTATGTAATTTGTACTTGGAGCACTTGTGAGCTTTGCGTGTTTCTCTGGGACTATATGAGATCATGGCATATTAGCAGGACAGACATTCTCTTCCTATTCAGTTCAGCTACTTATCCATCTAGTATGTGTGCAAGATGTAGATACTGAGGCTATAAACTGTTTTGAGTTCACCTCAATATAATCTATAAGCATTAGGGGAAACATCACAATTACCCTTATATCTGGACTCCATAAACTATCCTCCATGACACTGGCAAAAACCATTGGTGAGCATATGTCTCTTTGTTTTATGACTCACTTGATATTAATGATCACAGGATCAACTTGCAGGACCAGTGACCAGCAAGGTGATAGACTAGACACTTTCTCCAGGTCACATTAACACTCAAAAAATAAAGAAGAATTATGAACATGCAATGGAATAATTTAGTTAAATCCACAGGGCAAAAAATCCCAAGAAGGTAAAAGCATTATGAATTAATACTAGAAAACATTAGTCTTTAACGAACTCACTCATCACTCCTTTCCTACTAGCCTCCATGATCCAATAGGAATGCATGATCCAATTCTTAGGCTAGTACCTGTGACACACACAGAGATTCCTCTCTTGCTGCCAAAATCTTGCTAGCACCCCACCCACCACCCTATCTACCTTTCACCCATGATATGGATTGAAAGGTTCAGTCAGAATCTTCCCAGGCAAAGAAGCAAAGGAAAAGATCCAAAGGAGGAAGGATGGCAGGAGTTATTGAAAAACTTTGCAGTGGGCCAGAAAGAAAAGGGACTAAAATACAAAAGGAGCCAGTCCCAAAAGATACTTGGAAAAGGATCAAGGACAGTGAAAAGTATATCTTGCAACATGGGAGAAGTTTGAGACAGGCTTGGAGACCAGCCCTCAAAATGTGAACACATTCAATTATTTCCCAATACTCCCCTCCTTTTTAGACTCACCACTACCTTCCCTCTGGTCTTGATAGTTTCTTTGTTGTGATTAACAAATTTCTATACCAAAGCCTTCGTTGTGTACTGGGGATGGGTAATGGGAGGGGAGAGTCTGTGTGGGACTGTGTATTTATATCCAACTCATTTTCATCATATTCTGATAAGAGTGACGTTCATGTGATCTACACTTCCCTTAACTCTTCCTCCATGTTTATATGCTCTTCTTCTCATATATCTCAATTATTTGTAAATGCATATCTTCATTTTTTTTAAAAGCAAATCACCACATATTTATATTTCATATATGCTTGCATATGTACAAGTTGTTTTTTTAATTATTAATTTTATTCTGAACTTAAGAAATAACACAAGCATTTCTATAACATAGTAGAATAGGATAAAAAAAGATTATTGCACATGAAACTGCAAATCTATTGTGTACAACTTGCAATTCCTTTTAAACACATAATAAATTTATTACATAACTTTCTCTTTTTTTAACTTTTTTATTTCCTTCCCCTCCTCTGCCCTAAAGATGGCTATCATTAGACACAAATATATACACAGACACAAATGTATATAATATATATGTTATGTATGTATAAAATCATTCTATACATACTTCTATTTGTCCATTTTTTTCTCTGAATGCATGTAATATTTTCTTTCATAGGTCTTTTGCAGTTAATTTGGATATTTATCATAATCAAAATCAGGCTAGCAGTCTGAGCACTTTCCTTCAAATGGAGGTTCTGGGAAGAACTGAGGGTGAAGAAATGAGTATAAAAAGAGCAAAACAGAAAAAAAATAATTAAGATGAGATCCAACAAAATGGTCTGAATGAAGAAGGCATCTCTTCTAGTTGGGTAAGATGTGAGTGAGGAATATGCAGAACGGCATCAGAGAATGATTCGTAGAGGATGTAACACATGAGCTAGGCCTTGAAGAAGGAGAAGAATTTCTAATAGGAAGACAAGAGAAAAGAATTCATTTCAGATATGGTGGATATCACGTGCAGAAGCATAGAGTTGGGTGTGTATAGGAGGAATGGCCATGTGTCCAGTTTATTTAGACTATAGGTAAACTACTTGAAAGACAGCAATATGAAACTGGACTCTCCTGTATTATAGGTATCTTCCTTCTGAAAGCATCTTCTCCCTTAGATATACTAGTTTCATGCTTCCACAATAAACAAACATTTGAAAATTAATATTTATAAGAAATGTAATTTACCAAAAGGATTAATAATCTAAATAAGGAATAGATTACAAAAGCAAAGCAGTCCAATTTTCTTGTTTTGTTGACAAAAGTATTTATGAAGTGTATATATTCTAATAAGTGGAAAAGAGACAAATAAATGTTTTTTTCAAAACCCAGTTGTCTTCAAAATTAATAGAAGGACATAAATAAAACAAATACTGTTTCATTTCTTCATTCCCCTCTGGTCTCTATTCTTGATTCTCTGAACTTCTTTCTCTACCATGCCCCACTCAGATACCTTCTTTCCTTTTTTCCCCCTCCTCTACTCTTCAGCTTCACATTTTACCACTTAAACTATTTAATTTTTTTTCCAATTGCATGTAAAATTTTTAATATTAGTTTTTTAATTTTGCTTTCCAAATTCTCTTCCTCTTTGTACTCCCTCCCTTGAGAATGCAAGCCATTTGATAGAGATAATATGTGCCTTCATGCAAAACATATTTCCATATTAGTCATGTAGTAAAAGAAAACATAGACCAAAAAAATGTTAAAGAAAGTTTTTAAAACTATGTTTTTATCCAAATTCAGACTTCATCAGTTCTTTCTTTGAAAATGGGTAGCGTTTTGCATCATCAGTCCTTCAAAATTGTATTAGATTATTATGTTGTTGAGATAGTTATGTCATTCACAGTTGATCATCATACAATATTGCTGTTACTATGCCTGGTTCTGCCCAGTTCACTTTCCATCAGTTCATGTTAAGTCTTTATAGGTTTTTCTAAAAGCATCTTGGTTATTGTTTCTTAATACACAATAGCATTCCATCACAATCATATACTACAATTTGTTCAGCCATTCCCCAGTTGATAGATATCCCCTCAGTTTCCAATTCTTTGCCACCTCAAAAAGAGCTGCTATAAATATTTTTCTGCACATAGGCCCTTTTTCTTTTTTTTCCATCTCTTCGAATACAAATCCAATAGTGCTATTGCTGGGTCAGAGGATATGAGTACTTTTATAGCCTGTTAGGAATCATTGCAAATTGTTCTCCAGAATTATTGGATCAGTTTTCAACTTCCCCAACCAGCTTCCCTTTTTATATTGTCTTCAAAAATTAAAATATCAGCTCCTTAAGGGCAGGGACTCTATTTTTGCTTGCATTTGTATTCTGAGTGTCTAGCACAGTGCTTGACATATAGTAAGGGCTTACTATATGCTTGTTGACAACTTGAAGTGACTACTAGACTTTAACTTTGAAAAACAAAGACATTTTTCACCTTTTATCCTTAGCATTTAGCAGAGTGCCTTAAACATAATCAATGAAACATATCTGAAGATTAGCAGATCTATGAGTATGACTAATGAATCCCATTTTTTGAAAGCTTTGACAAACCTCTGCTAGATTTCTGGGGACCACTGAATCTTTGCTACTAAATTATAGAAATAATAAATAACCGGGGAGTGGTACACTTCTGCATACTTCTTAACACCAGTACTGAACTCTTTCCCAAAGGAGAATAAGCCTTCACTAGTATGAGTAGAAAAATTACAGATTAAGTACCACACTTGTCAGCAGTGGGAATGCATTTGTTAATGAATTGTTCTTAAGAACTGAATCACCAGTCCCTCATGAAGGGGAAGAAACCCACCTTGGCCCTGACCAAGCAAGGCTCATCAAGAAGAGGTTTCATGGGAGAGAAAGTTCTCCAAAAATGTTTGCTTCTATCACTGGTCAAACTCTTCAGAAATTCCCAGAAGAAAAGGAAATAGTCTGAGCAGACAAGTTTTGGTTATGTTAGTATTTAACTATGTAAAATCAAAAACAAGAGTTTTTACTTTTGATTGATACACATCTGGGAGCAGTCATTTCTTGACTCACATTGAGAATACAATTTTTGGAAGTACCTAAACATATTCTTCCAGAATTCATGCAGTGAATAGTCATAAGGAAAAGAAGAATACAGATTCCTAGATAAACAAATCTGAATATAGTTTTTAGTTTATTGTCACCTTAGCATGTGACTATTCTTTGGCTATTTAGGGAGATTTAGTTAGAATCTAATCTGAAAGAGTCAACTACAAGTTTAATGTTCCAAAATGACCGCAATGCCAAAGGTTCTTTACCATAGATCTTGTCAATCACCAATTGGGTGTGGGATAAGGAAGACACTGAGCACTCTCAGGACACATTATCTATAACATATTCATTTTCTTAAAAGATGATGCTTAGCAAAGTGTACACATTGTCTAATGCTCTAGATAATTTCTGTTAGAGTGTTTCGACCCCTTTTCTTGTTTCCCGTCTTTTTATAGATGATAGATTTACTTAGCATAAATCCATAGACAAGAGGATCTTTCTTGGATTAGATGGTTTTACTACCTAGCTTATGACTTATGGTTGGTTATTACCTAAGTAATAAAAAAATGCAAATCCCTCAAAAATACACAGATTTTCTTTTAGTCTTGTTATAGGAAGATACAATCAACATACAAGTCATTTCTATAGTAAGATAATTTATGTGTGGAGGTAGTAAGATGACATTTGTATCTTCTTTCAAGTCTGAAAGAGAAGGCCAAAAATAATTTTGTTGTTGCTGTACTTACTATGAGGACAGAATTAGAAGGGACATTAAGAAATTGTCATTGGCCTTTGAGCAGATGATGACTTAAACCAACAAGGAGAAATGTTTATCTACTCTATTTGAAGAGCACCAAACATGGAGCCCTCAAGCTCCTTGTTATGATTAGCAACAACTAGCTCTAGGTCAATTTCTGTTTATAGATTCTGGACAATAAATTTTTAACCCAGGGCCTTATTGTCATTCAATCAGTCCATAAGTCAGTCAAAAATCATTTATTAGGTTTCAGATGCTGTGCAAAGAGGAGCAGCTAAGTGACCTAATGGAGAGAGTAACAAGCCTGGAATCAGGAACTTATCTTCCTGAGTTCAAATCCAACCTCAGATGCTTACTAGCTGTGTGACCCTTGTCAAGCCACTTAACCTTGCTTGCCTCAGTTTCCTCATATAAAAAATGAGATGGAGAAGGAAATGACAAACCACTCCAATATCTCTTCCAAGAAAATCCAAAATGGGGTCAGGAAGTATTGGACATGACTGAAAAAATGTCTGAACAATAATAACAAACTGTGCTAAGTGGTAGACATAACAAAGGCAAAATCATGGTCCCTCATCTCAGTGAGCTCACATTTTAATAGAAGAAATAAGATGTAAATATAACTATGTACATATGGCATATATAGATGGAAGTTAATCCAGTGGCAATATATGAGGGTTGAAGGTAGGGAGAGAACCAGGGAGTTTTTTTTGCAGAAGGTAGGTTTCAGCTGAGTCCTGAAGGAAGCCAAGAAATGTAAAAGTTAAGAGGAGACAGGAATCTAGGCACAGGGGAAGGGCCAGTACAAAATCAAGAGATGGTATGTTGTGTGAAGAGCAGCAGTCGGTCATGTAGCTCGAGCATAGAGGACGTAAAGTTAAGTTTTAAGAAATGTAGGAAGGGGTCGTTATAAAGATTCAAATACTGAAAAGATACAAAATATGATATATATTAGAAATATGAGAAAAGGCACAAAATATGTTACTGAATTAAATTAAATAAGCTCTGAGAGGAACATTGGACTAAAATCAAAGAAATGTTTCCTCCACTTGACCCTGCTACAAATGTCTATATGACACTAGAAAAGTCACATCACTTTGTGGGCTTTAGTTTTCTATTCTGAAAAATTAATTTTAAGGTCCCTCCCAGCTATGATGCTATTATTCTAATTTCTTAAACCATCAGAGAATCAGTTTCCTTATCTGTAAAATGGGTAGGATAATATATTACCTACTTCATGGAAGTGTTCTGAAGAAAGCAGTATATCAAAGTTAGATTGTTAGGAGTGACAGTAGTAGTAGGAGCACCTTTCTTGAGTCATTATGTGGAACTATGGACAAGGTATTTCTGGATTGATCAGTCAGTCAATCAATAAACATTTATTAAAACTAGGTTTTGTGTGTGTGTGTGTGTGTATGTGTGTATGTTTTCCAGGTGCTGTGCTAAGTGATAAGGATACAAAGAAAGGTAAAAGATAGTTTCTGCTCTCAAAGTGTTCACAGTCTAATGTTGGAGAAAACATGCAAGCAATTATGTCCAAACAAGCTACATATGAGATTTTTTAAAGAAAAGTTTTACTCTATTTAGCTGCAAAAATTTACTTCCTTTACTTCCTGAACTAGATTACTGAATTACAACATACGTGAGGGTGTGTAAGGTGTAAGAATGGAAAGGTAGTGAGGGATTATATAGGACTTGATAGATACAAGAAAGTTTAAGGATCAGAATCTTTCACACTATTTTCATTGACCATAAAATGCTAAGAACATAATAACTTTAATAGTTACCTTCACTTAAAAAGTTTTCCTGTCCAAAGATATTCATAAAGATTGTGGTTATTTCATGATGGTATAAAAGTTATATCTTATTTTTATAATTTTAGTGGATGCAGTCATCTCATCCTAATGAAATTTACATCTATTAGCACTTTGGTTGGTTGGTTGGTTGTAGTCCTACATTCTCCAAGAGGACCAAAATGACATCACTATGATAAAGTGAAGTTTTGGTGTGTCCGACTGTGGCTAATCAGACCAATACAAGCCCAAAATGCTCTACCACAAGTTGGGCACAGATAGTCCATGTGAATATTTGGGGTGGATACTCCAAAACTGTGCATCCTATGTTTACTTTGTGCTGTCTCAATTCTGCTTTGCTCATAGAGCAAAGCACACTTTCTGATGTAGGCATACCATGCTAAGCAGTGCTGTGCCAGTGTGTCCCATGTTGCATGGTCAAATCCGAAGTTCTTGAGAGTGTCCTGGTATCACTTCTTCTGACCACCATGTGATTGTCTGGCCCATGCGAGTTCTCCATAACATAGTCTTTTTTGGCAAGCATACATTTTGCATTCAAACAATGCAGCCAGCCCATCAAAGTTGCACTCTCCGACACATAGTTTGAATACTTGGCAGTTCAGCTTGAGCACGTTGGTTAAACTGGGACTGAGCCATACATAAGGAAAAAGATTTAAACCAATTACTATATAGAAGTAGCTATATGGTGTAGTGGATAATGTAGCAAGCTAGTCAGGAATACCTCAGTTCAAATTCAGCCTCGGATAGTTAATAATCATGTGACCTTAAAGAAAATGTAAAATGAAGAGGTTGTCATGGGAATCAGATGAGATAATGTTTGTACAGCAATTAACATAGAATCTGGAACATAGTAGATGAAATATAAATGCTAGTTATTATGATGACTACAGGCAGCTATGTGGTACATTGGATAGAATGCTGGCCCTGGAGTCAGGAAGACTCTTCTTCCTAAGTTCAAATCTGGCCTCAGACAGATTATATTAAAAACTGTTGTTGTTTATCCTTCATCCTACTAGATGCATGACCCTGGGCAAGTCACTTAACCCTGTCTACCTCAGTTCTGCATCTGTAAAATAAGCAGGAGAAGGAAATAGCAAATCACTCTAGTATCTTTGCCAAGAAAGTCCCAAATGGGGTCACAAAGAGTCAAATAATTGAAAAATGACTGAACAACAACAAATTATTGCTGTATGGATTCTTGTGTATGTGCATACATTTTGAGAGTTGAGAGAACACTGGACTTGACATCTGGAGATTCAAGTTCAAGTCTCTTCTCTGATTTGTAGCACATGATATAAATGTGAACTATAGATTTTTTTTTATAGAAAACAGTTTACAATATTTGAGCTACATGATCATAACCAGGTGACTTTAACTATGCTGAGACTGTAAAATTGAAATAGCTTCAAATCTCACTCAAAACTGTGTTCTCAACCATTCTCTGTTATGCAACAATTAAGAAGCTTTGCAGATTCATATATTTTCTTAGGAAGGGCAATGAAAGCAGTAGCATCATTTGCTGAGGAAGTTTTCTGTTCTAACTTTCACTGATAGATCTTTCTTCTCTTTTGCTTCATATCTTCTGGTTTCTTGTGATGGTCCTGGGTCTATAGCTTTCTGAATATTATTAGTGATTTTTTTTTTGTTTTTGAGGATTTGATCTTCTTTTGATTTTTTTCTCTAAGGATGTTACAACAGAAAACCAGGAACTCATCACTGTTGTTGACAAACTTAGTTGCTGTGAACCATCAAACATTATATATCATGAACGTGAATCCGCTGAAATCCATAGCAAGATGTAGTATATTTGTGATATATAAGACACCATTTTCTGAGAGTAGATTGTGAGCATTCTGCTTTGGAACACTGAGCTGCAGATTGTATTAAAAACTGTTGTTGTTTATCCTTCATTCTCAAAGATCAGCGATATCATGAGGATGAGGTTTTGATTGTACATGAACTGGATTTAAGTGAGGCAGAGCTACAAACAGTTGTCAGCCTCACTCTCTCTCCTCCAGAATCATCAAAGTCCAGAGGCAAGACAAAAGTCAAGATGATTGGCAATGGCCCAAGATGCAGTGGGTGACCTTGGTCTTTATAAATTAAGATCTTTCCCTAGTCTGTTTGTCTGAGGCAACGCCCATTCAATGACAAAGGGCTTGGTAAGAATTTAGACAAAAGATAGCCTAACTGACCATCACAAAATTATCAGTCTCAGATTATATCTTGTTCTGGTCCCCTTGATCACCCCACCCTCCTTCTAGTAAGTATACTAAGTAAGTTTGCAAATAGCCAGTATAAGGTAGCAGTACTAGGAAGTAAGGTTGCAAAGATGAACCTCAAAGTCATGTAGAAACCATCCTAAAGATCAAAGGAGAATATTTTACAAATCATGTCATATATTAACCAAAGGTCACATCCTAGTAGCATGTGCTGAATCAAGGGAAGACTTTACCATCAGATTTTTGGTCCTATGATACATAAATCTAAGACAGCTTCCAGAAGAACACCAAATGGTGATGATAACTTTGAGATGACAATGGATATGTTAACTTTAAAGTGTTACTGACAACTTTGTGATTTGGCTATATTACTGAACCAACCCCAAAGTAATAGACATAAAAGTTAATGTTTCCCCACAGACCCAATAAAAAATAAGACTTTAAACTCCTGTCCCCTACCCAGTCCTCTTCCATTTCCATTGGGTCCATGTTGCCAAGTGTTTCTAACCCATGGTCACATGAGTGAAACTCTGATTCTCTGTTTCCCCATCCTCTTCCCCACCACTATCCACCCTCTTTAACCACCACATCCCCTATCCCCAAACTGTCTGTCTGAAACACTATCTATACTTGTATCTGCACTGTCTGTACTATATTCCCCATACACACTGTGCCTTACTTAAATGTGATTGCTGTCTCATTTCCCAATGCCATAGTGATCTTTCCCAATGATTACCCAAAGAACTAGATATGCCTGCCCCATTTCATAATTTTACAAATTAGCTATCAATTCACAAAAGATGGCACTTAAACTGGACCTTAATTGATGGGTACAATATTAACAAGTAGAAATGGGGAGAGGAAGATATTATAGGTATGGAGAAAGCACAAAGACTCGAAGTAAAACATCTTGGGGTACTGATTAACCTGGTATGTCCAAAGCATAAAGTATATACTGAGATGTAGTATGAGATAAAGCTGGAGAGGTAAATTGGAAACCAACTACAAAAAGTATAGAATTTCAGATTAAGGAGTTTGATCTTTATCAGTAGGCAAGGCTTCAATTAATGAGTTATTTCAATAGTCCATAGGAGGAGGAATAAGAGATTGGACTTGAATGATGGCAGCGAGAAGGGTAAAGAAAGGAGACAGAATTAAAAGAATGTAGTATGTGATCATATTTATGGGACATGAGAGAAGATTCAGAGATTACAGGCATCAATGAATGAAAGAACGTCAGAGATAGGAACATCAGGACTGGATGCAGATTTAAGGAAAATGATATATTCAGTTGTAACCACACAGAGCTGGAGGTGTTTGGGCATATCTATTGTACAGTATGCAGTAGGAACCTGAAGCTCAGGAGAGGCATCAGAGATAAAGACTTCAGAGATGGCTGTATATAAAAGTGGTTGTTGAAGCCACTAGCATAAGTGATATCTGTTGTTCAAAAGTTAGAGAGAGAAATGAGAGGACTGCAGTGCTTTGCCTTGAAACATATCAAAGGCTCAAGATAAAAAAAGACAAAAAGTGAGTAGCTCAAGATGCATAATGAGAATTGAAAGTAGAGTGTTATGATAAATGAAAAAACAGAAAGTATCAATTCAATTCAACAAGCATTTATTAAGTTCTACAGTGTGTCTGGCACTGTTCTCAGTTCCTCAGTTCCTCAAGTGAATGATAAAATATTCAATATTCAAGTGAGCAGTAAAAAAACAACTCCACCAAATTCTTTCTTTGCCAGCCTTCCATTTTGCTGCAACCTACTTCTGTTTTCATTTATGGCAACAACAGCAAAGTTATTTGTAGCATTTAATCCCTCCAGCAGTATGCCTAATCATTGGTCATTCAACAAGGATCTCACATTCTGAGAGCACATACAGACAGACACAGTGGGAAATGCAGGAAGATACAGGAGCAGACAAAGAGAGAACATACAAAGAATTTACTAAGTACTTATGTGCCAGTCACTTTGGTGAGCCCAGGGGAGGAGGAAACAAACCATGCTCCCTCCAGGAACTCAAATTCAAATAGGGGAAGACAACACACAAAGAGAGTGCGAAAGTGGGATTTGGGAGTATGAGTTATGAGGTGGGGATCATCAGGAAGAGGCATGAACATCTGATTCTGACCAAGATATCAAAGCTAAACTGTCAGAGCCCAGAGCCTTAGATGGAGAATACAGCATTCCAGTGGGGACAGAAGAACAGGATATAAGAATGATGGCTGGAATAGAGGAACCATGGTGTAGAGATGGTCAGGGGAGAGAGCCAAGAGTCCAGTTTTAGAGGCTGTTCCATCCCTTAACACTTCTTGCCTAGACTAGTACAATAGCTTCCTAATTTGTCTCCCTGACTTGTCTTTTCCCCATCCTAATTCATCCTCTACAAGGCCACCAAAGCACTTTTCCAAAATCATAGGTCTTTACGAAACTTCTTAGGAACTCTGGGTCTCTACTACTATTAGAATAAAAAGTATATGCATATGCTTATGTATATATACATATATGTATTATGTATATATGTATGTATACACGTATATGTATATGTGTATCATGTATATATGTATATGTGTGCTCTGTGTGTATATGTGTTCCTCTGGAATTTAAAACTCTTTACAAACTGGCCCCTTTCCTACTTTTCCTGGATTTTTACACATTCCTGCCCTTCAGGCCCTCTCCAGTGCAGTTATCTTGGCTAATACTCCTCCTGTTCCTCACACAGAGTTTTCTGACCCTAATTTCTGTGCCTCTTCACCATGATCTCACTTTATCTTTGGCTGTCCCTGGTTTCCTTCAAGATTCAGCTTCTATGAAATCTGCCAAAACCTTTCCTGGTCCTCACTCCACTCCCAGACCCCACTGACATCTCTTCTAAGCTTATTTTATGTCTCTTTTAAAAAAATATTTATTTTTTTTTTTGTTCTCAACGGACACTTGCACAAGATTTTGAGTTCCTAATTTTCTCCCCATCTCTCCCCTCTGCCCATCCCCAGACAGTATACATTGTGATTACCATTTCCCCCAATCTGCCCTCCCTTTTATCACATTCCTCCCTTCTCTTATCCCCATCCCCTCTATTTTCTTACCCCATTGCCTATACATCTTATTTCCCAATGGCATGTAAAAACAATTTTAACATTCATTTTTAAAACTTTGAGTTCCAACTACTCTCCCTTCCTCTCTCCTCACCCATTCCCACTGATAAGACAAGCAATTCAATATAGGTTATACATGTGTAGTTATGCAAAATATTTTCCTAACAGTCATATTGTGAAAGACTATATATACTTCCCTCCATTCTACCCTGCCCCCCTTTATTCTATTCTCTTCTTTGACCCTATTTCTCCTCAAAAGTGTTTAATTCTGATTACCACGTCCTCCCATTTGCCCTTCCTTCTCTCAGTGGATCCCTGGAAGGGCATTACCACTCAAAGTTCACTAGGTTTCCCATCATGAGAGCAGCAATTACTTCTGTAAGATTTTTGGAATGAGTAGAGGGAAAGTACATTGCAAAGAAATTATAAATAAATTTATAAAAATATAAATTATAAATGCATTTATTAATCCCCATCTCTCCCCTCTGCATAATTAATGCATAAATTATAAATAAATTTATAAAAATATAAATTATAAATTATAAATGCAAAGAAATTAAATAATATAAACAACAACGTGGAATAATGGAAGAAAATAATATAGGCTAACAAGGCAGAGCCATTAAACTCTATTAAGGGATTAGTTGTAAACACTACTTTTACCAACATTGAATGACTGGCCAAGCTATTAAAACCTGGCTATATCTTCCTGTTCAAACTTTTTAGGCCAACTGATCACTTTGCCCATTAGGCATGGGGTCAGAAGTTTGTTATATACATGCAATTCCACCAGATACTATAATGACATGGGGTTGATTAGGGCCAATTTTGAACTTGGATATTCATCATAAACTGAGCTTTCCTTGAACTGCGTTCAGGTTATCAATAATAGTAACTAGCATTAATATAGCGCCTATTATGTTCCAGGCATTGAGCTAAGCACTTTGAACCTCAAAACAACACTGGGAGATGCTGTTGTTACTATTTTATGGTTGATAAAACCAAAGGAAATTTAGTTTATTTATTTATTCTTATTTTATAGTTGAGGAAACCACTGGTTAAGGGACTTGCCCAACTAATAAGTGTCTGGGACTGGATCTGATCTCCAGTCTTCCTGACCCCAAGCCCAGTGCTCTATCCTCTGTGCTATTTAACTGACTGAAAAATAATCATGAATAATTCTATAATATTTTGAAGTTTGTGCATATATAAAATCTCATATGATCCTCACAACCCTATGAGGTAAGTGCTACTATTATTCCCATATTACAGCTAAGGAAACTGAGGCAGAGGTCAAGTCACTTGTCAAAGGCCACACAACTAGTGTCAGAGGTCAGATTTGAACAGTGTTTCTGATTGCAGGTCTGACATTCTATCTACTGTGCCATCTAGCTGCTATTTTATAAATTCCCCATTACAAACCAACAATATCAAAAGAACTGTGCCCTTTTTACCCATCTGAGAAACATAAGGAGTCAGAAGAAAAGCTGAGATATTCCCCTTGTAGATTTTCCAGGTGAAAATGGATATGTGAAAGCCTAAATGAAGAAGAAAAGTAATGCTACATCTAGCATATAAGGGAAGAGAAAATAAGGACATTGGAAAAAGGGAGAGTAAATGCAATTAAGAAGGTTTGAAAATGAATTATCATTTAATTAATAAGCATTTATTAAGCACCTTTTATGTACCATACCCTGGGAAGACAAATATAAAAATGAGATAATCCTTAGCTTCAAAAATATTAAATTCTATGGGGAAAACAACATGTCCATGCATGAAGATATGCAAAATCTATACAAAATAATTATAATTTCAGAGGAAAGGCACCAAGTACTAGGGGATCAGAAAAGGTCTCTTGTGTAGCATCTAAGCTAAACTTTGAAGAAAACTAAAAATGGGGACGAGTCTATGTAAAGAGGATATGGGCAGTGAAATGAGAAATGAGAATAAAGACAGAAAAATTGAAGAGAGAGAGATTAGAAACAAAAGTAGAAAAAGACCTCAGACTAAAGAAAGGACAAGGAGATGCCCTTGATGTCTTAGTTCAATCAATTCATGAATACCAAAAAGCAAACCAAATGGGATTATGCCTATCTCCCACGAAAAATAGTCGTATTGATGTCTTCTTATAATGCATTCATTGGTTTATGAATCCACCATATTGGTTTATGAATCCACCTTTTTCCAGTGTGCATCACAGACTGAGTTAGTGTCCCAGGATATATCATTTGGCCTTTATATTTCTGACCTAAACAACACATGTAAAATCACTTGTAACAAGTTAAATCACTATTGATCACATGTCTCTGAAGGCTCATTGACTCATGTCAACCCCTGCTTTAGTTCCAACTCTGGCTATGGAACTTCTAAACTGGAGGGGTTCAATAGAAATATAATGTCATGTCTAGGTCATTTCCATCCACCATAGATGTTGCTCATGTCACCTGTATTTGTTGTAGATGCATATAAAGTTTTCTCCAAAGAGAATGTGAGCATACCAACAAGTTCTTAGACAAACCTTGTTGTCATCTATCCTTAGTTCATGAACAAAGCCAAAGGTTAGAACGTTAGAGCATATGACAAGGAGTTAGCAAACAAATATCCTCCTACTGGGTTTAGAGTGTTTTGTAGGCATTGTGGAAAAATACTAAGTTCCTTCCCATTGTATATCTTGTAATCCAACATCCTAAATGAAGCAATCTGAGAATTATGGTCTTTTGGTACACACAATAAAACAAAAAGTCAGAATACAACTCTTTTGGAAATCATGTATCATGAGGATATGTCAGTATGACAGTTTTTCATTGGTAGTAAGCACATTTTTCTTCCTATATAACTTGCTTTTGGGTATTCATGGAAAATTTCCAAGTTGGCTGGACATCAAAAATAATTCCTTATCTTCATTTAATCTTTCTTTCCTACTTTGGTTCATAGTTCTCAATCTGCTTTCTATAACCATTTTTCTCTATTCAATTTTCATTTACTTTCAGTGACCATATTGTGTTTGCACTCTTCTTCTAGATTGTAATGTCATACCAAAATTTTAACTCTAACTCAAGGACAGGCATCAATTTCCTGAAAAATCCTCATTAGACTCCATACTGTCTAAGCTCTGTCTTCTCTTTAATTGGTTTACTTGTGAAGAAGCAATTTACTTTACAACATCTTTGCATAGGTTGAAGGGTTTATGACCATATGGTATTGATGAAGAGTTTTAAGATGCTTTCAGGTTTGCTTACTGGCTTAAGATTCTTCACATTTTCAGAACTTATTTACTTTTAAAAGATGAGTTTAAGTATTCAATCTGAGCCCATACTTATTGATTTAACATACCATCAAATGAACACTTTATATAACACAATATATAAATCAAAGTAACCCATTTGACCAGCTAAAATAATGTGAAAATGATCAGATTATTTTGTTTACATGAAAATGTCATGTAAATTCTTCTCACAGGATGTCTGAGCATTTGCGTAGATCTGGTCTAGTGACACATATATTACATACACTTCATTTTTATAGAATGATAGTCTAGTCAATAAGCATTTATTAAGCACCTACTACATGCTCACACTGTCATTTTAAGCACTATGGATACAAAAGCAAAAGCACTAGCTGGGCTGAATGGGAGGCGAGGTGGGCGTGGAAAGGAAACTCAGAAGTCAAGTAACTGACTGGGAAAATGCCCAGAAAAGGGGGAAAAAAATAAGACCTCAGAAGGTTACTTTCTTGGGGAACCGGTGTCTCCCCCCATCCCTTTGGATGAGGAAGAACAAGGCATACTGCCAGAGGAAGTCAAGGGCCCTCCCTCCAAAGGGGAATTAAACTTGGCTCAGGAAATAGAAGACCTTAAAAAACAAGTTAGCAGCTTAGTAAAGGAGAACCAAAAAAACACTAAGGAAAATAGCAGCTTTAAAAAGAGGCTAACTCAAGACCTAGGCTGGGGTGGAGAGGACTCTCAGAAGTCAAGTAACTGGCTGGGAAAATGCTGAGAAAAGGGAAAAAAAATAAGACCATAGAAGGTTATTTTCTTGGTGACCAGAGAATTGCGCCATTCCTCTCTGAGGACGAAGAGATATGCTTACCATCAGGTAAAGACATAGGAGTCAAGGCCTCTGTATCCCAAATATCTGAAATAGATACCCCATGGGCTCAGGCCATGGAGGAGCTCAAAAAGGAGTTTGAAAATCAAGTTAGACAGGTGGAGGAAAAACTGGGAAGAGAAATGAGAGAGATG
>CM053772.1:104744743-104765131 GCA_028658325.1 Potorous gilbertii | reverse complement strand
AAAATTATCTTGCCCTGCAAGAAAAGAGAGAAGATGGGGATAGGACAGGGGTGGGGTGTGATGGAGGGGAGGGTACATTGAGGGAAGGAGTAACCAGAATGCAAGGTATTAGGAAGTGGGGGGAGGGGGGTGATGGGGAGAAAAATTGGTCATGTTACAAAGTGAGGTAAAAGCAATTAGTATTGAAACAATAGACTGAATTAATTACTGAGAATAAATCAATGACATCTTCAGTTTGGAGAAAAGAATTTCAGTCTAACTTTCCAAGAGGAGGGTAACCTCTGATAAAATTTGGCATTGATGGAAAAGTCAAGGTTTTAATGGTAAATTTGATTATATGACTGCCATTTAATCAGGAACTAGAACATGTATAGAAAGATATCTAAGCCACTTAAGACGCCTAAAAGATGTTCCTTAGCTAAAGTGAAACTATAATCATGTTTTAAACCTGTTTATAGGAGCTTGCCATTTTTAGATGCTATGGGACTATTAAGTGACTGTTCTTCTGAGTCTAACTCCAGGCATGGGAAGGAAGAAAGGTGACCCAAGCCTCCATTACATGATTTCACTATGCTCATGAGATGCTGGTATGAACTGCATGGGTGATCTCAAGGGAAGAGTGGGAGAATAGCTGTTCAGCATGGGCTGAGGTGGGATTCTCCTGACTCAATTTCCCCACTGACACCTGGCAGACTTTAAGCCTGACTGAATGCAAGTGGACAATCTACTCCTGCCTGGAATAGATATGAAGTTAGGGAGATATTGTTTCCCTGCAATGTCCCTACTCTTGGTGGCAATTTCCTATAGTCAAAAGGTTTGTAAGCTTAATACCAGATCTATTCAATTTGGGTAGAGGAATATCTGAGGCTGTCTAAAATTAAGCTATATAAAGCCATAGGACTTTAAGTCCTATTAAGTTAGGGTCCTTTTATTCTTAGTAATACTGTGGAGATAATTAGATCAAGAGATTGTGAAGTTAGCAACATAAATATTATCTGTGTCTCAGTTGGTTAATGTTTAAAAAAAAATTCTTTTGTAGTCCATATTGTAAATGCTTTAAAAAGATGTATCACCTGACTAAAAGTTTGAATTGCTTTATCTGTTATAAACTGTGTTAAAAATTAAAAAACAAAATAAAAAAACACCTAACCCTCAGTTGCTCATTGTTTGAGTTTCAAGGCTCAGAGTGTAAATAGCAATTGTTTTTGTTCTGGCCAGAAACTCCAGGCCTTCCCCTCCCAGATTGATTCTTTTGTGAAAGCAGACTAGGTCATCTTCTGCCTCAATTTTTACCTAATCTTTATGATTGAATGGGTATTGCCTCAGACAACTAAGACTTGGGAAAGATCTTAGCTTACAAAGGTCATAGTCTCCCACTGCATCCAGGGTCATCACTGGTCATCCTACCTTATGTCTAGGCATTGGACTCTGGAACTGGAAGAAGAGAGTGAAGCTGATGACTTTGCACAGCCCAACTCACTTAAATCCAATTAACTTGCAAATCAAGATACTATCCTCCTCATATCATTGGTCCTCTTTGAAAACAAAGGACCAGAAACAACAACAAGCAAAAGTAATACAAGAGAACCCTATTATGATACTGGCAGAGGAGAGACAGATAACATAACCTCGCTAAGTTACAGTGAGAGGGGTACACTATACAGGTAGGAAAACATGATTTGCCATATGTATGTATGCATATCTATATGTGTATGTATATAGATATTAATATATGTGTGTACATATATATGGACACACACACACACACACACACATATATATATATATATCTCCAAAATCATGAATAGTAAGATGCTTTTTAAAGGTAATTTGATTGTCCCTGTAGTATGCCAACCATTTATGAAATAGACTATGACTACCTAGAAATTAGTCCATAATTTAACTCGTTTTGAAACTGTCTTCTAAATCAAACACTTATTCAGACCTCTGTATGCACCATAAATTAACAGTGGGTAAAATCAGTTAAATCAATTCACTACAACTCAATTTAACGAACATTTATTAAACCACTACCATGTGCAAGACACTGTAGCAGATGCTGAAGACACAGAGTTGAAAATGAAACAACCTTGTCTGCATGAAATCTACATTGTAATGAATAAAAACAAATGCAGAAAACTTGCTTCTTTTATCTGTATAACACTTTAGAATTAAAATGAGTTTTATATAAATTGACTCTGGCAGCTAGACTGCTGCTCAGAGGAAGCTAAGTGGTAGCCTGGTGTCAGGTAGACTTGAGTTCAAATGTGACTTCAGAAATATCCTGGAGAAGTCACTGACTCATTTTCCTCAGCTGTAAAATGGGGATCTTAATAGTATCTACCTCACAAAGTTGTTTTGAAGGTCAAATGAGATAATATTTACAAAGTTCTTAGCCCCGTGCCTGGCATGTAGTAAGTAGGTGCATAACAAACAACTGCTCCCTTGTTCTTGTATCTCTACCTTGTGAGATAGTAAGAATTATGATACACACTTTTACAAGGAGGATTTTATTCTCTTTCTCCAAGGCATAATTCATATATCACTCCTCAATAAAGTCTTTGCTGATCTTCTAACTAAAAGTGTACTTCCCTTGCTCTTCAAATTTTCCCAAAGTCAAAGCCATATTTAGGGCAGGGATATTGGGGATTTTCCTCAGAAAGCAAAGGCAACATTATCTTGGGCACACTTCCTCCAATGCTCAATTAGCTACTAATGGTAGTAACTTCATCCCAAATTCTCCATCTTCCTCCCTTAGCAGGCTAAAACCCTTCATAGTAACTCAGAGTATACTTTCTCCCCTAGCCTCCAGTTCTTGCTTCTCCCTAGCAATTATCAGTCCCTTATACCAACTTTTTTCCCCACTCAATATCCAATAGTATGGCTATAATCCTCTGATGTTTGCACTGTTTACCTCCCCATTGTGTATGAGAAGGAATGCCAACCAATGAAATTGCACAGTTCTGGTATGAGGGAGATAAGTACTGAAGAACAAACTGAATGATACATATAAATGAGTCTATGCTAATAAAACCTCAGAATACAGGTCTCTTAAATATCAATAGAAATTTTTTTATAGTAGTATTTCTCTGATTAAGTATTCTTGGGTGGACACAAAAACACCAGCTTCGACTGAATTCAATTCATCAAGCATTTATCAAGAACTTGTTCATTGCAAGGACCTCTATTGGATGCTGAGGGTGTAAATGAGAGTGAAAAGCAAGCTTGTCCTTGTCCTCCAAGAGCTTTTAGTTTAATGAGAAAGGTACACATGAATATGTACAAAATAAAATAAAATGAGATATGTATAAGTAAATATGTTAGTATGAAATGAAACAAAATGAGATATGGATAAATAACAGATATACCAAAAGCATTCTAAGTACAGCTATAACTAGCAATTTTTTACCCCTGAGGCAAGTAGAGATAGGAGGTTCAACCTGTAGTAAGATCCCAATAGTAGGAAGGCTGGTGTTCCAACTGCTTCCTTTAGTTCACTATTGAATCCTTTTTCTATAACTTCCCTCTTCGTTGGTTCTACTTCTGTCCTATGTAACCACAGAAAAGACACTTTTACCCTATAGAATGAGGATTTGGACCAATTTTGACATCCAAGTCAGGGTCTAATGGGCCTCAAAAACCACTTTTTTTGTAAACACCTCAAAAATCCCTATTACCTAGGACACACAAATATGTCAGTGATCTCTCTTTCCTTCTTTTTCAGGTTTTTGAGACTCTTTTCTGTTTCCAACTACTCTTCTGTTTCCTTTGCTGGAATATCTACATCTTGCCTCCTAAGCGTGGATATCACTCAAGATTCTGTCCTGGATCATATTCTCCTCTTTCTCCTCACCTTTCTTCTTGACCTAGCCTTTATCTCTATTCTCAGTTCCAATCCCACAAAACTAACTGCCTGTTGGATATCACCAATGGATGCCTTTCGGGTTTCTCAAACTTACCCCATCCAAAACAGAATTCATTATTTTTTCCCACCCTAAATTTACTGCTCTTCCAAAAGTTCCCCTTTCTTTTAAGAGTACAACCATCTTGTGAGAGGATTCTGGGAAGATGGCAAAGTAGGTCAGAAAATTCCAAGTTCTCAAGATTTTCCCCCACAAAAAAGTTAAAATGGCACCTTAGTATGAACAAAGTGTGGGTGGAGAGAAATAAGAAGCAGGGAAGCAATCCCAGTCTTCTTGGGGCAATTTAAGAAGATGGGGGAGGGGGAAATTCCAGGACTAGCTTTGATCCCAGTGAAGAGTAAACACCTCCAGGATAGTTTCTGTTTTAGCAACCAGCTTCAAGCCATTTAAACAAGTTTCAAACCCTGGGGTTAGTTGGTTTGAGAGGCTGCCAAAGCCCAGTCGTAGCAACTTTTACCCCCAGGAGAGTGAGGGGAGTTGGGCATTTGAGCCAAGGAGGATTGAGGGAACCTCTGCTGATCAGGAACACCAGACCCAGCTGTGCTCCTAAGAGAAGATTTGGCTTTGGTTCAGGCTAGAGGGAAGAACTGAAGATCTTGGGCAAGAGGAATCATTTCCTATACCCCAGGGGTAGAGGTGATTACAAAAATTACAAAACATGCACAGGCAAAGGAGAAAGAATCCAACTAGAGAACGTTATGATGGGAATAGAGAAGATCCAGGTTCATCTTCAGAAGAGGATACTGACTCAAAGAAACTCCCAAAGAGTACCCAGAAAGAATTCCTACAAAATCTTAAGACTTTAAAAATTAAATGACAGAGATGGATGAAAAACTTAAAAAAATAAGAATAATCCAAGAAAAACAAGGTTATAAAAGAAAGTCAACGAATTAGAAAAGGAGATGCAGAATCTTAAGGAAAAAAATGATACCTTGAATACTAGAATTCGGCAAAGTGAAGTCAGGGAAATTATAAGAGATGAAGAAGTAATTAAACAAAATGTGCATAATGAAAAAATAAAAGAGAAAGTGAAACATCGTGTAAGAAGAGTACAACCATCTTTCCATCTTTCCAGTCACCCAGATTCACAATTTTGGATTTTTCTTCAATTCCACACTTACACACACACACACACACACACACACACACACACTTTACACTTACACATACACACACATACACACACACACACACACACACACACACACACACACACACACACACTTGCTAGTCATATCTAGTCAGTTATCAAATCTTGTCAATTCTACCTCCACATCTCTCCTCCTACCACCTCCACCTACACAGCCACTACTTTAGTTATGGCCCTTATCATCTGAACAATTAAAATAGCTTCCTACAGTGTCCATTTCTAGTTTCTTCCTGTCTCTGATTCATTGTCCATTAGATTGTAAGCTCCTTGAGGACAGAAACTGTTTTTGCTTAGCTCTGGCACTTAAAAAATGCTGACTGGCTAACAGATCTGCCAAAATAGTCTTCCTAAAGTAGAGTTTTGACCATGTCATTTTGTTGTTCAAAAATTTTCAGTGGCTCTCTGTTGTCTCCAGGACAAAATATATACTTCACGGTTTGGCATTTAAAACCCTTCACAACCTGGCTGTAATTTACCTTTAAAGACTTATCTTACATTGCTATCCTTTAGATACTCCATATTCTAGTTCAAATGGTCTTATTTCAGTTCCTCTAATTTGGTATTCCATCTCCTGCTTCTGAGACTTGACATTCCCTGGCTTGAAATTCACTCTGTCCTCATCTCACCCTTTGTGGGAGAGGAGTCCCTATTCCCTATATCTCTAGTGAGATGGCAAATAGAGCCCTGGACCTGAAGTCTAGAAGATCTGGATTCAAATATGACCTCAGACAAGCGTCAGTCATAATAGCTGTGTGATCTTGGACAAATCATTTAATCACTTTTGCATCAATTTCTTTGACTGTAAAATGGGGAAATAATTGTACAGAGTTTTGTGAAATATTTGTTATGAGATGTACAAATGAGATATTTGAAAAATGCCAAGCACAATACCTAATACACAGTAGGCCCTTAATAAATGTTTTTTTCCCTTCCCCTTTCTTTCTTTTAATTTTCTTTTTATTTTAAAGTCTGTTTTTCTAAAGTAAATGTGGTTAACCCTTTCATTGCTGATCTGTGTTTTGTATTACTCAAGTGCAAGGAGAGAAAAGTTAATCAGGTAGGGAAAGTATTGAAGAGAGGAAAAGCTAAACATATTTCACAATTGCATTATGAATATTCACATGGCAATTTTTTGGACTAAAGGACTGAGCTAGAGAGAGACAGAGAGAAAGGTTTACTTTTGTAATTTCTCAGAACAAGAGGGAAAAATCCCAACCTTGATCTTTTTAAGCAACAACTTGGTTGGTATGAGACTGATATGAGAAGTGGAACCTCTTACTATTTTTCTTAATTACTTCTTTTCCTGAGGCCTGGTTTGGGGAAAAAAAACAAATCTTACAGGGAAGTGTTACAAAAATGGCTGAAAGCAAAGCCCAAAGGAGTAACCAGGACATAGTAATCTAATTCACATGACCATAGAGGGAGTCAGTGAGAGAGAGAGAGAGAGAGAGAGAGAGAGAGAGAGAGAGAGAGAAATTAGCCCTCCTTACCAGTATAACAAAACCTTCCCCCACACCTCTGCTAAATGTGTCCTTGGTCAACTGAATTTGATTTTCTTAGATGGGTCTGTTGTTTTTAACACCATCTCTTTCTCTCTGAATTAGTGTGGACTTTCACTGACTTAGAGAGAGATGGCACGAGGTCTTTCTTGTAACTTTTTGTTGAGCTGTTCAATGTAGGATTGGACATTTAGAGCTAGAAGGAACTTTTAGGCCATCAAATCCAAATACCTTATTTTGCCATAAGGAAACTAAGGCACAAGAGAGGTTAGTGACTTGTCTAGGCATAGCAAGGGTCTGAGTCAGAATTTGAGCTCAGGTCTTCCTATCTCTACACCCGTATGGTCTTGCTTTCTTGGATTTGCCATTGCTCCTCCTGAAATCAGTGTGGGTGGGGGAGAACAGGGAGTGGATATAGGTTCAAAATCCAAATTCTTTTTTCTGACCCTTGCCCATATCTAAAATGAATCATTTTTACATTTAATGGAATCTGGTATCTTCCAAGTCACCTTGACCATTCCACCTTTTCATGTGGAGATTTAGGGGTTCAAAGAAAGTTAGAATCCCTTAGCCTTGAAGATGTTCAATTAAGGAGCAATAAAGACTGCCTAGAGATGAGCTGAATACTAGAAGAAAAGCATAATAAATGGAAGGGGAAAATAGAAAATTTAAAAGGATAACTATGATATACTTGTGCTTAATTGGTCCAGACATCACCAATTGACCCTAATTTCTCATATTTCAATAGCAGGAAGATAAATTAGGGAGTGTTGTTTTTTTTTCAATTAACCTGAAATGTGCACTTTTTTCCTCTACATGTGAAAATTAATCATCTAGCTCAAAGAATGTTCAATTACTTTGCCCTCTGTTATCAATAAGATTTTTCTATAGCTATTTCTGTTAAGGGACTCCCTCCCTCTCCTTAAATAAAGGCACCTGAAACATCCTACTGAATATAAAACAACTTAGAGCAGTTTTCTAACCATTGCAGAATAAATTCTGCTCTCTGTCTCTGATTTTTTTTTCCTCTTCAACTTAGAATCTGCATTATAAACATTATAAAATAGTAATGCAGGGAAGGATATAGAGGAGAGAGTAGTTTAGGAAATAATGATATTTAGTCATTTTTAGTGTTAGAAAGTTTGTCTTCTTGACCACACAGGTCAGTTTAAATTAACTGGTGCAACATGATATCAATTACATACATATATATACGTATATAACATATACGTATATATATACATATATATATGATGCTATACAAAACATATTTCCTTATTCTCCATGTTGTAAAAAAAAAAAAGCAAGAAACATAAAGAAAGTAGAAAAAACATGTTTCGATCTTCATTTAGAGTTCATCGGTTCTCTGAAGGTGGACAGAATTTTTCATCATGGGTCCTTTGGAAATGTTTTAGATCATTGTCTTGATCAGAGTAGCTAAGTTTTCCACAAATGACCATCCTCAAAATGTTGCTGTTACTATTCACAATATTCTCCTGGCTCTACTCACTCCATTTTGCATCAGTTCATATAATTCCCAAACCTGCTGTCATTTCTTTCTTTGCTCTGGTCATATGAAAAAATGTGGGTTTCACTCTGTATTTTTAGTGTTAAGGTAGACTAAGAAAAAATAAAGCTTATTATTTAAAAGGGCTGTCCTTAACTGGTTCAGAAACCAGCAAGAGGAAATAGATGTTATTTGTTAATAGGAAAGAAGTATGTATCACTCCTAACAGAAGCTGAAGGGAAAGGAAAGCTGAGAAGGGCAAGGGTAGTTATCTAGTTCCATGCCTACTGTCATTCTTGACAATCATTTTTTTCTTATAATTTGTATCCCCAGCATCTAATATGCTTTGCATGTAGTCACTGCTCAATATAGACTTTTCCATTAATAAATTAATACGCATCATTTGTCACAGCCCAATAATACTCCATTATATTCATGGACCCCAATTTATCCAGCCATTCCCCAGTTCATGAGGAATGACTGTTTCTTTGCTACTGCAAAAGATGATGCTCAAACTGTTTTGGCCATTATTAGCTCTACCAAAAGAAATCTTCTGAAGCAACTCATTTCTTTCATTGCTTCCTTCTGCCCTGTCCCCATGGCCCTCAGGAGGGTCCATGTGTGGCTTCTGTACCACTCCATTTCAAGGTTAATATTGGAGATGTTTGCCACACTTTGCTGGTGTCCACTTATGTGGGTTAACAACTACTCCATCCTACCTGTACAGGGAGCCAACGTTATTTCTCTTAACAATCCTCACTACTGTTTTTCCTGTTTTTTCCTACTTTTGACATTTTTCTGCTGCAGTTTTGGGGCTCTGGTTAAACACATCCATGAGCTTATTCATTTCCTCTTGTGAGGACATATACCAGGCACTAATGTTTGACACCGTGGGTCTTCTCTGTCGCATATCTTATCAACAAACAAACAAAACATCTGAAAGTCTCTTTCTCTCTTGCATTGTGAACTACATAGCTCACTTCCTTGAAAGCTCAGGCTACCTGGTAGGTTAGAATCCTTTGAGAATGCTGGAAATCTTGCAAAAAGAAAATTCTCATCTTGGCACAATTTCAATATGGCAAATAGGAAAACTTCAACTTAATTCAGGATGGAAATATCCCACTCCAGCCAGGATAAATGATCAGTTGCCCTTCTGGAGTGGCACATAGCCTTCTCCCAAGTTCGAATTTTGAGATTTTTCAATTTCTCAGTCTCTCTAGAGAGCAGGAATCACCAAAGGAAAGGCAGAACATAAGAGACAGGTCATGCTCTCCAGACCTCTGCTTGTTTGAGAATCCCTACATCCTCTCGCCATTTCTTTTAGCACTCCATCATCATCATCACATACTGTGACTTGTTCAACCATGCCCCAGTTGATGGTTATCTCCTTAGTTTCCAATTCGTTGCCACCACAGAAAGAGCTGCTAAAAATATATATGTACCTACGAATTCTTTATCCTTTCCTTTGATCTCCCTAGGATACAGATCTGATAGTGATTAAAACATGCAGTTTTATAGCACCTTGGGCTCCAGATTGTTCTCCAGAATGTTTAGACCAGTTCATAACAAATACATTAGTGTAACTATTTTTTCCCCATATTCCTTCTAGCATTTATCTTTTTCCTTTTCTGTCCCACTACTCAATATGATAGAAGTGAGATGTTACCTCAGAGTTGTTTTAATTTGTATTTATCTCATCAATAAGGATTTAAAGCACTTTTTCATGTGACTATTGATAGCTTTGATTTCTTCCTCTGAAAACTGTTCTGTTCATATTATTTGATCATTTATCCACTGAGAAATATCTTGTATTTTTTATAAATTTGACCCAATACCTTACATTATTTAAGAAAGGAAGCTTTTATTAGAGAAACTTGCTATAAAATTTCCCCCAATTTCCTGCTTTCCATGTTAATTTTGGCTTGTGTAAAACCTTTTTAATTTCACATAATCAAATTATCCATTATACTCCCTGTGATCATCTCTCTTGTTTGGTCATAAACTCTTCCCTCATCATGACGGTGAATTTTTTTTTCACATCCCCTAATTTACTTAGGATGTCATCCTTTAGGTCTAAATCATTTCTCCATTTTGACCTTATATTGGCATACAGTGGGAAATGTTGGTTTATGCCTTCTTTCTGACAAACTACTTTATAATTCTCCCATGAATTTTCTTGTCAAATGTTGAGGTCTTATTCAAAAAGCTTGAATCTTTGAGTGTGTCAAACATTAAATTAGTATGGTCATTCGTTACTGTGTATTTTCTGCCTAATCTATTTCACTGATCCACCACTCGATTTCTTAGTAATAGAAATTTTTTTTTTGAATGTGCTTTGTATTATAGTTTGAAATCTAGTACTCCCAGGCTGCTTTCCTTCACATTTTTTCTTCCAATGGATTCCCTGGATATCCTTGACCTTTAGTTCTTCCAGATTAATTTTGTTATAATTTTTTTCTAGTTTTATAAAACTCTTTGATAGTTTGATTTGTATGGCACTGAATAAGTAAATTAATGAGCAATTAACTTTTCTCCAGTTGTTTAGATCTGTATTTTTATGAAAAGTGTTTGTTGTGTTCATATAGTCCCTGGGTTTATATCTTGGCAATATATAATGTCTGCAGTTATTTTAAATGGAATTTCTCTTTCTATCTCTTCTTGCTGGATTTTGTTGGTATTATGTAGAAAGGTTAGTGATTTATATGGTCTTATGTCCTATAACTTTGCTAAAGACGTTCATTGTTTCAACAATTTTTTTAATTGATTCCCTAGAATTTGTTAAGCATACCACAATATAACCTGCGAAGAGTGATGGCTTTGTTTCCTCATTGCCTATTTTTATTCCTTTAACTTCTTCATCTTCTCTTACTGCTACAGATCCAATTTCTACTATAAAATTAAATAATAGTGACGACAATGGACATTCTTACTTCACTCCAGTCTTATTGTGATGTCTCCTAGCTTATCTCTATTACACATAATGCTTCCTCTTAGATACAACTAATCATTTTAAGAAAGATGTCATTTATTTCTATGCTTTCCGGTGTTTTTAACGTATTGTATTTTGTCAAATGCTTTTTCTTCACTTATTGATATAATCATATGATTCTTGTGGCTTTTGTTATAGATATGGCCAATGATGCTGTTGGGTTTCCCTCATATTAAACCAATATTTCATTCTAGGTATAAATCCCACCCAGTCATAGCATATGAACTGATATTTTGCAATAATCTTATTTTAGGTAAATTTTGTACCAATATTCATCAGGGACATAAGTTTTCTTTACTGTTTTTGTTCTCCCTGGTTTAGGTCTCAAAACTATTTGTGTCATAAAAGGAATTTGATAGGACTCCTTCTTTACTTATTTTTAAGTAGTTTATATAATATTGGAATTAATTATTGCTTAAATGTTTGGTGGAATTCACTCATAAATCTATCTGGTTCTGGGTATTTTTTCTTGGGGAGTTCATTGATGCCCTGCTCAAATTTTTTTTCTAACGTAGGGTTAAGTATTACTTTTCCTCTTTTGTTAATCTGGGCAATTTATATTTTTGTAATTGTTCATCTATTTCATTTAGATTGCCAGATTTATTGGCATATAGTTAGACAAAATCACTCCTAATAATTGTTTAATTTTATCTTCATTTGTGATGCATTTATCCTTCTCATTTTTGATACAAGTAATTTGGTTTTCTTTTCTTTATTTTAGTCAAATTATTAGTTTGTCTATTTTATGTTTTCACATATTATATATTATTATATTTTCGTAAAACTAGCTCCTAGTTTTATTAGTTCAGTGTTTTATTTACTTCATTTATATTCATATTGCCTTTAATCTCCAGAATTTCTGTTTTGGTGTTTAACTAGGAATTTATAATTTTTACTTTTTCTAGTTTTTTTTTAATGGTATGCCCAATTCACTGAACTGTTCTTTCTTCTATTGATGAATGTGTTTAGAGATATATTTTTCCCTAAGTACTGATTTGATGGCATTCTACAACTTTTGATCTGTTGCCTCATGGTTGTTATTTTCTTTAATGAAATCATTGATTGTTTTTATGATTTGTTCTTTAACCCACTCACATTAAAGATTAGATAATTTATTTTCCAATTAATTTCTAATCAGTACTTTCATAGTTCTTCATTGAATGTGAGTTTTATTATATTATGGTCTGAAAAGAATTCATTTAATATTTCTGCTTTTCTGTACTTGTTTGTGAGGTTTTGATCATTAATGTATATCCCAATTTTTTTGAAGGTGCTGGCTGAAAAAGTTATATTTCTTTCCATTTCCATTCAGTTTTTTTCCAGATATCTGTCATACATATCTAACTTTTCTTAAATTCTTTTCCTCTCCTTAATTTCTTTTTTATTTTAAGCTTAGATTTATCCAACTCTGAGAGAAGAAAGTTGAAGTATAGTTTTACTATTTACTCCTGTAACTCATTTAACATTTCCTTTGAGAATTGGAATGCTATGTCATTTGGTGCATATATATTTAGTATTGCTATTACTTCATTGTCTATAGTACCTTTTACTTTTAATTAGATCTCTTTTGGTTTTTGCTTTGTCTGAGATCATGAGATCTGAAATAATTTTTTTTTACTTCAGCTGAAGCATAATAGATTGTGTTCCAACCCATTATTTTAACCCTATGTGTGATGCCGAGTTTAGTGCAGACACCCAATCAGCATAGCACACAGCAGCCCAGAACTCCTAGGCTCAAGCATTCCTTCAGCCTAAGTCTCCCCAGTAGCTTGGATTACAGGTGTGTGCCACCATGTCCAGCTCTGCTCCACCCTTCCCATTCCACTCATTCAGCAAGCTCCTCCTATCACATGTGACTTAGGCTTCCATGTAATTTAAGCAGGTCACAAGGGCTTATTAATGAGTGGGAAAGATCTTCCCATTTAAATTACTATTACATTGTGTGTCTCTGTTTGAAATGTGTTTCTTGTAAACAACATACTGCTGGATTCCAGTTTCTAATCCATTCTATTATCTGCTTCCATTTTATGGGTGAATTCATCTCATTCACATTCAATTATATCTATTAAGTGTGCATTTTCCTCTGATATTTTTCTTCTATTTATCCTTCTCTCTCTCTCTTTTAGCTTATCCCTTCTTAAAAGTCTGTTTTACTTCCGGTCACTGCTTCCCTTAATCTACTTCCCCTTTTGTCACCCTCTCCTTTCTTACTTAGCTGTTGAATAAGATGTATTTGTATATTCAACTGGTTGTGCGTATGTATTTTTCCTTCTTTGAATCAATTCAGATGACATTCAAAGGTTGCCCCCCTACCATTCCCTCAACTGTTAAAGCTCTTCCTTGCATTGTCATTCCTCCCCCTTCCGCAGTCTCCCAGTGGATCTCTCTTTCTCACTCATCCATTTTGCATTGAGATGATTTCAGCATAATCAATTCACTCTCATTCTCCCTATGCAGAGTGTGTCTAATTATCTTAATAATGATAAAGAGCTTAGTAGACCTTTAATTGTCTTCCAATATATGAATGTAAATAGTTTAACCTAATTGAGTCCCTTTTGATTTCTCTTTCATATTTACCTTTTTATGTTTCTCTTGTGTCTTGTATTTTAAAGTCATATTTTTTTCTTTAAAAGTTCTGGTCTTTGCATGCTCAAAAATCCTCTATTTCATTAAATATTGGAGTTTTTTCATCCTTGAAAGAGTATGTTCAGTTTTGCTGGGTAAGTCAATCTTTGTTTTAATCCTAGCTCCTTTGCCTTCTGAAATATCGTATTTTAGACCCTTCATTTCTTTAATATGGAAACCAAGCCAAATCTTGCATGATCCTGACTGTGGCTCCTTAATATTCGAATGGTTTCTTTCTGGCTGCTTAAAGTATTTTCTCTCTAGTTTGGGAACTCTGGGATTTTGCTATAATATTCCTGGGAGTTTTCAGTTCAGAATCTCAGGAGGTAAATGGTGATTCTTTCAAATTCCATTTTCTCATCTGATTTTTAAGGCTATTTTCTTTTATAATTTCATGGAATATTATGTCTAGGCTGTTTCTTTGAACATGTCCTCCTGGCAGTCCAATAATTTTTCCATATCAATTGTTTTTCTGATAAGATATTTCACAATTTCCTTTGTTTCTTTTTTTCCATTCTTTTGACTTTGTTTTATTGTTTCTTGATGTCTCATGGAGTCATTAGTTTCCAGTTGCCAAATTATTATTTTTAAGGAATTATTTTCTTCAGTGAGCTTTTGTACCCTTTTGCCATTTTGCCAGTTTTATTTTTTTTTGTAAATTGTATTATTTATTTTTTGCTATTTTTAGTTTTAAGTTTATATACAAAACAAGAAAAGAAAAAAAGCATTGCTGTATACACAACAGAACATAAAAGAAGATTCAATATAAAACAATATATTTCCCATTTCAAGAAAACCTATGTAATAAATATTATGCTTTGTTTTCAAAGCTGCCCAGCTTATCTTTGCTTACTTGAAGGTTTCTTTTGTTCTCTGATGTGCACTTTTTATTTGATTTTTCCTTGCCCTATAGAACTCTACAATTAAGCCTGGATAGATATATATGTACATGCATGCATAAATATGTATAGATATCTATAAACTTGCACATATATACACATGTACACTCATACACACACACACACACTCATATATATATATACATATATATGACCATACTATGCATATTTCAACTTGTTATCTATTTCTCTGAAGGTGGATAGCATCTTCCTATATAAATCCAAGTCTTCCTATCTTTTTCTAAATCAGCTCACTCATCATTTCCTACACCACAGCAATGTTCCAGTGCAATCACACTCTATCTAAGAGATTTTCTATGAAAGATTTTTTTCCTCAAATTTCTGTGTTCCTTCTGTTCTTGTCTGCATAAGTATAGCACTAACACAATATTCACAGCACCTATGGTGGTCACGAGTATGCCAGCACAATTCTGAATTGCGAAATACAACAGGCTCTCCACATGGAAGACAGAACCAAAACATTTATTCAGACACCAGAAAGCCAAATCCATCATAGAAACAAAGAAATCTATACACAATAACAATGCAGAGGATAGCACCAGCCCCAAATCTTCTCTCCATTAGGCTTCCCACAAACCAGTTACCTCAAACAAATCACAGAGTCCCTTAAACAAAATCACAAACAAGCTCTCTTGCTCATGCTAGCTAGCTGTCTTTCCCAGCTCTGATTGCTCTCTAACTTCCTCTGAGCTCTACTCTAACTCTACCCTTCCTGCTCCATCCCTTCCTGTTCCCACCATTCAGCAAGCTCCTCCCATCACAGGCTTCATGTGATTCAAACTCATGCAACTTAACCTTCCCATATGACCCAGGCAGGTCACATGGGCCTATTAATTAATGGAAAACATCTTTAAATTTTAAATTATCATTACAACAGTTTTTATTTAAACAAGAAAATTTTAATTTAAAGTAATTAACATTATCCATTTTATACTTCAACAATGCCCTCACCTTATAATATAGTTTAAACCTTAAATCAAATCCCCTTATTTTATACTGTCTGGATATTTTAAATCATCTTAAACAATATTTAATAATATTGCTGATATATAGTGATTTCCCTGTTTTTGCTTTTGATTAAATCTATTTTAGCTTTAACTTTTTCTGACAGCATTACCTCTGGTTTTTTTTTTTTATATAATCTACTCCCAACAGTTATTTTATCTCTGTGTATATCTCTTATTTTTTTATTGCATTTCCTGACTGTTGAATTCAATCATTTTCCAATTCATGGGTAAATTCATCCTATTCACATTCTAAGTGAATTACTTGTTATGTTTTTTCCTTCTTATATTTCCTCACTATCTTTCTCACCCTATTCTTATGCCTCCTCATTCCTCTGCTTTACTTCTACACACTACTTTGCCCTCCTATTTCTTAACCTATCCTCTCCCTCCACCCTATTCTCTTGCCCTCTCATTTCTTTCTGTATTTAGAAGACTTTGTTCCCTCTTTAATTCATTCTTGATGAGAGTAAGGTTCCATCACTACCTGTCCTCCCCTCTACTAGCTCCTGTATCAGTTTTTCCTTTTATGTGTCATTTATATGAGATACTTGCTACTTTTTATCTCTCACTACACAATTTTATTTTTTTTAGAATTACTTTATAATACACATATTGATAACTACATTCTGGTTTTTTTAATGCAATTAATAGAATGCTGAAACTAAGAGATATCTTTGTGGAGTATTTTATCCACATAGATAATTTGGAAACATAATCAACCAAACCAATGTTAAATGAATTGATAGCAATGAGTTCCTAATAGTCTCTCTCTGAACTCCAGTCCCTATCACTCACTGCCTACTGAACATCTTCATCTTATAGATATATAGTCTTATAGATATCTGAAATTAAATGCAAAACAAAATTCATAAAGTTGACTCCAAAACCCGTCCCTCTTCTGAATTTCCCTGTGTCTATCATGGGCATCACTATTCCAATCACAAAGATTTATGAAGTAGTAGGAGTGGTTCTTGAAGCCTCATTCTTATACAGACAGAAAGAGACAGAGACAGAGGGAGAAAGAGAGTTAATCCTTTGTATTATCTTGTCCATTCTACCTTCACATCTTTTGTACTTATCTCTCTTTCTCCATTCCAATGGATATCCCAATTCATTCCCTTATCAAACGTTGCCTATATTTATAAGATCACAGCTATAGAGCTGGAAGGGACCTCAGAGGTCATTTAATTACATTTCCTCATTTTATAAATGAAGAAAAGAGCCCTAGGGAGATTAAGTGACTTGCCAAAGCCACATAGGTAGTAAACATTAAAGGTGAAATTTGAACCCAGGCTCATTAACTCCAGAGTCAATGCTTTTTCTAATAGTCTCCCCTTCTCATTCATTCTCCACACAGCTGCCAAAGTGATTTTCTTTAAAGAACAGCTCTGACAATGTCACTCTCCTGCTTGAAAAGCTTGTTGTTACTTTTGGAATAAAATAAAAAATTCTCTGTTTGACATTTAGAGTCCTTCATAATCTGGCTGCAGACTACCTTTCCATACTTATTACACATTTCTCCCTTTCACACACATAACAGTTTAATCAAATCAGCCTGTGTGGTATTCTCTATACATGACAGATCTTCTCTTACCTGTACATTTGCACCGGTCATTCATCTCTGCAGCATTTGCATAGGTTGTCTGTCTTTTACCATTTGCAAAGGAGAAATTTTCTGTCCCTCCCCTTTCCCCATGTCTCACATATTCTCTCTTCTTACCTCTACTTCTTGGGACTCCCAACTCCCTATAGGAGATCTTGAGTAAGATTTTCACAGAATGGGGGGTCAATTATGGGCTTTGTTCAATATTGTTATTGGTGTCTGATGCAGTACTAATATCAATAAGATCATAAATTCTTCCAAATGTGGTCCATTTAAGCTATGGAATATCTTTATCCTAACTTCTACTACCAGTGATAAAACAGTGCCCCATATCTTGGCTAAATCTCATCCTCATTGTCCTGGGGGTAACCCTGAGTGATCAGGACTATTGTTTTTTAAAATTTAATTATTTTCAGTTTTCAACATTCACTTCCACAAAATTTTGAATTTCAGATTTTTTTTCTCATCTCCCTGATCCCTTCCTCACCCCAGGGAAACACATATTTGGATTACCTTTTCCTCCAATCTGCCATCCCTTCTATCACCTCCCTCCCCCATCCCCTTCCCTTCTATTTTCCTGCAAGGCAAGGTACATTTCTATATCCCATTGCCTATATATCTTATTTCCTAGTTGCATATAAAAACAATTTTTAACAGGCATTTTTAAACCTTTGTGAGTTCCACATTGTCTCCCTTCCCCCTTCCCCACCCAACTTCAATGAGAAGACAAGAAATTTGATATAGATTATACATGTGTAGTCATGCAAAACATTTCCATAGCAATCATGTTTTGAAAGACTAACTACATTTCCCTATATCCTGTCCCACTCACCATCTATTCTATTCTGTCCAGTGATCTGTCCCTCTACCAAAGTGTTTGCTTCTGATTACCCTTTCCCCCAATCTGCCATCCCTTCTATTACCCCCCTCTCTTATCTCCTTCCCCTCTGCTTTCCTGTAGGGTAAGATACACTTCCATACCCAATTGAGTGTTTATTCTTCATTCCTGAAGCCAAATCCAATGAAAGGAAGGCTCATTTATGTAGCAGACAGCCTGCATCCCTACACGACTCAGTGAAGTGGTTGAAGAAAAGAGACACAGGAGGCAGGAAAAGATAGACCAATTCCACTTATTGATCTGAGGGTTAGGGTTTATATAGACAGAATCTGCAAGTCTATGTGACATTCTACTCATCTCCTGTCCCAAGGATTTGGCCAGTCTTATTGTCTTTAAAGGATATTAGCCTAGAGGACATCTATTTTACATATCCCTTGTTTTCTGTAGTTCCCACATTTATCTCACGGAGACATCAACATCTTGGGGGCAAGGAGAGCCATTCTGGATGATAATGAGCATAGTCTCAAAGAACAGTTTCCCTGAAGGTCTCTCCTGATCTTGTCAACAGCACTCCACCCTGGCCCTCAACAATTCCCCCTTTCTTTTTGTAACCAGAGACAAGGTACTAGGGTTTGACAAACTTATCCATGAGAGAGAAGGCACCTATGAATAGGTGGCCAGAGAGAGAAACAAAGGGATAGAGGTAATATAGATATGAGCCAATGGAACCGGGATGCAAAGGGATTTGTATTAGCAACAAAATCCCAAGTCACTTGCAGCTTCCTTGGGGTCAAGATTTCCCTTGGAGGCCTGATCTATAAATTATACTTGGTGGTATTATAATGGGACAGGAGTAGCACAAATAGAAAAGAACCTATAATCACATCTTATGAACAATCTTGTTTCAAAAACATCAACTTTGTTTCCCACCACCACAATAGTTTCCCTTAAAGCATCCATTAAATTCTATGTTTGGATAAACCAATTGACACAGAGGAAGCCAATGCTACCTCAAAGCTTATAATGCCAAAAAGACATCTTTTCTGTCTTACTTTCAACGTTAACTGATTAAAAGTTTGTTCAGATACAGACAGACACCAGCCTTCACTTTTGATAGGCATTACAGCAAACCTAGGACACATAATGGCTGTATCTACAGGAATGGTTTCCTAGGGGCCTTAGCAATTTTACAAAATAAAGGAGATTGGTACTGCACCCATGCCTGCCATCAACAAGCATATCTAAAAAGTTTTAATTCAATTCCTTTTCTACATACAGTAATCAATTAACAATTTTACATTTAGCACTAAAACAATAACTCCGAATAACTGAACAATCTTACAACTTTTGAAATGATAGCCAAATTGTTTTAACTGAAACTTCTTTAATAGGCTAAGGTGAAAATATCTGGTTTTCTAAATGACAATAACAAAAACCAAAAACATTATAACTGGTTTTACACAATTTTCCCAACTTCTTTTAGTTTTAACAAAATTCAGATTAGAAATTTTGTTTCTCTAACTGTGTTTCTGGATTGCAGGGGTTATTTAATTTTTACAATACAAGACTATAGCACTTTAGAAGCACAACCTTAGATGTCATTAATTATATTTCCAAACCATCACATATAAATATTAATAGAAGACTGGGTTTACTAAATGTGGGGGCTGGTTGGCTTGTGATCTCATTGCTGTGACCCAACCCCTACCCTTGGAGAAGGGTAAATTAAATTTTCTACCATTCTTTAGCATTCTCTTCCCTTGATCTAATTTGGGATGATAAGTTTTTACAATTCACTGTAGTCCTAGCTGGATGATGAGCTGGGATTGCAGGGCAAAAGAAGTCTTAATGGTTCTAATCTTTACTCAAGTAAATTTCACTTCTGTGTCCACTCCTTAAGAACTTCTTCGAAAAGAGGTCTTTTGAATCTATCAGCTGAAGTGAGAGAGACTTCTGGACAACTATCCGGTGGTGCCAAGTCCCCTCCATTCTACTGGAGAGTTCAAAAGCTTTATCTCTGCTGAGGTATCTTTTTTTTCAGATCTATTCATTTTTCCAATTTGCCTTAGTGCCAAATAATACAACAAATTTTCACCTGTTTTAAACATCTAATTAGGAGTGATATGTTTAACTTAAAAATATGACCAGAATAACTACTTTTTGGGTATTTCCTATTATACAAAAACTTCTCTTTCAAGTGAGGCATGACATAATTAAAATGCTAGTCAACCTGCCTCTGATATGAGGAAAAAACTTCCCTGATTTCTTTTGTCTTTCTCTCCACCTTCCCAACCTGGCCAGGGTTAGAAGGTAGAAAGAGAGAGTTT